>CAUYUJ010021868.1:127920-132200 GCA_963575745.1 Prorocentrum cordatum | reverse complement strand
CCATTTCGGGCCCACCCCTCACACGTTTCGTGGCCCCATAGGGAGCTCCACCGAATGTCCCAGTGGTGTGCCCGCATGCGTCAGCCACACCCATTTCGGCACGCCCCTCACGCGTTCCGTGGCCCCATAGGGAGCTCCGCCGAAGGTCCCAGTGGTGTGCCCGCATGCGTCCCGCACACCCATTTCGGCACACCCCTCACACGTTTCGTGGCCCCATAGGGAGCTCCACCAATGGTCCCACTGGGTGTGCCCACATGCGTCCCGCACACCCATTTCGGCACACCCCTCACACGTTTCGTGGCCCCATAGCGAGCTCCACCGAAGGTCTCAGTGGGTGTGCCCGCATGCGTCCCGCACACCCATTCCGGCACATCCCTCACACGTTTCGTGGCCCCATAGGGAGCTCCACCGAAGGTCCCCGTGGCGCAGTCCACATGCGTCTCCTTTGCCCAGTACAGCGTTACGTGGCCCCATATGGAGCCCACCGCAGGTCCCAGCCAGCCAGCTAGCTCTCTTTGCTCCGCGCAGCGGGCGACCCGCGCGCGTCGCTGGGACTCCTCCGGGGCGACCTGCGCGCGTCGCGGGGGCTCCGTGCTGCGTTCCGCCCAGCGCCTCGCTTGCCCGTCGTCGCTCTGCCCAGCGGCAAGAGCCTTGCCCGCTATCAGCCAGCCAGCTAGCTCTCTTCGCTCCGCGCAGTGGACGACCCGCGCGCGTCGCGGGGACCCCTCCGGGGTGACCTGCGCGCGTCGCGGGGGCTCCGCGCTGCGCTGCTCCCGCAGCCTTGGACTTTTGAGTGCGCGGGCAAAGAGGGAGTAAAGGAAGGGGAGGAAGCGGGCGCGATCCTCGCGGGGGGGCGCGCCGACATTGGCGTCGCGGCGCGCGGGCGATGCCGTCGGGGAGTCCCGGGGAAGCTCCTTGAGGCGGCCACGCCCAGCGTCACGAGTATTCAGAGGCAGTCGTTGTCAAACTATTGGCATTCATACACATTTGCACCACGCTTTGTCATATTCGCATTCATGCACGTAGACTCGCTCGCACGCAGATCTTTCACAGTCAGACGCACGCGCGCAGATTCACCCGCGCTCAGTCTCCCTACGTACTCAGATCAATCGTTTTCGTTCACTTTGTGTACCACGCCACTCATGTCGGCACGCCCCTAGCACGGTTCGTTGCCTCATAGGGATCGCCACCGAAAAAATGAATCACTATTGCGGTACTCGCACCTGCATATGGTTGGGTCCCTCGTCAGGCTAATTACACACAGGTTTCCCCAGAGTTGGGTTTTCGCCCGCATGTGTTCCCAACCATCTTGTGGTGTTGGGTCTTCGTTTTGAAGAGACGTCGCCCCGCGTTCTTTCCTTCCTTCCTTCCCGCTGCCCCCTCCCTCCTCCCATCTTCATCATCATCATCATCATCATCATCATCATCATCGTCATCATCATCGTCATCGTCATCGTCATCGCCATCATCATCAGCATCAGCATGGCCGTCATCATCCCATCAGCGTCAGCGTCATCCCACATCATCATCGACACCCAGCTCGGCACACCCCTCACGCGTTTCGTGGCCCCATAGGGAGCTCCACCGAAGGCCCCAGTGCTGCCGCATGCGTCACGCACACCAAATTCGGCACACCCCTCATGCGTTTCGTGGCCCCATAGGGAGCTCCACCGAAGGCCCCAGTGCTGCCGCCCGCATGCGTCACGCACACTCAATTCGGCACACCCCTCACGCGCTTCGTGGCCCCATAGGGAGCTCCAGCGAAGGCCCAAGTGCTGCCGCCCGCATGCGTCACGCACACTCAATTCGGCACACCCCTCACGCGCTTCGTGGCCCCATAGGGAGCTCCACCGAAGGCCCCAGTGCTGCCGCCCGCATGCGTCCCGCACACCCATTTCGGCACACCCCTCACGCGTTTCGTGGCCCCATAGGGAGCTCCACCGAAGGCCCCAGTGCTGCCGCACCGAAGGCCCCAGTGCTACCGCCCGCATGCGTCACGCACACTCAATTCGGCACACCCCTCACGCGTTTCGTGGCCCCATAGGGAGCTCTACCGAAGGCCCCAGTGCTGCCGCCCGCATGCGTCACGCACACTCAATTCGGCACACCCCTCACGCGTTTCGTGGCCCCATAGGGAGCTCCACCGAAGGCCCCAGTGCTGCCGCCAGCATGCGCCACGCACACCAAATTCGGCACACCCCTCACACGTTCCGTGGCCCCATAGGGAGCTCCACCGAAAGCCTCAGTGCTGCCGCCCGCATGCGTCCCGCACACCAAATTCGGCACACCCCTCACGCGCTTCGTGGCCCCATAGGGAGCTCCACCGAAGGCCCCAGTGCTGCGGCCGGCATGCGTCACGCACATGCGTCACGCACACTCAATTCGGCACACCCCTCACGCGCTTCGTGGCCCGATAGGGAGCTCCACCGAAGGCCTCAGTGCTGCCGCCCGCATGCGTCCCGCACACTCATTCGGCACACCCTTCACGCGCTTCGTGGCCCCATAGGGAGCTCAACCGAAGGCTCCAGTGCTGCCGCCCGCATGCGTCCCGCACACCCATTTCGGCACACCTCTAACGCGTTTCGTGGCCCCATAGGGAGCTCCACCGAAGGTCCCGGTGGGTGTGCCCGCATGCGTCCCGCACACCCATGTCGGCACACCCCTCACACGTTCCGTGGTCCCATAGGGAGCTCAACCGAAGGCCCCAGTGCTGCCGCCCGCATGCGTCCCGCACACCCATTTCGGCACACCCCTCACGCATGCGCCCCGCACGCCCATTTCGGCACACCCCTCACACGTTTCGTGGCCCCAGAGGCAGCTCCACCGAAGGTCCCAGTGGGTGTGCCCGCATGCGTCCCGCACACCCATTTCGGCACACCCCTCACACGTTTCGTGGCCCCATAGAGAGCTCCACCGAAGGTCCCAGTGGGTGTGCCCGCATGCGTCCCGCACACCCATTTCGCACACCCTCACACGTTTCGTGGCCCCATAGGGAGCTCCACCGAAGGTCCCAGTGGCTGTGCGCATGCGTCCGCACCCATTTCGGCACACCATCCCGCTTCGTGGCCCCATTAGGGGCTCCAGAGGGTCCAGGATGTGCCCGCATGCGTTCCCGGCCCAATTTGGCACACCCCTCACACGTTTCGTGGCCCCACAGGAGCTCCACCGAAGGGTCCCAGTGGGTGTGCCGCATGCGTCCCGCACACCCATTTCGGCACACCCTCACACGCTTCGTGGCCCCATAGGGAGCTCCACCGAAGGCCCCAGTGGGTGTGCCGCATGCGTCCCGCACACCCATTTCGGCACACCCCTCACACGCTTCGTGGCCCCATAGGGAGCTCCACCGAAGGTCCCAGTGGGTGTGCCCACATGCGTCCCGCACACCCATTTCGGCACACCCCTCACGCGTTTTGCGGCCCCATAGGGAGCTCCACCGAAGGTCCCAGTGGGTGTGCCCGCATGCGTCCCGCACACCCATTTCGGCACACCCCTCACACGTTTCGTGGCCCCATAGGGAGCGCCACCGAAGAAGATATTCACGATTGCGGTACTCACAATTGCATATGGTTGGGTCCTTCGCGGGGATAATTTTCAAAACGCTGCTCTCGCTGAGGCGCCGGCCTCATTTTCGGGCCCCGCTCGTTCCGAATCGTGCTCCCGCTGCAGCGCTGGCCTCATTTCCGTGCTTCCGCTCGTTCCGAATATTGCTCCCGCTGCAGCGTTGGCCTCATGTCCGCGCTTCCACTCGTTTCGGCTCGTGCTCCCGCTGCAGCGCTGGCGTTATTTCCCATGCCACGGCATGCAATGCAATGCTAGGTTGATACTACGCTTTGCGGTGCTTTTCTACGCCATGCCATGCCGTGCTCTACAATGCATCGCGTACCCTTTCGGGACCATTGCCCTGCTCGACATCCGACTGTGCGAGTAGAGAGGCGATCTACGCCATGGTAAGGGATGGGAGGGAGGGGTAGGATGTCAGATATGACGCGAGCGCACCTAGCTTGTCCCTCCCCCCATCCCCCGCATCCCCTCCCCGGGTACCTTCCTCCCTTGCCTCCTCCGCCCTCCCCCTACCCGGCCCCTGTCCCTCCCCCCACCCCGAGATCCAGCGGTGCGAAAAACTTGAAGCATCGTATAACAGCACGACGGACCCCATCTTTCTGCTACATTTTTCGAGCCAGATCGATCTTGAGAAACGCCCCGCTTGAATAAAACGAGACGCCAGGATCTCTGGGCCCCCCCTCAACCTCCCCACCCCGGGTCCATTCCGCCCGTCCCTC
>CAUYUJ010021868.1:117920-122920 GCA_963575745.1 Prorocentrum cordatum | reverse complement strand
AAGAGGGGTGAAGAGCCCAGGGGCGGGCTTGACACGCACTCGCCGGGGGGCCCCGTCGAAGGCGTGGGCAGCCAGAGCCCCCCTGGACGCGTGCAGTGCCCCCCCCCCGCCCCTTTGGGCGACCCGGCCCTGTTCGGGTTGACCTCAAAGGGTGGTGCCATAGATTTGGTGCAATAGATCTGTGGAGTCGCAACACATGTGGGGCATGCAAGACACCCCGAGGCGCAGATGCCTTGCTGGACTTCCGCGTGCAACGCCTTCCTTTGCAAGACAGTGCAGCGCAACTCTCCGGCGCAGTACGGTTGCAGCACAATTGCCCCAGATCTATTGCCCCACCCCCTTCAGCTGGGCCCCCTTCTCAGGGGAGCCACAACTGGGGGAGCTGTGGTCCTTACCCCCCTGGGGGACCCATCGATTTCGACACCCCTCTCGAGAGATCGTCGATGCGATGGGTTCCCCCAGGGGGGTAAGGACCACAGCTCCCCCAGTTGTGGCTGGTCGGCTTCTGGGCCACCCAAACCCGTTGCGGCCGCCAGGCGGAAGCGCGCGCGCGCGCCTGGGCAGCCGTCGGGCCCAATGGCGGGGACCTTCGGCGGCGGCCAGCTGGCGGGGCGCAGGGGGGGCGCGGCGGCGGCGGCGGCGGGAGGGCGGAAGAGCAACGGCGACGGCAGCGACGACGAAGACGACGAGGACGACGACGAGGACGACGACGACGACGACGACGACGACGACGACGACGACGACGACGACGACGTCCGTTGCGACGACGACGACAACGTTGGCGACGAGAACGACGGCGGCGGCGTCGACGACGACGACGACGTCCGCGATCTTGATGATCACCATCATCATCACCAGCAGCGTCATCATCAGCACCATCACCATCATCATCATCATCATCAGCATGGTCATCATCATCGTCATCACGATCACCATCATCATCATCATCATCAGCACCATCATCATCAGCACCATCATCATCATCAACAACAGCATCACCATCGTCATCATCATCACTATTGTCATCATCATCATCATCATCATCATCATCATCATCATGACCACCAGCATCACCACCAGTATCGTTATCACCATCATGACCATCAGCATCACCACCATCATGATTACCATCATCATCTTCATCATCACCATCAGCTTCACCATCATCACCATCAGCATCACCATAGTCACCATGACCATCTGCATCGCCGTCATCAGCACCAGCATCATCACAGTCATCGCCATCATCGTCAACATCAGCATCACCATCATCACCACCACCACCACCATCACCACTATCATCATAATCAACATCAGCATCACCATCAACATCACCATCAGCATCACCATTATCTTCACCATTATCGTCACTAGCATCATTATCACCATCACCACCACCATCACCATCATCACAATCGTCACCATCAGCATCACCATCATCATCACCATCATCACCATCAGCATCAACACCACAATCATCATCACCATCATCATCATCATCATCACCATCATCTTCATCACCACCATCATCTCCATCACCACCATCATCACCATCGCCATCATCATCATCATCAGCATTATCATCATCATCAGCAGCAGCAGCAGCATCATCATCCTTGTCGTTTTCCTCGTCCACATCCTCGTCCCCGTCCCCGTCCTCGTCGCTATTCGGTCGGGCGTCTTGTGCCCCGCTCCGCTGCTCGATCGTGGCGTGGTCCTTTTTCCAGCAGACCTCTCGCGCTGCCCTCCCCATCGGATGGATCGGACCGCCTCTCACGTCTCGGTCTCCTCCTGCTCCTCCCCTGGCTCACGTTGGCACGACCTGAGGAGACAGTAGAAGGGGAGGCCGTGGACGAGTATGGGAACCCGTTCATCATCATGGAGGAGCAGGCGAAGAAGAAGCGGCTCACCGGCATCGATGCACACAAGGTCCCGCCGCAGCCGTGGTCCGTCTAGCACCTCTTTCCCTGCCACTTGTGCACTATCCTCCCCGCTGGACCCCGGCACTGCCCGATCTCGTCGCCCCCCCCCCACCACCACCATTGCTGCCGTGCTCCTGCGCCACCACCCTGCTCCAGGACCACGAGGAGGAGGAGAAGGAGGAGGAGGAGAAGGAGGAGAAGGAGGACGAGGCGATGTCCCAGTGCGTCGCGTTCTCATGCAGCTTCGTTCGCATTGCATTGTGTCCTCGGAGGAGGCGATGCAAGGCGGCAGTGCGCAAGCCAGCACGCGAACAAATGCCGACAGCCACGACGGAGGGTGGGGAAGCCTTCGCGAGCGGAAGCCCGTGAAGACCCCCAAAACATACACGGCTGCGGTCAGCATCCAGAGAACAGCGTGGATGGGACGTGGGGTCCAGACTCCTGGCGAACGCCACATCACAGCGCCAGGCCTGGGTTGCACTCTGAGTGCACACGAGTACTGCTTGGTCCCTGCACTCTGGACTCAGACTGAAGAAAGTCAAGGGAGGATGGGGCAGGGAGCACGGGGCAGCGAGGCAGAGGGCGGAGGGGCAGCAGCAGGAGCAGGAGCATCAGCACCGGAGGCACTGCGGAGAGGCACGTTCCCCGAACAGTGCTTGCGCCTGGGGTTCTCGCACTCGTCTCAAATCATCGGGTGCGGGCCCGATGGGATTTCGCCGAGTGGCCGCCCGTGGGCTCATCGTGGTTTGGCCCAGTGGCTGGCCGCAGGCGCAGCGTGAGCCCCCCGTACCGCGTCGATGCCTGCTCCCCAGCAGCAAAGAGTGTGGCGCTTCGCGTATCCCTGCCAGTCTGTGCAATTCACTTTGTGCCGCCCGCCCCGGACATCGCCTGTTGCCGCCAGACCGTCGTCGCGCGGCCGCCGACCAAAAAAAAGTGTCCCTGCCAGTCGGCGCCGCCCGGCGTCCCTCGGCGGCAGTCCGGCAGCCGTTAGTGCGTGCGCTAGGTAATTAGGTTTCGCTCGTAGCCCGGGCTGACGTCTGACGCCGCCTGCGCCTTCGCTTGCGGCCGCGACCCAAAAAAGTCCCTACCGGCCACCAGCCCATCCAGACACGATCGGAGGCGTTCTTGAGGCCGCTAGGGGGGGCTAGATTGAACCATGTTCAGCTAGAGACTGTCGGAAGCTATCCTGAGCCATGCTCAGCTATCTTGGACACTCTTGAGGCTGCCTTGAGGCTTCTTGGAGATCTGCCGGAGGCTATCTGGAGCCATGCTCGACCTCCTGCGGCCACCTTGGGGTAGGAGGAGGAAGAGGATGATGATGATGAGGAGGAGGAGAAGGAGAAGGAGGGGAAGAGAAAAGAGAGAAAGAAGGAGGAGGAGGAGGGGTAAGAAGAGGAGGACCAGGAGGAGGAGGGGGAGGAGGAGGAGGAGGAGGAGGAGGGGGAAGAGGTGGAGGAGGAGGAGGAGGAGGAGGAGGAGGCATGCGGCACGAGGAAAAGGAGGAGGAGGAGGCGGAGGCGGAGGAGGAGGAGGAGGAGGAGGGAGGAGGAGGGAAGGCACGGACGATGACAAGGAGGATGGGAGGTCGGGCTTTGGAGGTCTGTTGCTGTGGGAGGTGCTCGAACAAAACGACGCAGGCCATCTTAGAGGGGCTCTCTGCGGGGCCCCCTGCGGGGCCTCTTGGGGCACTCGCGGGGCCCTAGGGGGGGCTCCGTTTGGAGGTCCTTGGGGCCCTCTTGGGGCTCCTTGGAGGGGTCGGGGAGACCTCTTGGGCCCCATGGTATGGCTTGGGGCAAATTCCCCCCCACCCACCCCCACCCCGCCTTGAAGGCTCAAAAAGGACGTCTTGGGGCCCTCTGGCGGCGCTCTGGGAGCGCTCTTGGGCGTGATTGGGAGCCTCTTGGGGCCCTCTTGGGAGCCTCTTGGGGCTCTCTTGGGCCGTCTTGGGCCCGTCTTGAGGCCTGAAGAGCCCATCGGGCGCGAAACGACGAGACGGCAGAAAAACCGTGATTTCCCCTAGGTGTTGGATGGCTTTGGGCCTCTGGGGGGGGGAACTTGGAGGGCTCGGAGGGCACTTGAAACCGTCTTGAGGCCGGCTTGAGGCTTATCGGATGTGTGTCGGAAGTTATCTTGACCTACCCTCAGGTATCTTGAGCGATCTTGTCATCGCGCCAACATCGCAGAGCGGATTTCATTCGGAAAACGATAAGGTGTGCCCGGAGTGTCCTGGAGAATTTCGAACCGGATTTCGAGGTGCATTTCTTGCGGATTTGTTTGGGCCAGGAATGAAGACCAAAAGGAATACACGCGAAATTCACGTCGTTTTTCGCTCGCCGCGCCGGGCAAAAATCCACACAGAAATCCGCTGCAGCACGTCTGTAAAACCGGGGGCCCCTTGGAAATCCTGGGGGAACCGTATGTCCCGAGATGCCCCCAGACGGCCCAAAAGGTTTCCATGAGCGCTCCCCAGATTGGCGCAAGAGGCAAAAACCAATGATATTCCATCGGTTTTCTGCGTTCGCGAAGGAGGCCCCCAAGACCGCCCCAAAACGGCCCAAGAGGGCCCTAAGATTGCCCATGGGAACCCCAGGACGGCCCTAGAGGCCCCCAAGACGCCCCAAGACAGCCCCCACTTTAACATACACATGTAACACAAACCGCTTCCTCGTCAAGCACGGCGGCGTGTCAAATTTGTGTTAAATTGTTGGGGCTCTGGGGCCTCCCCAGGGGCTCCCTTGGCGCCCCTTCGGACCCTCCCAGGCTATCCTCAAAAGCTCTCGTGGGGGCCTATGGGAGTTTCAGGAGAGCCCCAGGAGGTTCCTGGAGGATCTGGAGGCCCCAAATTTCCAGAGTCCGGAGGCCCCGGAAAAGCAAAACACGCCCCAGAACGTGCAATCGTCCGTTCACTTCCACAGACGACGACCACCACCACCACCACCACCGCCACCATGACCACGACGACGACCACCACGACGATCATAGCGACGGCGGCGGCGGCGGCGACGGCTGCAGCGGCGGCGCCCGCGGGGGCGGCGACGGCAGCGACGGCCTGGCGGCCCAGAGCTTCTGGGGCCCTCC
>CAUYUJ010021868.1:55420-110420 GCA_963575745.1 Prorocentrum cordatum | reverse complement strand
GTGAGCGCGTCCGAGCCCGTGAGAGTTCGGCCAAACCGCGGCTACAGCCCCAGCCCGTGGCTGGCAGTCGGAGGAGGACGCGGCCGTCGGTCGTCCGTCGCGGGGAGCGGGGGAGGCGGAGGATCTCGGGCATCGCTGGCTGGAGCCAGCGCGCAGCATCCCTCGCCGCGGAGACAGGGAGTCTGACTGGTCAGAGGCCCTGCAGTCCAGTTCTGTTCTCTGTCCTGGGATCCACCCCTTCGGCTCCCAAGGTCCGAATCTGTTGCACGGTTGCAAGTCCAATGGTCATTCGACCCGACTTGTTTCGTCAGGCGGCATCTTCTCCTATCTTACCCCACTCCCTCTCCAGGGAGAGGGGGAGGGGGCGAGAGTAGGCGCCACGATCCTCGAGAAGATGGACGTGTCCCACCACGTCGCGAAGCTCCTGGTGGAGCTCTCCAAGTCCCAGGAGCGGGAGGGCCGGGCGAAGAGGTGGGAGGGGGAGGAGCGGCCGCTGGAACGGGGAGGGGGAGGAGGAGGGCAAGAGAGAGGGGCGGCGCAGGCGGAGGAGGAGGCGGCGGCGGCGAGGAAAGAGGCGGAGGCGGAAGCGGAGGCGGAGGCGGCGGAGGAGGGGGAGAAGGAGGAGGAGGAGGAGGCGGGGAGGGACAAGAAGGAGGATGAGGCGGAGGCGGCGTCGGAGGGGAGGGAGGAGGAGGAGGAGGAGGAGGAGGAGGAGGAGGAGGAGGAGGAGGAGGAGGAGGAGAGGAGGGAGGAGGGGGGGCGGGCGGCTGCTCGGAGCCGGATCCGGGAACCCCTTCGTGGCCGAGGGTCGCCGTGGCTGGGAGAGCCCTGGCGGTGTCCGTGCAGCGCTCCTCCCGGCAGGGCGAGGACTGCCCCCCCACAGAAGCCGCTCCGGGCCACGGCCAGAGCGCAGGCGGGGCCCGGCGGAAGTCCGGCAGCAGGGAGCCGGTCGTCCTTGGGGCGGCCCGATCGGCGACGGGCGGCCGGTGCAGGGCCCCAGGAGGCCCCGAGAGCGGCCCAGGACTCCTCCTCCTCCTCCTCCTCCTCCTCCTCCTCCTCCTCCTCCTCCTCTCCTCCTTCCTCCTCCTCCTCCTCCTCCTCCTCCTCTCCTCCTCCTCCCTCCTCCGCCGCCTCCTCCTCCTCCTCCTCCTCCTCCTCCTCCTCCTCCTCCTCCTCCTCCTCCTCCTCCCCAAGACGCCGCGAAGAGGACCCCGAGACGCCCCAGAGACATCCTAGTAGGCCCAAGCCATTCATGTTCAGTGCGTGCTCGAAGATGCTGCAGCTTCGTCGCCTCTTCGGGCTTCAAACGTTTCGCGGCCCCATAGGGATCTCCGCCGAAGGCCTCACTGGCTGCGTCCGCATTTCGGCGCACCCCTCACACGTTTCGGGGTCCCATACGGAGCTCCGCCGAAGGCCCCAGTGGCTGCGTCCGCATGGTGACTCGCCCCAAGTCGGCACACCCCTCACGAAGGCCCCAGTGGCTGCGTCCGCATGGTGACTCGCCCCATGTCGGCGCACCCCTCACACGTTTCGTGGGCCCCATAGGGAGCTCCACCGAAGGCCCCAGTGGCTGCGTCCGCATGGTGACTCGGGCCCTTGCCGGCGCACCCCTCACACGTTTCGTGGCCCCACAAAAGGGCTCCACCGAAGGCCCCACTAGCTGCGCCCGCGTGGTCGCTCGGGTCCCTTGTGGCGCACAACTCACACGCTGCGGAGCCCCATAGGGAGCTCCGCCGGATGCCCCAAAGGCTACGTCGGCATGATGGCTCGCCCCCGCGGCTGCGTCCGCAGGGTGGCTCGCCCCCACGAGCCGGCCAGTGAATCGTGAGCTCGCGCCGCCCCCTGCCTGGATTTCCGCGCGCTGCGCTGAAGCTATAAATCGCTCCTCAAAGTATCCTCCCTCCTGCTTCTTCTGTCCCCGGTCTGTTGTTCCGCGTCGCATGCATTGTTCCATGTCCATGTTTGATGGGTGTCGCGTGAGTCTATGTCGAGCTTGGTCCGCCGTCTTCTGGCGGAGTTCTTGTGCATCGAGCGGTCGTGTTGGTAATTTCCACGCGTGTAGAGTGTGTTGTTTTTGTTCGCCTGGGTATTTGTTTTTCCGTGCTCCCATCTTTGTTGGCCGTCGCCCTACTGCCCTGTCCTCCTCACTCGTGCTCCTCCCCTAGCCCATCCCTTGTCTATATTATTCCTGATTGAGTCGCTCCCTCTTGTGCTGCCTCGCTCCTGAACCTCTTTGAAAGGGACAGCACGGGATCCAGCATGGGGCCCCCACCTCCATAGTCTGTCCCTCCCTGTTTGTCGCAAGCCCTGCTCGATCGAAGCGAAACCCCGAGAAGACCCCAGAGAGCGCAAGAGCCCCCCAAAACGACTCCACGATGACACCAAGAGAACCCCAAGAAGCACCCAGGAGGCCCCAAACATGCCTTCAACATATTTTCAAAAGGTTCCAAACGCACCCCAGACGGCCCCCGGGGCCCAAACGCAGAGCCGCAAGATCCTGCCAAGAAGAGCTTTGAAACGCCCCAGGGAAGGGTTCCAATACGACGCAGGCGGCTCAAACGCGTTGGTTGTTCTGCCCGTTCCTCCGCCAGAGTTACGTCGGGCCTGTCCCTCTACAGGAGGAAGATTCGAAAATAGTCCAAAAATACTGAGGACGAATTCTGACTGTTTTGATCATGTTTACCTACTTTGGGGCGTATTTTTCATTGTTCCTCCAACACCCGCCTGCAGGGGGACATGCCCGACCTACAGCGAGCGGCTTGAATAAGGAACACTTAGTTTTCAAAAGGGGCTCGGTCGTTCCTGAGGCTTGCATGCGTTATTTACAGTTCCTTATGCGTTATTTGTTATGTATCGTTCCTTATGCGTTATTTCTTGGGATAAAAAAGGGGCTTCCTTCCTTATAGATCGATCCTTAGGTCAGGCCGATGACTGTAAGCCTCGAGACGCCCCAGGGAAGGGCCCCAACACGACGCAGGCAGGCTCAAACGCGCTGCTCTGCCCGCTACTCCGCCGGAGCCGCCGGCCGCCACGGCGAGCGAGCCCCTGCTCCAAGACGCGCTCGGGGCCGCAGGGGCCTTCGAGCACGCGGCGTGCCTCGCTCGCCTTGCCGCACGACCGCGGCAGCGGCGGCGGGGCCTCGGTCGGCGTCGGCGAACCGATCCCCGTCCCCATCGCCATCCCCTTCGAGACCCCCAGCGAACTACCACCCCAGTGGGGGAGCCACGCCTCGAACCCGAAGGGAACGGCCTGTACAGTCGGGGCGCTGAAGAAGGAACCCTTTTCGTCGGGGAGGGGCTCGGTGCTCCTCGATTGCTTCGCAGTTTGCCGTGGGTTTTCCTGAGGTTTCCCATGGGGGATCGAAGTTTAACTTATGAGAAAAAGGGACCTCGTTCCTTATTTCGGAGCCCTTAGGTCAACGCCCGGACTGTACCCCCATCTGGGGGGCCAAATCGGCCAGTGGGGCCCGCCGCTGGGGATGGGGATCGGTGAAGCGATACTCTCCCGGATGAATTTACAGTGAGATCGACCAGCAGGTATTGGGGCCGACTGGTCCATTAGCGGCAGGAGTGCGCCCACGTCGATGGGGGCGCCGTCCGCCTTTGGATGCTGGGAGCTCCGAGCACGGCTGCTGTTCCGCATCCTGTGGTTGGACATTGCTGCAAGAATGAAGGTGGCACCCCACGTTATTCATTGTTGCGTTATCGGAGCACTTGAAAAAAGCATGGCAACATGTGGCCGCGCATGGCAATCCTGCGAGATGGCAAGTCTGCAGAGCCTACAGGAATGTATTTTGAGATCGCGGTTCGTAGCTCGGTTTTTTATTTGTTTCGTAAGCTTCATCCACTCCCACACCTTCAACGATCCTCACATCCCCCCGTCGCATCCATCCCTGGCCCTCGTCGTCGCCGTCGGCGCAGCCATCGTTGAAAAATATCGGGGGTCGCGATGTGCGGACCCTCTTAGCCCATCCATTCCCCCTTCCTTTCCTCCCCCATTCCTCCTTGGGCCACTCACACGCTCACCGTTATCGTCAGTTCTCGTCCCCCGTCCACTCTCCTCCCGTCCCCTCCCGGCACCTTCGGTTCGCTTCATCTCCAGCAGTTTGTTATTGTAGTGTGTTTGAGCGCGTCCATACAGAAATGCGCAGCAAATGACATGGCGTGAGCAAGTCAGCGCAACCAAACGTAATGTGGTTGGACACATGCATGTCCAGAGTATTGACAGTCGATATGTTTCTCCGCACATCCACGACGCGACCCTGCGACTTGTCGCATGTTTGGTCCAGTGTTCTCGCAAATGACGTGTTTGGACACATCCACGTCGAGACCGTTGAACTAGTCGCACACATTGCTCGTGGTTTTCTCTTCGGGCATCTTGGGGATCTCTTGGAGGCCTCGTCGGCCCTCTGAACCATCCGGTGGCGTCCTTATGGAAATCTTGGAGCAACCTAGACTAGAGCGGCCACGGTGGTGGGGCACACACACACACACACACACGCGCACACACACACACACATACACACATACACACACACACACACGCACGCACGCTTTTCGTCGGCGGCGCGGCAGAGTTGACTGCACCAGCGCTAGAGCTAAACGGGGGCACCGACACACACACACACACACACACACACGCACACACACACACACACGCACACAGACACACACACACACACACACACACACACACACACACACACACACACACACACACACACACACGCGCGCGCACCCGCGCCCGCACGCACGCACGCACGCACGCACGCACGCACACACACACACACACACACACACACACACATACACACACGCACACACACACACAAGCACACACGCACACACACACACACACACCAACACACACACACACTCACACACACACACACACACACACACACACACACACACACGTACACACACAACATACACACAACATACACACAACACACAATGTTTTTCCGCCGGCCAGGTGAAAACACTGTCGCAAAGTCTTGCATGGGAAGTAGACAGGCAAGATGCTTACCATCCAGCATTGTTGATGAGGGTCAGCAGGCTACACACGCGCACATTTGTTGTTCACTTGTGATCATCGGGCGAACGGCGCAGCCGCCAGCGGCCCACCGCGGTGCCGACTCAGTGGGGGGTCCTTCGGCAGCTGCGAAATGCGGCGCGCAGCCAGAGCGGCAAACTCTGAAGCGCTGGCCCCGACGCAGCGCAGGTCGCCGAGGAGGAGCAGGGCCTGCCCGCGCGCTGGCAGGCGTTCCTGCCGATCTCGGACCTGCCCTTCCCGGCACGGCGCCCACGATCTGGGCGCTGCCACCGCGGCGAAGGGCGGCAGACCTGGCCAGGCCCGTGCGCGAGGGAGCGCCGCCACCGCGAGCGCCCCGCGAGGAGGGCGCGAGCATGGCGCCAAAACGCTGACGGGCTCGGCGCCGTCGCTCCTGCGCGACGGGGCCGCCGGCGGGGCCGCGCGGGCGCGATCGGCGGGGGCGGAGCCCGCTAGGACGGACGCCGCGCCGCGCCAGCACGAGCTCCGCGGCGGACCGCGCGCCAGACGCGCCAGCCGCGGCGGTGGCGTGCTGGCGCAGCAGCCGGGGCCGCTCGCTGGGCAGCTGCTTCAGGCCCCGGAACAAATTGGCGAACACATGCCACATTCATCCGTCAACGCTTCCCCCTCCCCCCAAAGTTCAAAGTTGGCGGTGGGTCTGATGAGATACACTTCGACCGCAGTCTCCCCCGCGCGTGTCAACATTGAGTTTGGGGGGGAGGGGGAGTGTTCAGTAATTGTTTCCCTCTACCGTTGCACCCGCTGCGCCGCTTCCAGCAGCCCCAGCTCACTGCGGCGGGCGCGCAGCATCTCGCAAGGCAGCGCCCGCTGCGCAGCGGAGGTGCCAGCGCTGTCGCCGGCCGCAGCGTTGCCGAGGCGGTCGCGTTCACTGAGGCCCAGACGCCGCGCCGCAGCTGGCATGTGGTGGCAGCTGCCACTTAGCCCCACTAAGCAGTCTGAAGACCGTCAACGGGTCAAGTGAGACTCGGGGCTTCGAGCCCCTCGCGTAGCATGCCCCGCGCCGCCCGCGCCAGCAGCGGGTCGGCCGGGTGAAGGCAGGCACCATCGCTCCACACCGTGAGGCTGGGTGCTTCGGATCGCGCCGCATCGCCGACGCATCCCCGATACATCGCCAATGCATCGTAGATGCTCCGGCGCTTGCGATGCATCGGCGACGTCGGTGTAGAGAGAGAGTCGGGCTCGACATCGAGCCGCATCGCCGATGCATCGGCGATGCGGCGCGATCCTCCGACCCCATCTGCTCCGGACTCCATCTGGGAGGCCTTTACCAGGAAGCGGGACAAGCTGGATACACATCGAGTGCCGAATCCAGGCGTGGCCACAAATCTTTCCGGCGCTCGGCCCTCGTCTGGCCGAGCACGGCGGTCCTCCACATGTATATCCAGCAAGTGGCATCCAGATGTCCCACATGTTTAGGGGAACGCAGAATGACATAAACAGAAAAACTCAGAGGTCCGCGCGGATCTCTCGCATCCGCGCTGGACCCCCCCTCCCTGGCGCGCAAAGCGCGCCAGGGGCGGCGCCGGAGGCGCCGCCAGGGGGCTCCAGTGCGGATCCGAGAAATCCGCGCGGACCTCCGAGTTTTTATGTTTATGTCATTGCTCGTTTCCCTATTGTTGATCCAGCCATGTGTATGTTTCCAGCTTCCTGGTGCTGCAGCGGCGGCGGCACCAGGACCCCCGTCGAGGCGGCACCGGCGGGCAGCAGGGCCCCGTCGTGCCGCGGCGTCCCCCAGGCAGCGTCTCCGTGCGTGGCGCGGCAGCCACAGCGCGGTGCGGGTCTTCCCACGGTGGGCACAGCCAGAGGCGATGCTCGAGGTCTTCGGGGACACATGTACATATATATATATACACACACGTACACACATATATATACACACTTATGCACAATTGTGTGAATATATGTATATATACATATATGGATATAGAGGTATGGATAGATTAATGCACATAGATACGCATGTGTATATATATATAGATGTGCACATGTGCATGATTACGTGGGTCCGTCTACATGAAGTATGTAGAGAGAGGAAAGGCAAACAGCATAAAATGCACAAAAAATACCCACATTCCCCCACTCCCAACCCACCAACACAAACACTCAAACAAACACAACAAAACATACAAAGACGGAAAAAAAACGCCGTCCAGGGGAGTCTCACGGCTTGACGTCCCCTTTTGGGTGGGGAGGGGGGGGCAGCGGATTAAAACAGTCGTGTCATGGTGTTCCCCTTTTTGGTGTCGAGTGTTCGATGCAAGCTGCGCGTGGGCTGCTTTGGTTGCGTAGAGGTGGCGGGCAGCATGGATTCACTCTGTTACACACTGCGCTCGCTGTGTAGAGTGCCTCATCGTCATTATCAGCATCATCACCACCACATCATCATCACCATCATCACCATCATCACCATCATCATCATCATCATCCTCATCATCATCAGCATCATCATCATCATCATCATCATCGTCATCGTCATCGTCATCGTCATCGTCATCGTCATCAACTGAATCCTCACCCTCCCCGCTTCCCTCCTGGATCTCCCCCTTGTTCATCTTCCCGCTCCTTATCCCATTCCTCCCCCTTCTCGTCCTCCCCTGCTCCTGCTTCTCGTCCTCCTCCCCCCCTTATGCGCCTGGTCTCCCTTGTCTCGTACTCCTCCTCCAGAGGGTGTGGCGGGCCGCTCCTCTGCATCCTCCCCCCCCCCTGTGAGCCAGCAGGGGTGTCTCCGTGACCAGGGCTGGACCTAAACGGTGTTTTGGGTGATTTCGCGGGCCGTGTTCGCTTCGACTTCGTTTTGCGAGAAAGGCGGATGCGAGACAAGAGCGAAGGAAAACGAAAGCGAAACGAAAACGAAAAACACCGTCTAGGTTCAGCCCTGTCCGCGACTGCGCGCCAAAAGGACGCCGAGATCGGCGACGGCACCACGGGCATCGTGGTCATGGCGGGGGCCATGCTGGAGCAGGCCGCTCCTCGGCGTCCCCCCCCCCTCCCGCTGCGCGCCGCGAGGCGGCAGCTCGAACGCGAAACGGGCTCGGAGGGACACGCTCGTGGCATCGCTCGGACGCGTGCACTCTTCCTTCGGCGAGGACTATCGAGGAGCATCATTCGCGCGAGCCGCGGCCACCTCTCGCGCCGCCCTCGCGCCGCCCTCCTGGATGCGAGGCTGGACTCCTCCTCGTCCTCCTCCTCATCCTCCTCCTCCTCCTTCTCCTCCTCCTTATATCCACCACCTGCTCCTTCTCCTCCTCTTTCTCCTCCTCCTCCTCCTCCTCCTCCTCCTCCTCCTCCTTCTCCTCCTCCTCCTCCTCCTCCTCCTCCTCCTCCTCCTCCTCCTCCTCCTCCTCCTCCTTGGCATCGCTCGGACGCGTGCACTTTTCCTGGATCATGTGGCGAGAAAAAACCACGCACGAAACCGAGGAAAGCACAGGGAATGGGCGTCCGAGCGATGCCCAGCGTGACTCGCCGGAGCAAGAGTCCCTCAGGGGATGCCCCCCGTCCTGTGCTGCAGCATCGCACGCGGAGCCGCGTTAGTGTGCAAGACGGTGTTGGCGCTGTGAGAGACAATGACGTGGGCATCCGCGGTGACATTAACATGAATCCGAGGTGGTCGATGATCAAATGTGTACGATGTCTCCCTTTCGCCTCTTCCCCCCTCTTCTCCAAAATAGCGCTGAAACAACAAAAATGGATACCAACGTTAACAACCAGAATTGGCACTTGGAGCGATGTCGGTCGTGCCGATTCTTTGCCGCGCTAACTGTGTCCTGCCTTCCCTGCGCGTGCACGTGTACCATGGAAGCGCCCTGCTTGTATATGGAACTGGTTTTGCCCCACTGTCTGCGCACGTGCACGCACTGTCGTCTGTACTTGAGATCGGGAAAGACTTGGAGCGGCATCGACGCTTACCAGTGCCGCAGGTTTGGTGTCTGCGCTTACACCTACCACTGCGCGACCGGCCACGCTAGTCCGACGACATCAGTTTGAATCCGGCACGCTGTACCATTACTCGTCATTTCCATGCACATGTGATGTATTGTAAAAACGGATGTTACACACATGTGTGCATATATATATACACACACACACACATATCGAAGACGCCTACGGCGAATCACCGCCGCCCCCTGCCTTTTTGGAAACGCCGATGTGGCCGAAAGTTGGACTAGAGCTTGGCCAAGCTATCGGACCATGAGTTCCCCGAGTCGGTTTGGAAAGCTTTCGGGGAACACATGGGAGAGAATGATTATGAACAGGAAGAGGAAGAGGAAGAAATAGAGTAGGAGGATGAGGGTTGTTAGGAGTCTCTTGGGGCACCCTTGGGGTCTGTTGGGGGCTTCTTGGGGGCCTCTTCGAGGCCTCTTGGAGGCATCTTGGGGGCCTCCTTGGGCCTCTTGGGGGCCTTTGGGGGCTTCCTGGGGGTCTCTTTGGCCGTCTTAGGGCGTTCCTGGTCCGTCTGACGCCGTCTGGAGCCGTCTTGGGGGCCTCTCTGGGCCGTCTTGGGGCCCTCTTGGGGCGCTTCAGGGCCGTCTTGGAGGCCATGTTGGGCGTCTTGGAGGCCTCTTGGGCCGTCTTGGGGCGCTCTTGGGGCCGTCTTGGGGGGCCCTTGGGCCGTCATAGGGCCTTCTTGGAGGCCTCTTGGGCGATCTTGGGGGCCTCTTGGGCCGTCGGAAGGCCGAAAAGAAGAAAACGCAAAAAACCTTCAAAAACCTAAGGAAAACCAATGATTTTGGCCTCTTCGGGCTCTCCTGGAGAACGTCTTGGAGGCCTCTTGGGCCATCTTGGAGGCATCTTGGGGCCATCTTGGCCGTCTTGGAGGGCATCTTGGGCCGTCTTGGAGGCATCTTGGAGCCATCTTACCCGTCTTGGAGGCCATCTTGGCCGTCTGGGAGGCATCTTGGAGGCCATCTTGGGCCATCTTGGCCGTCTTGGAGGCCATCTTGGGCCAAGTTGGGGCAACAAAGGCATTGACAGACGGATTTTGGGAAAATTACGGGTGGCCGGCGGGACGGGCTGAAGCCCACTGGGGAGTTCTTTTAGAAAAAGAACCAAAACCAAAACCTGAAACGTCCAGCACGCCGTGCACCCCTGCAAGCAGGGGGCGGCGGATGTAGTGGCCGTCGGCCCATCCCGCCGCCGTATCTGGGTTTTGGGTCGTCGGCCTCTTGGATTTTCGCTGGGATGTCGCGGGAGGCCTCTTGGGAGCCGTTTCGAGGCCTCTTGGTGGCCGTTTTGGAACCGCTTTGGGGCCTCTTTGGGGGGCCTCTTTGGGGAGCTTCTTGGGGCCCTTTGGGGGCCCTCTTGGGGGCCTCCTGAGGCCCTCTTGGGGTGCAGAGCTCGAGATCTCGGGTCGTGGGACCCCTCTCGGACCCCTCTTAGGACCGCGCCTTCCTGGGCCGCCTTGGGCGCCTCTTTGGGCCCTCTTGGGCCGTCCAGGGGCCGTCCTGGCGGCCTTTTTTGGGCAAAGTTGGGGCGATCCTGGGGGCCTCTTGGGCTGTCCTGGAGCGTCGGAGAGCCGAGAGGCGAGAAGACCGAACACCTCGATGAACCAAGGGAACATCAATGATTTGGGCCGCTTGGGGCTTCCTCGGGAGGCCGCTTGGAGACCTCTTGGGGCGTCTTGGAAGCCTCTTGGGCCGTCCGCCAGAAGAATAAAAGGGCCGAGGAGCAGAACGAGTTGGAGGAGAAGGAGGAGAAGAGGAGGAGGAGGAGGAGGAGGAGGAGGAGGAGGTAGGAGGAGGAGGAGGAGGAGGAGGAGGAGGAGGAGGAAGAAGAGAGAGGAGGAGGGAAGAGGAGTTGGAGGAGGAGGAGGAGGAGGAGGAGGAGGAGAAGGAGGAGGAGGAGGGAAGAGGAGAAGGAGCGGGAGGGGAGGCACCCCAGGAGGAGGGGGGAGGGGCGCGGCAACCGTGGAAGACCGCCCAATGAGACCTCCGAGGTCGCGGTTTTTGCTCACGACGCTGGCGACCAGGACTCTCGACGCCTTCCCCGAGATCGGTGTTTCACGCGGGGGTTTCGATGGTGCCAAGACCCGACATTGGCCTCCACAAGTACACGGTCGAGAACTTGTGATTAGTGTGTCGCGACGCCGGTTCTGACCCACCACGCCTCGGCGCGACTCGCCACACACTTCCAAGCTACGAGCGTCAACGTCCCAAGCTTTTCCCAGCCTCCCGCCCTGCGGAGCGGGGCGACACGTCATCAGCTCGCAGAGCACAGCGTCTCGCCGGGGCCGCCGCCGCGACATGCTCGCTTAGCAAAAGCTCCCGACCCCTGACTCGTATGGCGTTCTCAAGCCCGTGCCTTTGTTCAGTGGATCTGTCTAGCTTTCGGCCTCCAGGGCCTCTTCAGGACAGCTCCTGCCTGCAGCGGCCAAGGCATGACGACCGCAAAAGTGTGCATGTGGCACGCTGCTGGCTGCAGTGCTCTGCGATGGGCGAGTAGCTACACGTGCAGATGACTGTCAACAGCCACCGACGACGACTCCCGCCGTGCCTCAGGAGGGAAAAAAACACACAGACACAATTAATCGTCCATTCCCCAGAGAATATTGGAAAATATGGGAAGTCGGGGGGAAGACAAAAACCCAGAAAATATTGGAAAATATTAGAGATATTTTTATTTGTGTGTATTTATTTGTGTGTCCTGGGGCCCCTTCAGTGCCCCTCTTCCAGACGCCGGAGGCCCGGGGCCCCCGCGGCTCAGGCCATGGACCTCATCGAGAAGGGCATCCACCCGCTCCGCATCGCCCACGGCTACGAGAAGGCCTGCGAGGTGCCCGCCGCCCGCGCCGCCGGCCCCCGCCCCTCCTCCTCCTCCTCCTCCTCCCTCCTCCTCCTCCTCTCCTCTCCTCCTCCTCCCTCCTCCCTCATCCTCCTCATCCTCCTCCTGCTCCTCCTCCTCCTCCTCCTCCCTCCTCCTCCTCCTCCTCCTCCTCCGCCTCCTCCTCCTCCTCCTCCTCGAGCTGGGCCCCCCTCCTCCTCGAGGGCTACGGGACGGCATGCAGAAGCACGCCCCGCGCGCCACTCGCCGCGCTCGCGGCAGACTCGCGTCGAGGCCACGGCGAGGCCACGTCGCGGGCGCTGCGGGTCGAGCGCCCTCCCAGGGCCCGTGGGATCCAGGCGCTTACGGGGCGTGAAAACGACCACAGCCACTGCTTTTCTTTTGTTGCCGCCTTCCAGCCCGCAGAAACAAAGCAGTGGCTGTGGTCATTTTCGTTGAGCTTGGCACCAGGGAAATGACCCCAACCACTGCTTCTTTTTCGGCCGGCTGGAAGGCGGCGCAAACAAGAAGCAGTGGCTGTGGTCATTTTCCCGCCCCGCAGCGCTGCATATCTTTTTCACAGCGGGCGGCGTCGCATGCTTCGGACTCCGGGACCTTCGTGGGCCCCGGAAACGGCAGGGCCGTTTGTTCACCGTTTCCGAGAAAGAGTGCCCCTTGAAAATGGAAAGGGCAAGAAAACGGCGACCGGAAACGGCAACGAAAACGGCTCCAGGATTGGAGCCGGAGCGGGAACCGTCAAAAGAACGGCGACGGAGCCGGTAAAAAAACGGCGTCGGAACCGGCAACAAAAACGGCAAAACGGAACCGGTAAAAAAACGGCCTTGTCGTTTCCAGGGCCCACTAAGCCTGGGACCATCACAGACCGATGCAGCTCGACAGACCTTGGGAAGCGCCCATGCTGGCCTCCACGACGCCCCGGGCTTCTTGGGTTTCGATGGCTGTGGAGAGCGCGATGTTCCCGCGCCAGAAGTCAAGGGACATCCTGGGGTCTCAGGGTCGGGTTTCTCGTGGAAGGTCTCTTGTGGATTGGCCTCCACTGCACGCCGCAGAAAGATGGGACCTGTGGCTCCAGTCGTGAGTGTCGTTGGTTGCGCGCCCCCTGGGGCCGCCAGAGGCTTCCACGCAACACGGCTTGCTGCTTTCACTTGCCAGTGCAGCCCATTCCCGCTCCTCCTCCACCTTCTTCTGCTCCTCCTTATCCTCCTTCTCCTCCTCCTCCTCCTCCTTGGACCTGGTCATGCACAAGTATTTCCCTGGTGCACCGCTCAGGATGCAACTCCTGAGATGTTAATTCAGCATCGGCGCTGGTGTGTTCGTGGTCGAAGACAGACCTACTGCGGCATAATCACGCTCAATCTGGATTAATCCGGCTCAATGAACCCCCACTCGGGCTTAATCATCGTCAATCCTTCCCACGAAGACCTCGAAGAAGTTGTCTCCTGACACCGCTTCCATGGCACTCGGGCCGATACCAGCAAAGCGAGCGAACCTTCAGGCTATGAGGAAAATGTCAGCGGTCCCGCGCGGCGCGTAATAGTAGCATCATCACGTACGCCCTGTCAGATTTGGGACGACGCTCGCGCGGCGCTGTTCCGACGTAAGTCCGACGTGAATCCCGCGTGGATCCGGCGTAAATTGGGTCTCAAGTTGCCGCGCGGGGCCTCCAGGATTCGGCGGCGACTCGATGGGCGGCGGGGGTAGGGTTCGAAATTCGTCGAACACGTGGCGAAGTCCGAACCCTGCCCGCGCCGCCTGTCGACCCAGGAGAAGCGATGATTGGTGGGGGCAGGGCTTGGATGTCGCCACCTATGGGTTCTCCTCGTAACTCGAGCGAGCCTGTTCGACGCCCTCTCTGCGGGAGGGGTGGGGATGGGGGGGGCGGCGCGCGCACAAGGCTGTTTGGGGGAGGGGGGGAAGGCCTCCTAGAAGCACCTCTGCTTCTTGGGAGGCGCGGGGCCTGCTCCGCAGATCTCGAGCTGGCGCCTTCTGAGAAGCAGCCTCCTTCTATAGGAAGCCCTCCCCCTCCCTCCACCCCCCGGTGCGCGCCGCCGTCTCCCCCCCCCCCCCCCCGCCCCCCTCCTTGGATCTCCTCCGCGGTCTCCTCCTCCTCCTCCTCCTCCTCCTCCTCCTCCCCCTCCTCCTCCTCCTCCTCCTCCTCCTCCTCCTCCTCCTCCCTCCCCCTCCTCCTCCCCTCCTCCTCCCTCCTCCCTCCTCCTCCTCTCCTCCTCTCTCCTCCTCCTCCTCCTCCTCCTCCTCCTCCCTCCTCCTCCTCCTCGACCCCCCTCCCCCCACCGCCCCGTGCGCGCCGCCGAGCATGGGGGGAGGCGCGCTGCAGGGTGCCCCGGGAGCGGGGGGGGGCCGCGGAGAGGGGCCCGCGGCGCTACGTCCGCGCGAGAGGCCGCTTCCTGGGGGCCTCCGCGAGAGCGGAGAGCGGCGCCGCCATGCGCCGGGCGCGCGGCACGGTTTGCCAGTGCTGGCCCCCCTCCTTTGGTTTTTGTGTGTGCGCTTGCTTGTTTTTGTTTTGCTCTCTCTCTCTCTCTCTCTCCCTCCCTTTCTCTCTCTCTCTCTCTCTCTCCCTCTCTCTCTCTCTCTCTTTCCCTCTCTCTCTCTCTCTCTCTCTCTCTCTATATATATATGTACGACTGTATATGTCGTCATGTATTTCTCCCTCTATATATACATATGATACCGGAGATAAGCCAAATCCGATGTTTGTGTTAGGGCTATGGGACTATAGGACTATAGGGCTATAGGGTTGTAGGGCTGTAGGGCTGTAGGGCTATAGGGCCACATGGGCTATAGGGCTACTGGGCTATTGGGTTATAGGGCTAGAGAGCTATAGGGCTGTAGGGCTATAGGGCTACAGGGCTAAAGGGCTATAGGGCTATAGGGCTATAGGGATGTAGAGCTATAGGGCTATTGGGCTATTGGGCTATTGGGCTATAGGGCTATAGCGCTATAGAGCACCAGGGCACCCGGGCACCCCCGGGCACCTCTGGGCACCCCCGTGCACCTCCGGGCACTCCCGGGCACCCGGGCACCTGGGCACCCCCGGGCACCCAGGCACCCAGGCGCCCGGGCACCCGGGCCGGCCACCGAAATCGGCGACCCGCCTCACCTAACCATATGAATCCGCTAGGACCCCTACAGATGCAAGCTCTGATTGGGGAATCGAGATGTGTATATATATATATATATATATATATGTATGTGCATATATGTGTGTGTTTTGAATCGCGTATTTGCACACGTATCTACATATGTATCTATACATATATATATAGAGAGAGATATGAATGTACGTGTGTGTCTGTCTGTGTGAATACACCGACATACACATACACAGCATTCTACAGACGTGTACGTATGCACATGAAAGTGTATGCATCTGTCTCTGCCGCCCCTTTCCCCCCCTGCTCAACTAGAACGAACGCACACGTGTACCACGCTGGGAAGTTACGCAACGCGACGTTGCGCCAGCCTGCACAGGCTAGATGGCAATAATGTGGGAAATGGCATTGAGATTGGTGATGATTGTGCGGATGGAAACGATCTCGACTGCAATAGTGCAACGGTGTTGTAGTTGCTGCAAGTGCATATTGCGTTATACTACCATCTGGAACTATACTATCTCACCGCCTGGTATGAGATGCCAGAACATGCGACACAATGCTAATTCGCGCTGCGGTGCAAGATTGGACGCTGTGACATTCCACGGCTTGCGGTGCGGTGCCATGCCACTTGAGGCTACGCTTCACAGCAAATTAGCATTATCTATCTTTATCTCTCTCACTTTCTCGTTTTGTTTGTTCTCTCTCTCTCTCTCTCTGAATATGTTACCGCTCTGGTACAATACCGCTTTCAGTCGGGCGTTCGACACTTTGATGCTTTAGAGCGTCTATCACGGCGGTCTGTTCAAATTCCCTCCAGGTTGGCTCTACCATGGGAGCCTAGCAACACAAGATGCTGTGTCTTAAGGCATGGTTTGTTTGGTATGTTCTTATGTGGTCTTTTTTTGAGTTGTTTGTCCCTGATGTGTGTGTGTGTGTGCATTGCAGCTTTGATGGTAAGTGAAAAAATTGTCGTCACGCATTTGGCGTGCCGTGCTCTGTTCCACTTCTCTGGCGGCTGCCTGTCTTCTCAGGCCTCATCGCGCAAGGATTGCCACGTCTCATGAGCGCCTCAGCATCACCATCTTTCCCCCATGTATAAGTAATACATACATGTGTGTTTGTACAACTGTAACCCTCTCGTTATCACCTTATGTCTATATGTATTCATGTATACATAGATGTTTACATAGTACTATGTGTGCGTGCACATCCGTCTACATATATATATATATATATATATATATGTACACATGTGTGTATGTGCGTGGCCCTCGCTCCACGTATGTGTATGTGTGTACGTGCGCGCGCAGGCATGCCGTACTCTCACGCAGTGCGCCCTCCCCCATTCGCCCCCGGCGCCGCGACCGAGGTGGCCGTGCAGCGCGTGCAGGCCATCGCGAAGGCCCTTTTGCGGCGAGGGCGGGTCTCGGCCACAGGGCACGAAGGAGCATGACGCACACGGCCGCATCTCGGACTTCTTATCAGCATCGGCTACTGTGACTGCTTGATCCTCCTCATCGCCCTCCCCCCCCCCCCAGGAGGGCGAAGGAGAAAAGCTCGCGGCTCGCTCAACTTCTTCCCATCCGCCCGCCTCTTTCCCCCTTCCTTCCGCCCGCCGCTAGCTAGACGATGCAGGCCGACTCGGCACGGACTAAGTGGCATTGTGCAGTGAAGTTCGGAGCTGGGATCTTCCAGCGCAGGGCCGACCAGGACCGATCCTCTCTCTCGCACGCCAGCAGCCCAACCCAGACATCCGAGATCTAGATGTTTGCGACTTTTGGCCACGGGACGTCCCGACATTTTCCACAGGGCCGGCTCTTGATTCATCCTGAGCCGCTTTTAGACGATCCCCAGGCCCGGCGAAGGCATTTGGAGGCCACATTGGGCGTCGCGTCATGGGGGGGTCATAAATGGGGGGGTGGCGAGGGTGGTCCGAAAAGGTACCCAAACGGTACCTAAACGAGCCCCCTGGGGCTCCGGAGGAGCCCGAAAGGGGCACGAAATGGGGACCGTTTCTGACCCCCCCGTTTATGACCCCCCCGTTAAGTCACGCCCAACCACAAAAGGCCAGCAAAAACCTTCCGTCGTATTTTTGTTCACGCCGCCAGCACACCTGGGTCGCGCCTGAGTGCGGCCCGCCAGGTTGTGCAAAGCAGGCAAGTAGCAGGCAGCAGTTACACAGCAGTGCATGGTGAGGGGATGCATCTTCGCAGCGTGTACCCGAATTGTAAGCGCTTTGGCCCGCGAGCCTCCTCGAGCGGCATGCGTAGCAGCCACCGTACTCATCGCTTCGATCCTTAATGAAGCAGTGCGTTGCAAAGATAGCGTGCGAAATCGATCTCCGAAAAGCACGCTATCCTCTTGAGGCGCTCTCCCCACGAGGGCCCCTGCTGTGCACGCTACCCCCCTGACAGGGCTTCTCTGGTGCACGCGATCCCCAAGGTGGGGGTATGTGGCGTGAAAATGAGCAGGCCGGCAGCGCCACTTCGCACGCCATCGTGGCAACGCTGGCCGTGTTCGGGGGGGGCCCGCGGGGCCCCGGCCGGGCTCTGCCAAGGGGCGTTCGGACGGGCGGCGCTGCCCGCGCCATGGCTAGCCGCTGGCAGACGGTGCGCCACGTGACGGCGCGGTGCCCCACCATGCGCTGTTGAATTACAGCTGGCAGCCATACAAAAACGGACAGCCAGACAAAAAGTCTCTCACGTTTGTTTGACGACATCTGGTAGCCATAAAAAGATTGTGGTGGTTTTATGGTTACCAGTTGCCATTAAGTTATCTTGGCGAAGGACCCAACCATCAAGCAGTGGCGAAGCGTGCCAAAAATGGTAGCGGGGACGCATGTGATCACAGCCGCTGGAACCTTCGGCGGAGCTCCCCATGCGGCCACGAAATGTGTGAGGGGTTTCCCGAAACAGGTGGCGGGGACGCACGTGATCACAACCACTGGAGCCTTCGGTGGAGCTCCCTGAGCTACATATTTGGCAGCGAAGCGTGTGAGGGGTGCGCCGAAATTGGTGTCGGGGACGCACGTGATCACAGCCACTGGAACCTTCGACGGAGTTCCCTTCGGGGCCACGAGACTTGTGAGGGGTATGCCGACATGGGTGGCGGGGACGCATGTAATCACAGCCACTGGGGCCTTCGGTGGAGCTCCATATGGGGCCACGAAACGTGTGAGGGGTGTGCCGACGTGGGTGGCGGGGACGCGTGTGATCATAGACACTGGGGCATTCAGTAGAGCTCCTTATGGGGCCACGAAACGTGTGAGGGGTGTGCCGAAATTGGTGGCGGGGACGCGTATGATCACAGCCACTGGGGCATTCAGTAGAGCTCCTTCTGGGGCCACGAAACGTGTGAGCGGTGTGCCGAAATTGGGGGGACGTATGTGATCACAGCCACTGGGGCATTCGTTAGAGCTCCCTATAGGGCCACGAAGCGTTGTTTTGGTTGCGATGAAATGGCGGACATGCGGACGGCAGAGGCAGGGACGGGTGGAGGGGGAAGAGGAGGAGGGGGAGGAGAAGGAGAAGGACGAGGAGACTGACAAGGAGAAGGAGCGCGGGGCGCTGCTTCGTCAAAACGAGGACCCAACACCACAGGAGGGTTGGGACAAAGGTGTGATGTCTCACCGTGCCCAGATCTTCGGCGCTATGAGTTTTGTCGGTCCCTGCGTCCGTCGTGCATCCCGAAGGTCCGTGCTGGAGCTTCTCGCTGGCTCCCAGAGGTGTTCCCGTCTCGGAAGGCCTCCCATCGGCCGCGCCTCGCCGCTTGCGCCCCAGAGGAGCCAAACTCGTCGCACATGGCCGCCCGCAGGGCCGAGCTACAGTCGGGGCCCTGAAGAAGGAACCCTTTTTGGTTTGGGAGGGGCTCCGCGTTCCTTAAGTGTTTCACAGCCTGCCTCAGGTTTTCCTCATGTTTTCGATCGGAAGTCGAAGATTAACTTATGGAAAAAAGGGGCCCCGTTCCTTATTCAGGGTTCCTTAGGTCAACGCCCCGACTGTATGGCCTGAAAGCCCAGATCTCCCGACGATGCGATCGTGTTTTTTTCCCAATGTCGGCCTCTGTGGGGCCCGCTGCTGGGCCCCGGGGTCCTCAGCAGTGGACTTGGCATCGCTCGGACGTGTGCATTTTTTCTTTCGGCGGGGACCATCGAGGAGCATCCCTGATGATCTGGCGGGAAAACCACGCACGAAACCGAAAGAAACACAGGGAATGGACGTCCGAGCGATGGCGAGCCAGGGGTCATCAACAGTGGACCCAGGACGCAAAGCTGCCCCCGGGGAAGGTGTCGGGACCTCGGGGGCCGCGGCTTGGCAGAGCCACACCGGCGGACGACAGGGTCGCAGGCGAGGTCGGCGGTGTGAGAGGTTGCCGGCGCCCTGTCGGGAGGCCAGTTTCCCGGGTCGGCGACGGGCTGCCGCACGGGCCGTGATCCAGAGCACGCCGTGCACCGACCACACCGTTCGCCCGAGCCTGGCGTGTGGCCCCCGTCCCCCCCCCCTCCGCTCCCCGATGGGCTCCGATGGTCGGTTCGGGGAGTCCCACGAGCCGGTGCGGCCCGATGCTTGCATGGCGCTGCTGTGCATCCTGGCGCAGCTGAGCCGATTCGAGTCGGGCCCCGTGCCGACGTAGCCCGATCCGACGCACGTTGCGATCCGATGCGGTTGGAGAGGCCTTACGGCCACCCATCGAGAGTGGAGAAGAGACAGAGCACCGTGCCACCCTTACCCTTATCCTTACCCAAGTCGCAATCTGCTTCAGGCGCCCTCCTACTTTAAGGGTCGAGCGGCGTTCCTCCTTCCCTCCTCTTCAGGGGCGGGCGGAAGCCCAATCTGCTTTCAACGCCTTCCTCGTTCATGTTCCTACCCACTTCTTCCGACCGACCTCCAGATTCGATGCTGGCTGGTCTTGCCCCCCTCCTGGTCCGTCCGAGGGTTGGGCCGAACGAAAGGGGGGGGATAGGGAAAGGAGGGAAAGGAGGGGGGTACGAAATCTGCTCCGTGCAGCTGGCTTCCGCCCCGCCGCCGGGCCCGTTCCTCGAGACATGGGCGCTTCCCGGCGCCGGGAGGCGCTGGGAAAATCGGCTGCGTGAGCTGATTCTCTACCCTACCCTTTGCTGTCCCCCCCGTTCGCTCCCCCCAAGAGGGGGGAGGGGTCGGCGGCGCCAGCGCGCGGCGGCCGCGGTGCCGCATCGGAGCGCGCGCGTTGCGGCGGCCGCCGAAGTTCTGCCTGCCGGGAGGTGATCGACCTGCAGGCCGACGAGCAGGCGGCCCTCTGCAAGGCAGCAGCAGTTGCCGCCATCGTCGCCGCCGTCGTCGCCACCGCCGTCGTCATCGTCGCTGTCGTCGACGCCGTCGTCGTCGTCGTCGTCGATATCGTCGTCGTCGATATCGTCGTCAAGATCGCCGTCATCGTCGAGATCGTCAGGAAGGGAGGGTGAGCGATTGTGCACTGACGGCCCGCCTCGGGTTGAGGCCAGAGACTTGCGGCAGAGCAGAGTCATCGTCGCCATCTTCTTCGTCGTCGAGGGTGCCAAGGGTAGACCAGATGTCGCGAAGGCCGTGCGGAGGAGCAGCAGCAGGATCATCGTCCAGTGCAGCTGTAAAAGAGTTTCGGCGGACCCAAGACGTAGCCGTCAAGCTGGCACGAGGTATTAGAAGCACCTGCGCTGCTACAGGAGGACGAGGAAGAGGAGGAGGAGAAGGGCTATGAGGAGGAGACAGGGAGAGACAGTAAAGAGGAGGCAGATCAGGACGAGGGGGAGGAGCACGAGCAGCTGGGAGAAGCGGGGGAGAAGGAGGAGGCGGCGTAGGAGGAGGAGGAGGAGGAGGAGGAGGACTCCAGGAGGAGGAGCTGATGAGAGAAAGGCATATCGGGAGATGACCGTGCGGCGGGGGGGAGGGGTGATTACTGAAAGGTGGCCGCGCGCAACAGCTTCGAGGGTGGCACGGTTGAAGCAGGCGGCGACGACGTGGCCGCACAGCACGTACACATAAGTGCTAAATGTTGTTTTCTGCACGTGTCGGCTTTGCTCTCTGCCCAGAAATCGGCCGTGGCCGTTCTTTTTGCCCCGACTCCTTCTCCGCTGGCACCAAAGCGACGACTTCGAGGACGGCTGGCTGCGGCCAGCTCCTGTACCGGAACTCCCTGGCTGCTGAGGATTCCGAGCCCGAGTGCCCCCAGTTTGTTGCTGTTGCCACCTCCGCTCACCGTTCGGCTTCTCTCACCCGTCGTTCGCACGCCCCCACCACACCCACCCACCCACCCACTCCACCCCACCCGCCACCACCGCCACCCACTCACCACTACACACATTGTCCTCCGACGCGCTGAAGGGTCCTGTCAGCGGTCAAAGACTACGGCGGGCTACGCACAAATCGATTCGCATCCGTGTGAAGCCGCGGGATAACAATGTAGTGGGTGGGAACCGCACCAAGCCACCACCACACACTTCTCCTCCGACGCGCCAAGGAGTCCAGTGGGCGGGGGCCGAGTTTTCATTCTATGAGCATAGGTGTGAACAAAATGTGCAAGACCTACACAGACGGAGAGCGGCCAGTGTTCAAAATGGGACGAAACATGAGCGACACAGTCCGCGACAGCTACTCGGACGGAGGGCGGGTCATCTTCAAAATGGTGTTCTCGTTGAAGGGTTTTTGAAGTCATACCACCGCAAGTGTAAGTTTGTGCATCAATACACCGGCCGAGGGCGGTTCCTCCTCAAGCCAAGGCTCGCACTGCTCACGTCTTCAAGCGTTCTGATCCTACCCCTTCGCATTCCTTGTAGCTCGAAGAATGCAAGGCAGTCCCATTTCAAAGCGGGGCTGAAAGTCAGGCCCACGCGGTGGTCGACTATCAAGGAGCGCATCAACCAGTGATAAGGAACGGTTGCAGGACTTATGAGGAGGGACTTGGCACGGGAGGGTGTGTTGCAGCATCTCGGGTTCACTCTGTCACGGGAGGAAAACAACCGCGATCCTCACACGCGGCGTCCACTATGTGGTCTTGGTCATAACGTCGGGTTTTGTTTGATAGCGTGTCGCCCCGCTGGTTCTGGCCCACCGCGCCTCGGAGCGACGCACTATCCACTTCCTGGTCGTGAGGCGTCCACGTCCCGAACAGTTCCCAGCTTCCCGCCCCTTGGAGCGGAGCGGCACGCTATCCGCTCAGCGAACAGCATGTCGCCGGGGGCGCCGCGGCGACACGCTATGGAAAAATGTCCGACTGAATTGTGAGGGTGGCATTATTGGTTTGATGATGAGGGTGATGATGAGGATGGTGCTGGCGATCATATTGTTGATGATGTTAATAATGATGATGATGATAATAATAATACTAAGAATGAATAATATTGATAATAACCATAACAATAATACGAATAATAGTAAGAATGATGATGATGATGATGATGATGATGATGATGATGATGATGATGATGATGCTGATGATGATGATGATGATGATGATGATGATGATGAAAATGGCAATGGCGATGGCGATGGCGATGGCGATGGCGATGCCAATGAGGATGATGATGATTAGTATGAGTATGATGATGGTGATGAGGATGATGCTGATGATGTTAATGCTGATGATGATCATGAACGTAATCCTGATCATGATCATGATTCAGATGATGAAGAGGAGGAGGGAGATGACGAAGACGATGATGTTGATAATGATGGTGATGGTGATGGTGATGATGATGGCGACGATGATTATGATGGTTATGATGATGATGTTGATGATGATGGTCATGGTGATGGTGATGGTGATGGTGGTTATGGTGATGGTGGTGCTGATGGTAATGATGATGATGATGATGATGATGATGATGATGATGATGATGATGATGATGATGATGATGATGATGATGATGATGATGGTGATAACGTGAGGGTGTGTTTGTTTGCCTTCTGCTTTGGTTCCTCTGGTGCCAGCGCAGAAGCGCCCGTCGGAGCAGGGGCCGGGGGTTCGTAGAAGGGGGGGTTATCCCAACTTGCGGTCAGGGAACGCACCAAGTTGGATCTTCACTTTTCCCTCTTACATTGCAGGGGCCGTTCTGGGCGATCTTCCTCTAAATCCCACCTCTACCGCTACCCCAACTCTTTGTTACGGGATGAATGGAAGAGTTTTTACCATGTGCGTATATAGGCAAACGGTTGGTTCCTCGGCAGCACACGATACAGAGGCTTTCACCCGGCATTTTAAATGCGCAGTTAGCTCATCAGCAAAACCAGACAAGCAAACAGTGAGGGTGTCCACCGACACGACGTTGATGCGCCCAGGCGGAGGGTCGGTGGGTAAGTCCCCGAAGGGGGGGGGGTCCCCCCAACGCGCTCCGCCAGGCCGCGTGCACCGCCCTCGGCTCCAAGGTGGTCAGCGGGCGCAAGGACGGCCGCGGCGCGGGGAGGTAGACACCGCGCGAAGGCCAAGACCAAACAGTGGCGAGGCGTTGCGGCTTGCCTATAGGCCACCACAGACTGTGCTAGGAACCTTTTTTCTGGTTTACACGAGGTGTTCTTCGAACATGTCTGGCTGAGACCGTCTTGTTTGAATACGTCGGGCTTATGGTTTACTAACCGTGCTTTTGTTATCAGAGCATCCTTTTGTTATGGGAACATGTCGCGGTAGGCCTGTAGGGATGCCAGGACGGTCGGTCCCTGTTCAACAAGAGGAGGGTGAGGATTGCTAGGAAGTTGGATACGCACGACGTGGTTCGCCTGGGCGAGTGCTTGATACACACGTGGCCACAGGTGCCTACCATCGCTCGGACGACCCCTCCCAGCGCACTGTTCGGTTCCAAGTGTTTGCTAGGATGGTCCAAGATGCTCCAAGATGGGGCAACATTAGGGTAGAGGCCTCCCAGATGTGCCCCACAAGATGCGAGATGACATAGCAGGCTCACACCCCTTCTTCGTTTCAGCACAGACGGGGCGTTGAAGAACAGAACGCTTTGCTTCGGAGAAATTTCGGTGGCCCTCAGTTATTTCAGCATGGGGTCGAGCCTACCGCCTCAGCCAAGCTTGGCAAGAAAGGCGGCCTTGGCCCTCAGTCGAGCCTTCCTGTCGGAGGCCCTCGATTGCAGCCATCCGAGCTCAAGCCATTCTGAGTCGAGCGCCCCAGAGGCGGTCAGACAGTCGCGGCCCTCCCCGCTTGACGGCGCCCATGGGGTGGCGGGCCGCAGCGGTCATGCTCGCGGGCTTCGTGGCTGTTTCTGAGGCGGACGAGCCACGTGGGTTGCCACAGGTCGTTGACGAAGACGCCAGTACAGTCACAGGGGGGGCCGCTTGGGGGCTGGTCCTGCTGATTCTCTTGGGCTTGCTCTGAGCGCATAAAATGAAAGGTCCTGCTGGTCACGCTGCGTGACCTGCAGGAGCCTTCACGAGCCCGATAGAATCTCCAGGACCCCCCCCGCAAACCTCCAGGGGACCCCACATGCCCTCCTCTTCTTTTTTACGTTGCCCGGGCTATTATTATCAGATCGCCGCGTCTATGAATATAACAGAAGATGGCTCCCGTTTAGGCGACAGGGTTTCAGCAGGCATGCAACAACAGGCATATGTAGTATGGCAAGGCAAGAAGATGGGCTAAGAGAGCAAGTGGAAATAGCATTCCGCAAGAGCATAACGTAAACTAGGCGTGCTGTTCCTCCTTCTCAATCCTCCTCCTCCGCAGCAGGTGCGCATACTGTCCCACACGGAGTTTACTGTTGCATATCACACGACACGCGCAGGGCCGATCCGATCCGATCCGATTCGGTTCTCTTCCTGCCCGTCCCCTCTTCCTGCCCCATCGCTTTTCCTTGCGAGTATCTCGTCTCTGTCGCATCCCGAGGCGTGCCGGTGGGGCGGGCTGGGCTTTTCGCGTTAGAGTGCCTCGCGCCATGTGTGATCCTCAAGCTCAAACTCTGCAAGAGCTTCGCGGATGGAGGGCTGGCGATGTTCAAGATGTGGTTCCCGCTTTCGCGCCGCGCACATTCGCCTCAACATCCTGCAAGAGCTTCACGGATGGAGGGCGGGTGGAGTTCAAGCTGCGGTTCTCGCCTCAGCGCCGCGCACATTATTTCTGAATGTGTGCAAGAGCTTCACGGATGGAGGGCGGTATTTATTCAACATGTGGTTATCACAGTAGCGTTGCGCACATTCGTTTTGAGATGTTACAGTAGCTTCAAGGGTTCTCACGGCTCACATCCAAGAACGGTGTTTCGGCACGATGTAGGACTGTCAGGGCGCACCAGGTACGTTGATTCGCGGTGTTGAAGCCCCAGGAATGGTGTTCTGGCACACTCTAGGATCGTCAGGACGCAATCGTACAGTAATGTTGGTCCTCGGCGTTGAAGTCCCAGAGGTTGCGTTTTGGCGCGGTTCCGGGTTTTCTCACAGTTATCTTCCAACGGGGCACTTCCTTCAGTGAAGATGAACCTTCGTAGGGATTCATAAAGGGAATTTTGGGAGGGGGCTTACTGCAACATCGTTGAGCGGTCTTGGGTTTACATTGGTCCTCCTCGTTCCTCTCCTTCACATCTTCCCCCATCCCTTCCCAGACATGTGATGTCCTGATTCGTTCAATACGCGGCCCTTGGAAGCCCCGACCCCTTCACCAGGGCCAGGCGAGGTCGCTGGAGGCCGAACATTGACATACAGACAAGTCAGTCCTGATTGTTTTTCTCCAACGTCACCTACGCACGAGGACGCTGATTGCAAGGATTCCCCCTCCTGCCTCCCCCATCTCTCACACAACGTTCTGCTGCCTCGCAGCACCCGTGCATGTTTTCCACACGCGGCAGCACACACACGCATATGTATTATATGTGTATATATACACGCACGAGAGAGAGAGAGACAGAGAGACACACAGAAAACAAAAAAAACAAAAAAAAACTCGACTTCGCCCGCCTAGCCTTAAATGAGCCCGGAAGATGTTCCGCAGTGGTGGCGCGCTCTCCGGCTCGATCGCTCGTCCTCCCACAGCAGCCTCCTCTCTGAGGCGAGAGCACGATTCCTGAACAAAGCGTGAGGAAGTCTCCGGCGAAACCGCTGCTGGTACCGGCGTTCTCGGACTGCCCGTCCCCCCTGAGGGACTCTCTTGTGGTCCCCTCCTACCTCCACCAGAATCTTCAAGCGAAACGCGGTTGGGGAGAATCCGTTTTGTTTTTGTCCGAGACGTTGCATGTTTGGGCTGCTTCGCCGGCGGGGCGGGGAGCGATCCGTCCCCCCTTGCGCCGCTCGCTCCGTGCGGCCCTCTTTCGGCCTCGCCCTCCCCCCGTTCCTCCTCTTGCATGGTGGCACACTTCACTCTAGCGGCATCCACGTTGAGGCATCGCATCGCCAGCGCAGACGTCCCCTCCCCAGCCGCCGACGCAAAAAAGTCGGAGCTGCTTCCTCGCCTCGTGGCTTCGATTCCCGTTCGGTGCACTTCGCCTCCCGTGCGGCCACGGCTGCAGCCAGGTCGATGCACAAGCAGCGCTGTGAGCTGGCAGGCGCCGAGAGCTCGCTCACTCGCTGCTAAAAAGTTCGCGCATCTGGTGTCTGACGTTCTTGCTCCTCCTGACTGCCTTCGGCGCTGACTGTCCTGCTCCTCCTCCCACGAAGCATCACTGATAACCCTGGCTCCTCGGCCCTTCAGGCCAGAGCCCTGCGCGCCATCACTCAGGGCCCCGGACAGGCTGTGCTGTCCGGCAAACGGGGGAGAGGAAGGGAAGCGCAGGCCGACGACGACGACGACGACGACGACGACGACGACGACGACGACGACGACGAGCGCGCAGGCGGGAGGACGTGGCCCCCTCGGGGCGGGCGGGCAGCCGAGAGGGGGGGGCCGGGCGAAGGCAGTAGTCAAAGAGCAGGAAGAGAGGGGGAGAGAGAGAGAGAGACAAACCAGGTGCGCCCGCGTCATCTCAGTCGTCCTACCCCTCCCTCCCACCCCTTACCATGGCGTAAATCTCCTCTCTGTTCGCACAGTCGGACGTCGCAGCATGGCATAGCATTGCGTTGCATAGCACGGTGTTGAAGATCAACGCGCAGCATGACACAGCATGGCGTGGCGACGCCCCAAAGTGTGGGGGAGGGTCTGCGGCCCAGAAGAGGTGAGCAACTGCAGCCTCCCCTCCAGAGCACAGGAAGAGGAGGAGGAGGAGGAGGAGGAGGAGGAGGAGGAGGAGGGGGACGAGGAGGAGAAGGAGGCGGAGATGGGGGAGGAGAAGGAGGAGGAGAAGGAGGAGGAGGAGGAGGAGGAGGAGGAGGAGGAAGGAGGCGGGGGGGGAGGAGGAGGAGGAGGAGGAGGAGGAGGAGGAGGAGGAGGAGGAGGAGGAGGAGGGAAGGAGGAGGGAGGAGGAGGAGGAGGAGGAAGGAGGAGGAGGGGAGGAGGAGGAGGAGGAGGGGGAAGGAGAGGAGGAGGAGGAGGGAGGAGAGGCGGAGGAGGAGGAGGAGGAGGAGGAGGAGGAGGGAGGAGGAAGGAGAAGGAGGCGGAGGGAAGAGGAGGGAGGAGGAGGAGGAGAGGAGGAGGGAGAGGGACGGAGGAGGAGGCGGAGGAGGAGGAGGAGGAGGAGGAGGAGGGGGAGGAGGATGAGGAGGCGGAGGAGGCGGAGGAAGAGAGGAGGAGGAGGAGGAGGAGGAGGAGGAGGAGGGGAGGAGGAGGAGGAGGAGGAGGAGGAGGAGGAGGAGGAGGAGGACGGAGGAGGAGGAGGAGGAGGAGGAGGAGGAGGAGGAGGAGGAGGAGGAGGAGGGGAGGAGGAGGAGGAGGAGGGAGGAGGAGGAGGAGGGGAGGAGGGGGAGGAAGAGGAGGAGGAGGAGGAGGAGGAGGAGGACGAGGAGGAGGAGGAGAGGAGGAGGAGGGAGGAGGAGAGGAGGGAGGGAGGAGGAGGAGGGAGGAGGAGGAGGAGGAGGAGAGGAGGAGGAGGAGGGGGGGTTGGAGGAGGCGGAGGAAGGCGGAGGAGGCGGAGGAGGCGGAGAAGGAGGAGGAGGGGAGGAGGAGGAGGAGTAGGAGGAGGGGAGAGGAGGAGGTGCAGGAGGAGAGGAGGAGAGGAGGAGGAGGAGGGGAAGGAGGAGGAGGAGGAGGAGGGGGAGGAGGAGGAGGAGGGGAGGAGGAGGAGGAGGAGGAGGAGGGAGGAGGAGGAGGAGGAGGAGGAGGAGGAGGAGGAGGAGCCTCCTCCCCGGGGGGGGGCCAAGAGGCGGCCCCCAGCCGCCTCAGCAGCCAGGTCGCCGAGGAGGCGGCCCTCATGCAGCTGCCGCGGCGGAGCGGGCGGGCCGCGGGCGCCGGCGGAGGAGGCAACGCGAGCTCGTGCGCGGAGGAGCCGCGGCAGGGAAGAAGACACACAGACATAATCAACCGTCGATTACCAGAAAATATGGGAAACTGTGGGAAGGGAGGGGAAGACCACAAGCCAGAAAATAGGGGAACATGTGGGGAGTCCTGTTATTTGTGTGTATTTATTTGTGTGTCCCAGGGCCCCTTCAGAGTCACGGGGCCACGCGAGGTCATCGGCTACACAGGGCGTTCCAAAGGAGGCCTTGCCGTCGAGGATAGGAGGAGTTGGCACCTCTTCCTCGACGGAGAGGCGGCGGAAGGTCGGCGAAAGTGAGAGATGCGTCCCCAAGAGATGGAAACGTTGTTGGGTTCAGGCTTTCCGAAATCCGCCACATAAGAGTGGCCCTTCGCCAGAGTAACCATTGGGTGCGGGCCCACTGGGCCCCCCCGACCGCTGAATGCGATGCGATAGCAGCGGCCTGCGCGATTGGGTTTGGCCCTCTCGCGCCCCCCCAAAGCCGAGCACCAAAGGTCAGTTTTGCTTAGGGTCACTGTTGTTAGTACATGGGGCCGTGTAGCCAATATCACTACGGCGGGGAGGTTCGTTGAGGAATGTGCCCAGGAGGCTTCAGACCCTGGAGAAGTCCTCGTCTGATGAGGCGAGGTGGGCCGGGAAGGCGCCTCGCGGGAACCTCGCCCGCGGGGTGAACAAGCTCATCAAGGGCACGGAGGAGGAGGAGGAGGAGGAGGAGGAGGAGGAGGACAAGTCAAGTACCACAGGCAGTCCGAGACAGCGCCCTTCCCCTCGAGGTCCCACGCCTCACAAGGGGGCGTGGCTCTGGGGGTGGTTTTACCGCCCCGTCGCGTCCAGCCGGCTGGGGAGCACCGCGTATCTCGTTTAAGATACGGCAGAGATGGAGTGAGTTGATACACCCAGTAAGTTTGGTTCCCCGACATTTGTATCAAAATGTCCTGTGCCCTCGCCGTGCCAAAACAACGAACCCCCACCTCCGCGATGGGGATGGCCACCGAGCACCATATGCTCAAGTTCAGCAAACGCGTCGCAGCATCATATTGCAGGCCCACTCCCCGTAGACTCGGGGAGGGAGCGGGGATAAGAAAGCGAAAGGCGCGAGCAGTACCATTGGAGGCACAGGACACGCATTGTTTGCACAAGCGGCCCGCAAGAGACCTCAAGAAGAGTTCCCACGAGGCCCAGAAAACGCTTCCGGGAGGCTCCCGAGACGCCTCCCAAGAGAGCCCAAGAGGCTTCCCAAAGGAACGTGTTGTCCACGACCCAGGCTTTTTCGGGCTACAGCCCAACGTGGAAGATGTTAGCCGAAAGGGAAGCCCTGCACATCTGTAATGTAATGTTGGTGCTCCGCGCGCGGATCTCTTGGATCGGCGCTGGGCCCCCTTGCAAGCGCAGCGCGAGCTCCTGAGCGGAGGAGTCGAGGGGCCAACGTCACCGGGGGGGGTCGAAGGAGAAACAGGTGCACTTGGCATCGCTCGGGCGTGTGCATTTTTTCCCTCGGCGAGGACCATCGAGGAGCATCCTTGACCATCTGGCGAAACAGCCACGCACGAAACCAAAAAAAAAACAGAGGGAATGGACGTCCGAGCGATGGCCAGGTGCGCGAGCACTGATTTTGGGAGCTCCGAGGGCGGTCTTCCTGGACAGGCGCTGGGCCCGCCTCCCGGCGCAACACGCGAGCGCCTGCGCGGAGGAGTCGAGGAGCAGCGAAATTGGGTGGAGTCGGAGAAGAAAAGACTGCGTTCAGCGACGACGACGACGACGACGACGACGACGACGACGACGACGACGACGACGACGACGACGGCGTCGACGACGACGGCGACGACGACGACGACGGCGTCGACGACGACGACGACGACGACGACGGCGTCGACAAGGACGGCAACGACGACGGCGACGACGACGACGACGATGACGGCGGCGGCGGCGAAGACGACGACGGCGACGGCGAGGCGTGGTGAGCCAGAAGTGGCGGCGCGGCACGCTAAGCAAAGTTCCCGACCGCAACGTGGCGGCTCCCTCGCTGCCCCCGATAGCGAGTCCTCCTCATCCTCCTCCTCCTCCTCCTCCTCCTCCTCCTCCTCCTCCTCCTCCTCCTCCTCCTCCTCCTCCTCCTCCTCCTCCTCCTCCGCACTGACCTGGGCGGGGTGGGGCTAGCGGGCCCTTCTCGGCGATTCGTGGGCGACGGGTCGTCGACGCCTCCCCCCCGCAGCCCGTCCCCTCCCGACGCTGCCCCTGAGGAGAACGAGCCGGCCGACAAGGTGCCCTGCTGCCGGGGCTGTCGGACGCCCACGGGCCTCCCAAACGGAGGGCGCAGAGGGCCCGGCTCTCCGACGGCGTGCTTTGTGGTCCGATCCGGGCGCGCTTCGGTGGACTTCGGCGCCCGGGGCCCGTTGTCAGACCCTGGGGCCACCCAGCGTGGACCCGGGGACGCAAAAACTTGCGCCCAGGGGGGCGGGTGTCGGGACCTCCAGCGCCGCGGATCGGACGAGTCACATCGGAGGGTGTCTGGGAGCGCAGTCAGGCCGCGTCACGAGGATGAGCACATGCAGTGAGAATCCACAGCGAGGACGAGCAGCCTTCCCAAGGCGCCCTTGTGTCCTTAGGTTTGTGCGGCAGCGCGCCACTCGAAACGATTCAACTGGGGCATCTAAGGATCGTCCAAGGGTCTTGCGTCCTTACAGCGCGTCCTTACTACAGATTTTGACCGTATCCTTCCAAGAGTGCCCTTGCGTCCTGGCCTCTCGGCCCACCCCAGCCCTCAGCCGTGGGCCACGAGCTTCCCGCTTCGGCCTTCTCGCGGGCGTCCAACGGCTCTGCGCCCTCACGGAGCATCCTTCTGCTCTGGCCACACGGTAGACGGGGTCGGAGGAGTGCGCCGCATCGTTGACGCATCGGCGATGCGGGGGGACCCAGGGTACGATTTTCTCCGTCCCGGCGTCGCTGGTGCCTCGGCGACACGTCAGCGTCCGACCCCGCCTGTTCCGGCCCCACTTGGGAGGCCTCCAGGATGGGGATCGGGAAGCCAGGGATGGAGGAGGCCGGCTTCTTCTGCCACCGGGGCGACGGCTTCCGGGGCCCCGCCTACATATGGGCGGCGTGCGAAGACCTCAACGAGACGTACTTCGGTCAAACGTGTGGCCAGTGGGGGTCATCCACTTGCGCTGTCTCCGCGGGTATGAATGCGGTCTGCCCTGTCACATGCGGACACTGTACACAAGGAGAGATGCATTGGAGCTCGAAGGCGGCGTGGCGAGCCCTCTACCCGCAAAAATGAAGCGCTGTAGGATGGTTGCCCCCAGTAGGCTGATTATCCTACTCTACCCCAGACCTCCCAGTCCCACCTACGTGCTCTCCTCCTCCTCCAACTCCTCCTCCTCCTCCTCCTCCTCCTCGTCCTCGTCCTCCTCCTCCTCCTCCTCCTCCTCCTCCTCCTCCTCTCCTCCTCCTCCTCCTTCCTCCTCCTCCCCTCCTCCCTGCTCCTGCTCCTCAGCCTCCTCACTCCTCCTCCTCCTCCTCCTTCTCATCCTCCTCCTCCTCCCTCCCTCCTCTTCGTCCTCCTCCTCCTCCTCCTCCTCCTCCTCCTCCTCCTCCTGCTCCTGCTCCTCCTCCTCCTCCTCTTCCTCCTCATCCTCCTCCTCGCCTCGTCTTCCTTCGTCTGCGGCCTTCTAGCTTCGTTGCGCGGCTGGCTTGCCCCGCCGATACAGATTTGGTTGCGACTGGCGGATTCACTCAAAGCACGTGACGGCGAGTCTCGACCAAAATGGCCAGATGGTTTTGCAGGCGATGAGGACCATGGGGAAAGGGAAGGAAGATGAAGAGGTGGAGAACGGAGAGCGGCCGGCGAAGGGAGGAAGGATCGGGAAGGGGGAGGGTGAAGGGAGGGAGGGTGAACACCGAGGTCGGCTCGGGGAGGATACCCTAATGTTCTTCGTGCTTGTTGGATGTTGTTGTGCATCTTGGGGAAGGGTACCCTCGGTGGTCTTATGGTTTGGGGTGTTCTTGGCCGACGGAGGGTCTCATGTTCTTGAAGGATGCTATTTTGTCCTAGGTCTGGCCGTAGCGGGTGATTGATTGAGTTTGAGGAGGAAGGAGGAACGGATAGCGACGGTGGGTGGAGAAGGGAGGAAGCAGGGAGAAAGGATATCCAGGATAGGGACGATGGAGGAGAAATGAGGGAGGAGGAGGAGCAACAGGAGTAGGAAGATGGGGGGGATGATGATGAAAAGGATACAGCACCCCTTGGCATCCCATTCAAACTGAGGAATCTCAGAACCGCCCATCACACCTTCCTATTCTATCCGCATCCACCCTCGAGGATGGAAGAGGAGGGAAGTCCCGGGACCCCTTAGAGAGTTAAAACCATGTTTGCCAGCGTGGACCCCACAGAGTGGGCTAGTTCACTCTCGATGTGCATTTTGTGTGGTGCAATCTGTGCATGGACCAACATGCGGGATGAAATCGATGTAGTATATTTCGCCAGTCGAAATTACAATCGTCGGCTCCAATGCCCGCGCAAAAATCCCACCCTCCCTCAATCCTCCTCCTCCCCCCTCCCCCCTCCTCCAATCCCTGCCTCTGCCTTCCGAGTGTCCCCACCACCATGATCGCACACCTTCCACACGATCCCTGAGGGAGTTCCCCCCATGGAGTACTCCACCGAAGGCCCCAGCGGCAGGGTCCGCATGGCGCTCCCGCACCCGATTCGGCGCACCATTCACACGCTTCGCGGTCCCGTAGGGAATTCCATCAAAGGCCCCAGCGGTAGGGCCCGCATGGCGCGCAAGCACCCGATGTGGCACACCTCTCACATGTCCGGTGGCCCCATGTAGGGGCCCCACCGAAGGCCCCACCGGGAGGGTCCGCATGGCGCACCCGCACCCGATTCGGTGCACGCAACACAAGTTCCATGACCACGTGGGGAGTTCCAGAAAACCTCAGCGGCAGGGCTTGCATGGCATACTTGCACCCAGTTCGGCACACACCTCAGACGCTTCGTGGCCCCAGAGAGAGAACTGCACCGAAGGCCCCAGCGGCAGGGTCCGCATGACGCACCCGCACCCGATTCGGCACACCCTTGACACGCTTCGTGGCCCCATAGGGGGGGCCCACCGAAGGCCCCAGCGGTAGGGCCCGCATGCTGAGCGGGTACCCGCACCCTGTGCGGCACACCCCTCACACGATTCGTGGCCCCATGGGGCGCTCTACCGAAGGGCCCAGCGGTAGGGTCCGCACGGCGTACGCGGCGTACCCGCACCCGATGTGGCACACCATTCGCACCCTCACGCTTCCTGGCCCCGTCGTCCAGCGTCGTCGCCGTCGTCGTCGTCTTCGTCGTCGCTCGTGCTCGCTCGTAGTTCCGTTGCTTTCGTCGTCGTCATTGTCCTCATCATTGTCGTCGTGGTCGATGTTATCGTTATCGCCGTCGTCGTTGTCATCGTCGACCGTCGTCGTCATCGTCGTCCGTCGTTCGTCGTCGTCGTCATCGTCGTCGTCGTGGTCGTCGTCGTCGTCCGTTGTCCGTCGTCCGTCGTCGTCGTCGTCGTCGTCGCTCGTGTTCGCTCGTAGTTTCGTTGTTTTCATCGTCGTCGTCGTCTTCATCCGAGTTGGAGCCACGTGCCGAGTAGATTGCGAAGGCCTTACGGCCAGCGCCGCCGACCCTGAAGGGGGACGGCGACGACGACAACGGCGGCGGCGACGACGACGACGCTGACGTCTTCCAGAGGGACGGTTCTGTGGGTCTCTTCGGAAGGCTCTCGGGGGCCTCTGGGAAGGAATTCTGGGGCCTCTTGGGTGCCTTTCGGGGGGCCTCTTGGGAGCCTCTTGGGGCCTCTTCAGGCTTCCTGGGGACCTCTTGTGGGCCTCTTGGAGCCTCTTGGGAACCTCTCGGCTCCTGGGAGCCTCTCGCGTCCAAGGGCTCGAAAGATAAATTCGGGTCCCCCGTCTGGGTACGCTCTTGGAGCCGTCTTGGAGGCCTCTTGGGCCGTCTTGGAGGCGTTGTGGGTGCCTTGGGGTCCTCCTGGGCTGATTTGAGGTCCCCTTGGAGGCATGTTGGGCCGTCTTGGGGCGATATTGGGGCCTTTTGGGCCGTCTTGGAGCAGAGTGGAGCGGAGTGGAGCGGAAAAGGCGAGAACGCCCCAGTCTTTCAAAGACCAAAGGGAAATCAACGAGTGTTGCCTCGCGGGGCCCTACCCGGTAGTGTTGTTGGAGGCTTCGTGGGGAGCGTGGCGGCCTCCCGGGCCGTCTGGACGGCAGGAAGGCGTTTGGGACCGAATGTTTGGCGAGCGGAGGCTTGCCTGGACCGTCTCGGGGGCCTCTCGGGGCGCTCTTGGCAGGCTTCGGTACTTCCGGAGGCCCTGGGACCCCCAGGGGGGGACGCGCATGCGACCCCCACTCCCCCCGAGACCCCCCCCCCGACGGGGGAGGGATCAAAGAGAATGGGCTCCCTTTCGGCCCGATTGCGGCATTGCAGATTTGTTCTCTCGCTGACAGGCGTGAGGAGGAGGGAACAGGGAAAGGGCACGCCGGAGGCGACGACTGACGGAAACGACGACTCGAACAGACAAGCCCCTCACACACGCCGACAGTGTCGGCGGATTTTGGTGTTCGCCCCCGCGGCGCTGCCTCGTCGAACGCTATAATGTAGTAGTTGTGGTTCGTCGTGCGGCGTTGCCAAGTGGCGCGCAAAGCTGTTCTGCATGTTGTTCGCCAGCCTGTCGTTGCCCCGTTGCGGATGGAGTGGCGCTGTATTTGTTTCCGCCCCGCGGCGTTGCCACGTGGGCCTGGAATGGATTCGGTGATTTTGTCCCCCTGGCGCTGCCACGTGGTGCGTAGAGCGAGATTGTATTTGTTCGCCCCGCGCGGCATTCCCACGCGCTGAGAAGAGTGGAATCGTGGTGTTCTTTCGCCTCCCCTTGGCATCGCTCGGACGTGTGCATTTTTCCGTCGGCGAGGACCATCGAGGAGCATCCTTGATCATTTGGCGAAAAAACCACGCACGAAACCGAAAAAAACACAGGAGATGGACGTCCGAGCGATGGCCAGTCCCATGTCGTTGCCGCGTGGCGAGCGGAGTAGGAAAGTGTGTTCGTTTGCCTGTCATGCCTTGCCACGTGGCGTTGCCATGTGGCGAGTCGAGTGGAGTCGCCTTTGTTACCGTCCCGCTTCGTTGCCACGTCCAGCAGGCGTTGCCCACGTGACGAGGAGAGCGGAGCAGTATGTGTTTCGCTCCCCAGGCGCTGCCTCGTAGCGAGCAGAGTGAGAGAATAGCTGCTTCGCTCCCCAGTCGCTTCCACCTGGCAGTCCGAGTGGAGTAGGATTGTTTCCTGTCCCGGTAGCTTTGCTGTTGGTGGTGTTGCTGGTGTTTTGTTGGTGGCGTGCTGCGGCTGTTGCTGCTGCTGTTGCTGCTGCGCTGCTGCTGCTGCTGTTGCTGATGCTGATGTTGATGCTGATGCTGATGCTGATGCTGATGCTGATGCTGATGCTGCTTGCTTCTGCCGTTGGCGTTGGTGTTGATGCTGCTGATGCTGTCTCTGCTGGTGCTGGTGCTGGTGCTGCTGCTGGTGCTGATACTGCTGCTGGTGGTGCTGCTCTTGCTGCTGCTGCTGCTGCTGCTGCTGCTGTTGCTGTTGCTGTTGCTGTTAATGCTTGCGCTGCGAGCGCCCTGTCCGCACACCGCTGCCGTCGTCGTCGTCGTCGTCGTCGTCGTCGTCGTCGTCGTCGTCGTCGTCGTCGTCGTCGTCGTCGTCGTCGTCGTCGTCGTCGTCGTCGTCGTCGTAGTTTGGGTGGGGGGCGGGGGGGCTTCCAACTGGAGAGGTTCAAGGAGTGGTAGCTTGCAGAGGTCGAACGGTGCAATGGGGGGAGGAGGGGTTGCCTCCGGCAGAGGTGGCAGAAGGGTGGGTTGGTAGCTAGCGCGGGGGGGGCCTCCCCCCCTCCTGACGCTGTCTCTCGTAGCGCGCCCTCTCGGAGGTAGGACCAGGCAGGGTGCAGCTGGAGGAGGTTAGTGGACGTAGGAGGAGGTAGTGCGAGGCAGACGGAGGTAGGAGGGCTACGAGGGCAAAGGGGAGAGAAGCAGGGACGACCAAGTCGGGCCAGGACGGCGTCTGCGACGACGGCGGCGAAGATGGCGTCGGGGTTTGGGGACAATCGTCTGCCGGGCGAGCTCGAGGCTGCCAGGCCCAGCGGAGTTGGCTTCTCCAGCAGCTTCGGGCTTGGGGCGTGAGGAGGCTTCCGGGCTTCGACCCTTCCTGATGCTCTGGCTTCGCTGGAGATGTCCGGGCCTCGCCTCGGAGAATTTCCAGGTTCCCCGCCCTGCCTTCCGAGGCGCCCGACCCCTCAGCCTCCACAGGGGGTCCTCCGACCGAGACGTGCTGAGCGGCCCGCCTCGGGAGACGCCCCTCGGGGGGGGCTTCCCCGGGGGCCCACCCGAGCCTCGCAGGGAGCCCTCCGCAGCCAGGGGCCCGGTTGCCCTGGCAAAAGGCCGCCTTGCCCGCCTCGGCAGACGCGCCCCGGGGGCTGCCCCGGGGGCCCACCCGAGCCTCGCAGGGAGCCCTCCGCAGCCAGGGGCCCGGTTGCCCTGGCAAAAGGCCGCCGTGAGGCGCAGCACGTGCCGGCGTGCAAGACGCCCGTGCCAACATCAGGCCAGCCACGACTGGGGGAGCCGTGTTCCTTACCCCCCCGGAGGGGGGCCCACCGATTTCGGCACCCCTCTCGAGAGATCCTCGACGCGATGGGTTCCCCCAGGGGGGTGTAAGGGCCACAGCTCCCCCGGTTGTGGCTGGTCGGAACATGTTGCATGCTGGCTCGGCACGTGCTGGCCCACGCTTCTCGAAGAAGAAGAGAAAAAAAAAAAAAAAAAAAAAAAAAAAAAAAAAAAACGCTTCTCGAAGAAGGAACAAAAAACACACACACACACACACATAAACCTAAACTTTGGGCGCTCCGCGTGGATTTCTGCGCCTGGGCCCCCCGGCGGCGCCTCCGGCGCCGCCCCTGGGCGTGCTCCGCGCGCCAGGGAGGGGGTTCCAGCGCGAGTCCAAGAAATCCACGCAGAGCGCCCAAAGTTGATGTTTGTGTGGCTTTTCTTTTCTCTAGTTTGGGCGAACGTATCGCGCCAGACCTGCGTGTTGAGTCTGCGTCTTGAGCTCCGTGCCAACACGCTGCGGACGGGCTCCGTGCTGCGCGTCGGGGCAGCTGAGACCAGGGGATCGCCTGCAGGAGCCCGCCTCTCGGCGAAAAAGGCCATTTGGGCCCAAGCTGTGCCCCGCAGCGGATCCCCTGGTGCCGCGCACTACCCTTCAGTCGCGCACGTCCCCCTACAGGAGGACGATTCAAAAATAGTCAAAAAATAGCCTGGGGACGATGTTTCGACTAGTTTTGCGTATTTTTGAGCATTTTTTGAGTATTTGTCATTTCTCCCCAAATCCGCCTGTAGGGGGACATGCCCGACCTAACCCTACCGTGGGTCCCGCAATATGCTTGCAGGGCGCCCCCGAGTCGCGGCAGCTGCGGCTCCGGCCGGCAGCGCGGAGACAAAGGCCAACAGCTTCGGCAGGCAGCTGCAGCAGGCGAGCCAGGCCCACGACATGGAAGTCGACCTCCTGCGGCGAGAGGTGCAGAGGCTGCGCGCCGAGCTGGCCGCCGCGGCGGCAGAGGCGTGCCCGGCGCGCGGCGGCCGCACCGACGCGGGACAGATGGAGCTTGGCCCGCTAGCGCCGCTCGACGGCGTGCGGGCTTCGCCTCTCGACGACGTGCAGGTGTGCTTCGACGAGGCCCCCACTGGCCAGAGCAGCCAGAGCGGCCAAAGCAGCCGACTCTCGCCCCTCCACCCGAAGCGAGGTCTGGGAGAAACACTCAGCTCAAAGATGCTGGCAAAGCAGAAGGCCAGCGAGAAGGGCGTGTTGTGGAACATGACGCAGCACCCCCTGGGCGAAGTCGTAACAGCTGCAGTGATCATACTGAACGGCCTCACGATGGCAGCAGAAGCACAGTATGAAGGCTACGATCTGGCTGTATGGACAGGACACCACAGTGCCTCACGTCCTTCTAGCGAGGTGTGGCCCAATGCGCAGGATGTGTTTGGTGCGCTCAACTGGGGGTTTGGAATATTCTTCTTGCTGGAGCTAATATTCAAGATTGTTGCTCTGCGCGCTGCGTTTGCCCATGATTTGTGGAACTGGATGGACCTTTGCCTCGTCATACTTTGGTGGACCGGAAAACTTCTCCATTCGCTGGTCAATGCACAGATATTGCGGCTCGCCCGCCTGGTGCGTTTATGCCGGCTCGTACGGCTCATCAAAAATATGAACAGTAGTTTCGATTCTTTGTACCTCCTGACGACATCACTCCAGAGCAGCTTGTCAGTTTTAGTATGGTCGTTTGTAATGTTGCTCGTGATACACATGCTGCTAGCACTCCTAATGAACCAAATCCTTCGCGCTGTGTATTTTGATGTGGGCGCCGGTGACGGTGGACTCGCTCCCAGCAAGGGTCAACTCGATGTATTCACATATTTTGGAAGCTTCACGCGTGCGTTTTTGACTATGTTCGAAATTACTCCTGCAAATTGGCCAATCGCTTGCAGGGTGCTAGTCGAGAACGTTAGTGAAGTGTTCATTGTATATGCTGTGATGCACAAGATGATTCCTCTCGCTTCGCGGGTGCACGTCAGGAGCACGTACAGCCAAGTCGTTGTGGGGTCTCTTGGGAGCGTCTTCGGGGCATCTTGGAGGCCTTTGGGGGGCCTCTTGAGGGCTCTTGGCGCCTCTTCGGGCCACTTGAGGGCGTCGTGGGCTATCTTGGGGCGCTCTTTCGCCTCTGGCCCCTTCGGAGGCCATCTTGGAGTCCCCCTCGGGGCTCTCTTCGGGTCCTCTTGGGCCATCTTGTGGGCCTCGTGGACCGTCTTGGTGGTTTCTTTGGTCCATCTTGGGTCCCCCTCGGGCTGTCTTGGAGCTCTCTTGGGGGCCTCTTAGGCCGTCTTGGGGCTGCCTTGGAGGCTGCCTGGTCCGTCACTGGCCCCCGAAAGCCCAAGGAGGTGCTCTTCGGGGTCCTCTCGGGGGCCTCTGGGGCCCTCTTGGGGCCATCTTGGGCCGTCATGGGGCCGTCTTGAGGCCGTCCTGACCCGTCGTCAGGCCCTCGTGGACCCCCAAGAAGCCAAATAGGCCTAAATCATTTACGTTCCACAGGTTACGTTGGGCTTGAGAGACCAGAAGGTGTCTGCCATCCTCATGTTGATGGGAGTAGCGTGGCGCCGGGGGAGGGGGGTGCGGGGGGAGTAGGTGGAGACAGAATTCTGCAAAATGACAACACGTAACAATATGCAATACTTTGATACTTTGGATACATTCAGGCGTTCGCCCGACCTGCCTCCAGCAACACGTCCCCTCTGGACGTGGATTCCTTTCGCTTCGCGGGGTGCACGTCTGGAGCAGCACGTTCAGTCAAGTCGTTGTGGGGCCTCCTGTGAGCTTCTTGGGGCTTCTTTGATGCCTCTTGGGGGCCTCTTGGAGGCCTCTTCGGGGCCTCTTGGGGGCCTCTTGGGGCCTCATGGGCGCGTCTTGGACAGTCTTGTGGCGCTCTTGCGCCGTCTGGCTCCTTTGGAAGCCGTCTTGGGGGCCTCTCGGAGCCGCCTTGTAGCTCTCTTAGGCTCCTCTTGGGCCGTCTTGGGGCCCCTTGGGCCATCTGGGAGCTCTCTCAGGGGCCTCTTTGGGCCATCTCGGGTTTCCTTGGGCCGTCTTGGGGCTCTCTTGGGCGCCTCTTGGGCCATCTTGGGGCTGTCTTGGACCCCGAAAGCCCAAAAAGGCGAGAACAATTAGTTGTTTCAAAAACGTAAGGAACACACCATGTGTTTGGCCTCTTGGAGCCCTCTTGGGGCTCCTCTCGGAGCCCCTCAGGGCCGTCTTAAGGGGCCTCCTGGGCCCTCTTGGGGCTATCTTGAACCATTATCGTGCCCTCTTGAGGCCCTCTTGAGCCGTCTTAAGGCCCTCTTGGGCCCCCAGGAGTCCCAAGAGGCCAGAATCATGCATTCGCACCGGATTCGCTGCATTGAGGCGTTCGCCCGGCCTGCTTCCAGCAACACGTCATTTCCGTACGTGGATTCCTTTCGCTTCGCGGGGTGCACGCCGGGAGCACGTACAGTCTTGGGAGCTTATGGGCCTCTTGGAGGCCTTTACGGGGCCTTTGTGGGGCCTCTTGGAAATTCATGCGGGCGTTTTGGGCAGTCTTGTGGCGCTCTTGTACCACCTGGCCCCTCTGGAGAACGTCTTGGGGGCCTCTCAGAGCCGCCTCGGGGCTCTCTTACTTCGGGTCCTCCTGGGCCGTTTCGGGAGCCTCTAGGACCGTCTGTGGGGCCTCTTTGGGCCATCTCGGATCCCCCTTGGTCCGTCTTGGGGCTCTCTTTGGAGCTTCTTGGGCCATCTTGGGGCTGTCTTGGAGGCTACCTGGGCCGTCATGCCCCCCCGGAAGCCCCAAAAAGCGAGAACGCCAAAATCTTGCAAAGTTTTAGTTTTGTTGGCCTCTTGGGCCTTGTTGGGGCCATGCCGTCTCGATGCCGTCTTGCGGCACTCTGGGACCCCCGGGAGGCCCAAGAGTCCCAAGTCATCGATGTTCCGAAGTCTGTGATGGGTTCTAAAGCCCAGAAAGGCTCCGCTTTTTTTTAGGTCGACAAAAGTGGCGCGATTCCGGGGGCGGGGTTAGGGCGGGTGACACAAAAATGTAGAATACATTCTACATAGTGGCATGCATTGAAATAGATACGTCGGGTACGTTGCATCATCGCCTCCGCAGACCCGCCTCTGGCAACGCGTTACCTCTGGGCGTGCGTTCTAACAGCTTGCGTCACATCCGCCGACCCGTTTACTTCTTGTTGGTTGCCTTGGGCTCCCGGTCTGTGCTGAGCTGCGTTCGCGGGACATGCCGTTTCGTTTGCGGCGTGCGCGCCGCGCGAGTTGGAGAGTTTGGAGTTCTGTTGGGTGTCATGTGGAGCATCTTGAGGTTTCCTGGGGCCGAGGTCTCGAGAAGTCAGTTGAACTTCCCGCTCTGCGGGCGTGTCCATTGGTTTGTGAGGTTTTATGTAGGTCGTGTCGGGGCTCTCCTAGGTAGTTCTGCGGTCTCTGGGGACGGTTGAGGTCTTGGGTCCCCTTCGGGCGTCTCCTTGGGCTCTCTTTTGGCCGTCTTGGAGTCCTCTTGGAGCATTTTAGTCCCTTGTGGGCCTCTCTGGGGCATCTTGGGAACCTCTTGGGGCCTCTTTTGGATCTCTTTTGGGCCTCTTGGGCATCTTTGGGGGCATGTTGGGGGCTTGCTGGAGGCTCTTGGCACGATCTTCAAGAGAAAAACTCGAAATGTCAGTTCCTGTTCCGTCTCCAGCAGCCCTCTTGGGGCCCTTTTGGGGCTCTCTTGGGGTCTCTTGGGGCCGTCTTGAAAGTTTCTTCTGCTGTTTAAGGGCCTCCTTGGGTCGTCTGGGGCCCTCTCAGTGCTCTTTGGCCGTTTGGGGGCGATCTTTGGGGCCTCTTTGGCCGTCGTGGAGCGCCGGGAAGTTGAAATGGCGAAAATGACAAACGCATTGAAAAGCCTATTCAAAATTAGCCTCGCGAGAGACCGAAGCATGTGCAGGTGTGAGTACCAGAAGACAGGTGAACACGAAGGGAAGGGGCTAGCACAAGGACTAAGGTGTGGGTGGGCAGCAGGCGGCGGGGCCTTCGGTGGAGCTCCCCGTTGGGCCGCGAAACGTGTGGGGAGTGTGCTGACACTGGCGCGGTCACGCGTGCAAGTCCTGCCTCTGGGGCCTTGCGTGAAGCTCCCTGTAGGGCCACGAAGCGTGTGAGGGATGCGTCGAAATGGTGTGGACCGGGCATGCGCACCGTGAGACTGGTGCCTTGGGCACGAAACACGTGAGGGGTGCGCCGGAATTGTGTGGACCAGGCATGCGGACCCTGAGACTGCGGCAGGCGGTGGTGTCCCCTATGGGGCCACGAAGCGTGTGAGGGGGTGTGTCGAAATGGTGTGGACCTGGGGTCACTAAACGTGAGAGGGATGCGCCGACATGGTGTGGACCAGATATGCGGACCCTCAGACCGGGGCCTTAGGTGGAGCTCCCTAGGGGGACTCGAAACGTGCAAGGGGGGCGCCGAAATTGTGTAGACTAGGTATGCGGACCTTGAGACTAGAGCCTTAGGTGGAGCTCGCTAGGGGGCCTCGAAACGAGTGAGGGATGTGCCAAAATTGCGTGGCCTGGGTATGCGGGCCCGTAGACTGGGGCCATCGGTGGAGCTCCTTATGGGGCCACGAATCGTGCAAGAGGTGCGTCGGAATGGTGCGGACCAGGTAAGAGGACCTTGAGACTGGGGCCTTAGGTGGAGCCCCCTCTTAGGGCCACGAAAGGTGTGAGGTGTGCGCCGGAATGGTGTGGACCAGGTCTGCGGACCAGGATTTGGGGATTTGGGGGTCTTAGGTGGAGCTCCCTACGGGGCAACGACGCGCGTGAGGAATGTGCCGAAACAAAGACTACGGAGGTCAGGGGCTAGGAGAGGGAGGAGGAAGGAGTGAGACGCGGGGCACTGCTGGTTGAAAACGAGGACCCAACTCCACACAGGATGGCTGGGACAAATCAATGGGTTATGCCTTGCGGGACCCTCTTGGGGAGCCTCTTGGGCACCTCTTAGGACGTCGTCGAGGCCCGGTAGACCGTCTCGGAGACAGGTTAGAGCTTCTTTGAGGCCTCTCGGGGCCCTCTGACGGCCGTAGCGGGGTCTCTCGGGACCTTGTTGGTCGTCCCGGAGCTCTCCAGGGCAGTCTTGAAGCCCCAGGAGGAGCCCAGGGCAGGCTGGACCCTCCATCCCAGGATGAACCGAGGCCATGGGAGGGACCAAACGCGCAGTTTGGGACCGGACCCAAGGGGGGGAAATTGTAGAGGGGAAGCACGTCACACGTTTGGAGGCCCACAAGGGGTCGGCGGATTCTGGGATTCGCCGTCATAGGAATTGTGAATGGAATTTTTGTTGGGGAGACGTTCAAGGTTGCTTCAGTGGACAATTCCGTCATGGTTCGACAGACGATACGCAGGCAGAAAATCCATTGTGACAAAATGCGCCGCCTGTTCGAGGAGGCAGATACCAATGCGGACGGCAGGATTGATGTGGCAGAATGGGAGGAAGTTTGCAAGGATGAGTGGGTAAGGAACTGGCTGCATTCGCAGGAGATACATGTGAGGGACGCGATGACTTTATTTGAGCAGCTAGACGACGGAGACGGACAGCTCACCGCGGAAGAGTTGATCCACGGCACCGCAAGGCTCAAGGGTCCTGCTGCTAGCATGAATCTGACTATGAAGATCAACGACATCGACAGGCGCATACTAGAGATCAACGACGAGTTGTTCGCGAACCGCTCCGTGGCAATCGAGCGTAGCAATCCCCGAGACTACGATCCCGTTGACGTATGAATATGGCCCGGTTTCCCTCAGTCACTGCCAGCTTTCTCAAAGGTGGCCTTGCCAAGTCCCCCCGCGCGACATCAAGGTAGCAAGCACTGCGGCCAGCCCCTGATTAGACAGCCACAGTAAACGTTACGAGCTTAGTGTGGTGACAATAACACACAGCCTGACGGTTTGCTTCTGGACTTGTGCTAATGTTCTCCTCCCTCGTCTCCCTCCTTCTCCTTCCCCCCGCTTTTCTGGCCGCGCCGCCAGGTCGGACGAGCTGCAGCGTTGTCTGTCACCTGGCATCGCTCGGACGTGTGCATTTTTATCTCGGCGAGGGCCATCGAGGAGCATCCTTGATCACTGGGCGAAAAAACCACGCACGAAACCCCAAAAAAGCACAGGGAATGGACGCCCGAGCGATGCCCAGGCGCTGACTGGCGCACGTGGCCGGCCGATTTCCGTCGGATCCCAGGGACCAGCTGGGCGCCAGGGGGGCTCCTGAACTGCCACGGGCACCCTCCCCCTCCTGCCCAGTCGTGTTTTTCAGGCGTGTTTCCGCCTGCCCCCGCATATCTCCCCTGTTCCTCCTTCCTCCCGCCTCCTTGTACATCCTCCTTGTGGTGGGAGCGGGAGAAGGACGAGGCGGAGGAGGAGGGAGAGAAAGCGCTCCTCGTGGTTTGAGTCGTTTGGGGTTCCTTGTTCTGGTGTGAGTCGTTCGCCCCGTCGCCTATAGCCTGTTTTTGCGCTGGCAGGGCGTGCGCTGCCGGAGGCCCTCGGGGGAGGCATGGCGAGAGCAGCCTCTCCCCGCTTCCGGCGGTGCGCGACCCTGGGGGGGCAGGGCCGCGCCGGGCGCCCCCATTTTTCCTTCTCTCCCCGCGGGGAGAGCGGGAGGAGAGGGAGCGAGGGCGGGGCCCCCACTGCTGTGTTGCATGCGGCTCGCGCTCTCCGCTCGCCCCCTCGGTGGAACCGAGGGGGGTCCGGGAAGAATTGGGGCCGACGACTCCTCGCGGTGCCTGCCCGTCTCGAAGAGGGCTCGCTGTCGGCGTCGCCGCGGACGTGGCCCGCTCGAGGCAGCGAGCCGCCTGCCGAACAGCGGCGGCTGCTGGTTTCTGGCGGCATGTCTTGTTGGGCATCGTGCCCATGCTATCCGCACCCACCTCGGGCGTCCGAAGTCCCCGTCCCCCAGCGTCTGGCTGCGTCGCCAGGTCGGCCGAGCTGCAGCGGGTGGTGCTTCAGCGGCAGCCGGCGGATGCCTCCTGCACGAGGCGCCTGGTCTGCCGCTGGCGCTGGCTGCCGCGCATGACCTGCAGATTTTTGCGAGGCCCGAGCGAGCCAGGGGCTCACGAGGGCTCAGGAGCTGCCGCCGGTGCCCTCCTCGTCCTCTTCCTCCTCCTCCTCCTCCTCTTCCTCCTCCTCCTCCTCCTCCTCCTCCTCCTCTTTCTTCTCATGCTCCTCCCCCGAGATCCTGTGTCGCGAAGGCAGCATCGTGAAAAACCACGTCCACAGCCCTGGACCCCATCTTGCTGCGGAATTCTCGAGCGGGATCAATATGCTCTAACGTGTGCGGGTTGTTTTCTGCAGTCTCCAGCATGGTCGAATTAGCTCTGCTGAAGCCCAGCCTGGTCAGACGGCGCAGAGTTGCCCACGATCGCAGGCAGCGTGCTCGCAGTTTGACAAAAAAACGGGAGCTCGGGTGCTTGTCTTGGTGCCTGGCCAGACGGCGCAGAGTTGCCCACGATCGCAGGCAGCGTGCTCGCAGTTTGAAAAAAACGGGAGCTCGGGTGCTTGTCTTGGTGCCTGGCCAGACGGCGCAGAGTTGCCCACGATCGCAGGCAGTGTGCTCGCAGTTTGAAAAAAACGGGAGCTCGGGTGCTCGTCTTGGTCCTCGCTGAGTTGGACCTAGGCTTTGAGCCCAAGCGAGGCCCGCATAGAGGTCTCATCGGTGGCGTGGGCCTCGAAGCGACTTCGCGTGCCGAACGGACGGTGCGTGCGGCCGAATTGCTTGCAACGCACAGATCTCAGGGTCCGCGGTCGTTGTTGCAGTCCCGCCCTCTTCTGGCTGCGTCGCATGGTCGGCCGAGCTGCAGCGTGGTGCTTTCACGAGGGGCTGGGGGCGCAGGAGCTGCCTCTGGGACCTTTGGCCAGCGTGTGCTGGCGATTTGCGGCATTTGCTTTGCAGGCGACTGAATTATGGGTGTTGGTTCCCCGAGTCGCTGGACTATGGCATGAAGAAGAAGAGTTGCATCAACGGGCACTTTAGGACCGCGTGGAGTTCCAAACGCTTGTTATTCCTCTACCCGAGTCGCTGGGCTGTGATTGTGAGGACCCTCGATCGATCGCTCCTGCGACTACGCGCCAAGGTCTGGCCTCCTTAAAGTTAGAGCGCTTGCGGCTTGCTGGAGCATGACATCGGGCCGCGCAGTTGTGGGGCAGATTATGGGCTTAGAGTTTGGGTAACATTGTTCTGCATCCTTGTTGCTCGATTCTGCGCGTTTGAAGCTAATCGATCTGTGAGTTTTCCATGGGCAGAGGACCGTAACAATGCCGAGTCGATGTTGCGAGGACCTCTGACCAGTTGATGCAGCACAGCTTGAAAAAACGTTCAGGCGTGGTAAGCATGGCATATATTGTGGGCGCCGCGTATACTGGCGACTTTGACAACTTTTCAGCTGCCTTCAGCAGGTCCCGCCATCGCGCCAGCCTGGCGTTTTGGGTGGCGGCTAGTCGAGGGGGTACGGGAGGCCGTCACGTGTGACACCTCGTGCCTCCAGGCTTGGGAGAGCCGTGATGAGGACTATGTGGATCGTGAAGATGATGGGGATTATGATGGTGCTGGTGGTGATGATGGTGCTGATGTTGTTGATGATGATGGTGGTGCTGGTGGTGATGACAAGGATGAGGATGAGGATGAAGATAATGCTGATGATGTTGATGATGATGACGATGATGACGATGGAAATGAGTTTGATGATGTTGATGAGGATGATAATAAGGATGATGATGAGTATCATGATGATGATGCTGATGATGATGGTGATGATGATGGTGGTGGTGATGATGGTGATGATGGTGATGACGGTGGTGGTGATGGTGATGCCAATGATAATGGTAATAGTGATGGTGATAATGATGCTGGTGATGATTATGATTATGCTGATGAGATTGCTGCTGTTGAGGATGATGCGAATGATGATGACGATGATGATGATGATGACGACGACGATGATGACGACGAAGATGCTGTCGAGAGTGAGGAGGAGCAGGAGGAGGAAGAGGAAGGCCGTCTGAACTGTCTGAAGAGCTCGCACGGAACTCGTGTGGGGCGTCTTGGCGTTGTCTTGGCAGCCTGTGCGGCAGTCTTCGGGGTCCCTTTGGGGCCCCTCCTTCGGCGTCTGGGGGGGCCGGCGTCGGGCCACAGTGGCGCCGTCGGGCCGTCTGGCAGGGCCCTCTGAGGCCACCGTGGGGCTCATGGGAGGCCCTCTTTTGGGCCGCCTCGGGGCCGTCTTGGATCAGGAGGGGAGAAAACACACACAGACACAATGAATCGGCGATTCCTAGGAAATAGGCGAAAATATGGGAATTGGGGGGGAAGACAAAAACCCAGAAAATACGAGAAAATATGGGGAATCGTTTTATTTGTGTGTATTTATTTGTGTGTTCTGGGGCCCCTTTATTAGAGACCTCGTGCGCCCCCCGTGGGGGGCCTCCTGGGCCGTCTTGGGGCCATCGCGTCCTGAGCTGACAGGAGCCCGATGAAGGCGAGATTGCAAAAAGAAACATTCGAGCACCGAGGAAGAGTCGACGACGTTGGCTTCTCTTTGGACCCTGTTGAAGGTCCCCTTGTGGCCCTCTTGGGCCCTCTTGGTGGCAGCTTAGGCCGGCTTGAGGCCATGTTCGGCCGACCTGGGGCCATATTTGCCCGTCTTCGAGGCATTTTGGGCGATCGAGGTGTCCTTGGTTGCTTGCATGGGCCGTCGTGGAAGCTCGGGACGAGGGCCCGCTGTCTTTACCACAGGATCGTGGCCTCGGGAGCGCAGACCCCCTGTTTTTTAACCAGGGATCGTGGCCTCGGGACGGGAGGGCGCACGCAGCACCCTGCGTTCTTCAGGGGGGTCCCTTGTTACTCACGCGTGCCGAAAGATTTCCCTCTGGAGCTCCAGGCGACGATAGAGACGAATCGACCGCCGACGACGACATACCGCCGACGACGACATACCGACGACGACGACGACGACGACGACCGACCGACCGACCGACCGACCGACCGACCGACGCGCCGATCGGCCGGCGGGCCGTCCGACCAACCGATCGACCAGCCGACCGACAGGGAAACCCCTCCCCAGTAGAATCGCGGCATTGGTCAGCAGACCCACGGTTCCGTGGATCAGATTTCTGCGGGTCCACGGTATCCGTTGTTACTGTGATTGTATGCTTAATCTGGGTAGACATGGCATTCATGAAGCTTACACGCCCAAAAAAGTACCCAGACCACCAATACATGGGACCCACGAGGACACAATGGGTTTTTCAAGCAAGAGGAAAAGCAATTGCCCAAAAGCAATTGCCCGAGATTAAGGAAACTGCACCCGCTGAACACTGGACGAGCAACAAACTCCAGGGGCCAGCGCTTCAGTCGCATCCTTTTGTGGGTGTGCACAAGCCACATGCAGTACCAGGTGTTTCGTTCGATTCTCGCGCGCGTCTCGATCGGGCCGAATCGGGGAAATGGCGAAAACCGTTCGTGCGTGGGCGGGGAGACGCAGTTCAAACCCCATTGGAGGAAATTGCACCTTTCGGCCCTTCAGGAAGACGGGCAAGAAACTCCAGAGGCCAGCGCGTTCATTGCCTCTTCTGTGCGGGTGCGCACAAAGCCACGTGAATTACTGTGTGTTCCGTTCGAGACAGCTGTCTCTGCTCGCGCGCGTTTCAAGCGGGTCGAAACCGAGGCGATGGAAAATTAGGTAGTGCAACCGCCCGCATGCGTTCCGAAACATCAAATTTGGCATTCGCACCCACCCAGTACAGCGTTGCGTGGCCCCATAGGGAGCTCCACCGAAGGCCCCAGTGCCACCGTCCGCATGCGCCCCGAAACATCCAATTTGGCATTTGCGCCCACCCAGCACAGCGCTTCGTGCATGGAGCTCCACCGAAGGCCCCAGTGCCACCGCCCGCGCGCGCCCCGAAACATCCAATTTTGCATTTTCACACACACACACACACACACACAGTACAACGTTCCGTGGCCCCATCAGGAGCTCCACCAGAGGCCCCAGTGCCACCGCCCGCGTGCGCCCCAAAAGATCAATTTTGGCATTCTCACCACCCAGCACAGCGCTTCGCGGCCCCACAGGGAGCTCCACCGAAGGCCCCACGGCCACCGTCCGCACGCGTCCCGAAACATGTAATGCGGCATTTGCACTTACCCAGTACAGCGCGTCTTGGCCCCATAGGGAGCTCCACCGAAGGCCCCAGTGCCACCGTCCGCATGCGCCCCGAAACATTTAATTTTGCATCTTCATCAACCCAGCACAGCGCTTCGTGGCCCCATAGGGAGCTCCACCGAAGGCCCCAGTGCCACCGCCCGCACGCGCCCCGAAACATCTGATGTGGCATTTTCATTAACCCAGTACAACGCTTCGCGGCCCCATAGGGAGCTCCACCGAAGGCCCCAGCGCGACCGTCCGCACGCATCCCGAAACATCAAATTTGGCAGATCCACTTATTCAGTACAGCGTTTCGTGGCCCCATATGGAGGTCCACCGAAGGCCCCAGTGCCACCGTCCGCATGCGCCCCGAAACATCAAACTTTGCATTTTCACCTACCCAGTACAGCGCTTCGTGGCCCCATAGGGAGCTCCACCGAAGGCTTCAGCGCAACCGTCCGCATGCGTCCCGAAAAATCCACTTTGGCATTTTCGCCCACCTGGTACAGCGCTTCGTCGCCCCATAGGGAGCTCCACCGAAACCGCCAGTGGGACCGCCCGCACGCGCCCTGCCCCAGTGCTATCGCCCGCACGCGCCCCCCCCACCCGGCGCAGCGCTTCGCGGCCCCATATGGAGCTTCACCGAAGAAGGTAGGTACAATTGCGGCACCCACAACAGCAGATGGTCGGGTCCTTCGCCAAGATAATTTCAGAATGGAGAATTGGTTTGCATCACAAATTCCATGTTCTCGCCAATATCCCACCCACCCGCCCGCAACTTGATTTGCAAAACCCACGCGGTGGCGATTGCGATGCATGCACGGCGTTGGCCGGCGCATCTCTGCGGCCGCGCCAACCCAAGCACGCGCTTGCAGCGGCCAGCTAGTTTGGCGCGATCGACGCAGCCGCGCTGGCGCTGACCGTTGGGTACTTCGCAGCGGGCACTTCACTGCGAGTCGGCGACTTGGGCGGGCGCGGTATCATGGCAACGTCGACAACTGTAGACACGATGACGGTAGCAGCGATGCTGGTGACGACGTCGACAACGACGACGGCGCGGCCAGTGCGGGCGCCGATGCTGATCACGCCGGCGACGATGACGGCGTCCTCACCTCGGTGATGAAGGTTTTGGAAAGAGTTCGACATCTTGCGCGCGCGGCCGACGCGCGAGAGCGGCCCGCATAGTATTATTTGACACGGATCGTGCCCCCCCACCACGCGCGCCAGGGCGCGCGAATGATGTCGGCATGCGGCGCCAGAGGCCCGTTTGGTAGAATACCATTGAAGTTTTCTAAAAAATCAGCTGGTTGTCTTAAGAATTCGCAACAGCGCGAGTGCACGTTTTTTTTTTTTTTTTTTTTTTAAAAAAAAAAAAAAAAAAAAAAAAAAAAAAAAAAAAAAAAAAAAAAAAAAAAAAAAAAAAAAAAAAAAAAAAAAAAAAAAAAAAAAAAAAACGATGTTGCGAAACCATGTGTTTGTATGTGGTTTTTGGACGCTGCGTAACCAAAAGTGTTGGAAGGATTCCGGCATGCGCGCGCGACGACGCGCGCGTGTGCACTTCGTTCTTCTGCTGCTAAGGGTTCTCGCGACGGCACGCGCGCAGGGGCGTTCGAACGATTTCGACATGCGCCCGCGCGAAGCCCGTTTGGTTGAATTATCAGAAAATTCGTTCTTAAGAATTCGGAAGAGCGCGCGCGCAAGTTTGTTTTTGAAAACCCGTGTTGCGAAACCCTGTTTTTCTACGTTTTTGGACTCGATTTTGAAACCCTTACGAAAACGAAAGTTTTTGAATGATTCCGGCATGCGCGCGCGACAACGCGCGCACGTGCACATCGTTTCATGTTTCGGCAAAGGACTCTTGAACACGGATGATTTTTGATAAACGACTGCGCGCGCATAGTATTCTTGCGCAGGGGATGGCGAGGGGGGCGGATACCGGCCCCCTTCTGGGGTGGTGCGAATTCATATTCAGGAAGGACAATGGGGCAGAATCAATTGATATGCCAATCGCACTACGAAAGGGGGGTCGATATTCCGGGGGGGGTCGGTTCTCTTTTTAGAAAAGAGAAGCTACGTCGTGCCATCAACGGTGTGCAACATACGTCGTGCAATCTACGCCGCACAGTTTACTTGGTGTAGAATATGATATGCCATATACGCGGTGTACTACACGTTGTGAAACATGCGTGGTGCAGTCCATATTTTGCAATATGTGTGAAGCCATCTGTGGTGCGCCATATATGTGACACAACAGTTGTGGCGCTGCAATTGCTGTGCAATCAATGTTGTGCAACATGTGTGATGCAATATGTGTGGAGCGACCAACGTGGTGCAATGTATGTTGTGCGATAATTTCGGTGCGCAATCTACGCTGTGCGATATATGTGGGGCGATATGTATAGTGCAATATGTGTATGTGTATGTATATGTATATGCGTGAAGGTTGCAACACCGATGTTATGCTATATATATATATATATATATAATATATATATATATATATGTATATATCCATGTGCGTTGCGCAACCTACGCCGTGAAATATTCGCGATGCGATATGTATGATGCTATATCAGAGCGAGGGGGCCGAACGGTCATTCACCGTCATTGGGTGCGTGGCCGAAATGGGATTACGCAATGTTGGTTATTGTTGGTGGTGGTGTTGTTGGTGGTGGTGGTGTTGGTGTTGGTGTTGCTGTTGTTGGTGGTGGTGTTGGTGTTGTTGGTGTTGGTGTTGGTGCTGGCGCTGCTGTTGGTGCTGTTGCTGTTGTTGCTTGCTGATGTTGTTGTTGGTGTTGTTGTTGGTGTTTTTGGTGGTGATGTTGTTGTTGCTGTTGATGTTGTTTGGTTGTTTGTTTGTTTGTTTGTTGCTGTTTGGCGTCGTCCCCCCCGCGACCCCGCGACCTACCCCGCGACCCACCCGCGACCCACCCGCGACCCACCCGCGACCCGCCCGTGACCCACCCCGCGACCCACCCGCGACCCACCCGCGACCCACCCGCGACCCACCCACGACCCATTTGCGACCCAACCCGCGACCCACCCACGTTGCTTTAGCCAAAAAATCGGCGCCTGCGGCGGGCTCGTTGTGTAGCTTGAAAGGTGTTGTGCCTGCGGCGGGCTTCTTCAGAGCCTCGCAGACTGCCGACGTCCCCGGCGCCCCCCTCACTCTTATCCGCACCGCGGGGTCTCTAATATAATATATTATATATATATATATATATATCTATATAGATATATATATATATTATATATATATATATGTGGTGCAGTTCTTGCTGCGGCGACGAGACGGCGTCGGGGCGGCGACGGTAGCCACACAGCCGCCAGACCGACCGTCAGGCCCAGACGGCGGGCGGCGGCGAGGCGGAGACGCGGCGGCGACGGCGGCCACAGCCGCCAGACCGACCGTCAGGCCCAGACGACGGGCGGCGACGAGGCGGCGACGGGGCGGCGACGGCGGCCACATAGCCGCCAGACCAACCGTGAGGCCCAGTTCCGTAGAAGCGCAGCAAGAATTTCTAAATACATACATATATATATATACATACATACATATATATGTATATGTATACATGTAAATGTATGCACCAATATATGTATATATATATACACACATACCCAAATACACAATCATGCATACACACACTTACAAGTACATGTACACATACATATACGTAAACGTCAACATATACGTAACCAACAACATATACATACGCATATACTTATATAGCTGTACTAATACAAAGGGTGTATGTATATATGTCTATATACATACATGTGAAGCTGATCTGGCTAGCGGCTAGACCTTTGTCCCGCTGGGGGTAGTTGGGACCCGAGCGCGCCTGGAGGGCCCAAGACGGCCCCTGATGGCTTACAGAGGGCCCCAAGCTGGGCCAAGAGCGCCACAAGCCGCCCACGATGGTCCCAAGATAGTCCCAGAGGCCCCCTTTTCGCCCCAAGACACCCCAAGAGGCCTCCGAAGGGAGCCCCAAGAGGCCAAAATCGACAAATCCCTCTCGTGAAACGTACGTTTTCAGCATCAACAACTTCTCGCCTTCCCGACGCTCCAACTGCCCCCGAGGGGCACCAAGGATCCCCACAGAGGCCCCCAACAGGCCCCAGCTCCCCAAGAGGCCCCCAAAAGGCCCCAGAAGACGCCACAACAGCCCCCAAGAGGGGTCAAAACTGCTTCCGGAAAGCACCTTGCAAGCTTCGTGGGCCCCCTGGATTAGCACGGCGACGATCAGAGAATCTACATCTATGTGTATGCATATACGCACACACATATATAGAGATATATGTGTGCACGTGCAAATCTACATATACATATATATATATATATATATACGTGCATACATTATACATACATGCATACAACCATACATAAATACATACATACATACATACATTCATACAGACAGACAGACAGACAGACAGACATACATACATACATACATACATGCATACCTACACACATACATCCATACATACATGCATGCATACATACATGTTTACAGTCATACAAATATACAAACATACAAACATCCATACATTTATACATACAAACAAACATATATATACAAACATACAAATATCTATACGTATGTATATATACATACATATATATACACATACATACATACATACAGACATACATGCATAAGAGGTTTCGCCTGGTGCCCGCCAGTGGGCGCTCGTAGGCGCCCCGTGCCCTGGGTGGGTCGCACAGCCTACACCACCTATCTCACACAGCATATTTCACACCGCATAGATCACACGGCATGGCTGGCACCACAGAATTTAGATATCCTAGCTGACACCAAATAGCTCACACCACACAGCTTAACACAGCATACCTAACACCACATAGCGTGCTCCGCATATGTTTCGCCTCGTGAGTGGGGCCGGCATCTGCCGAGGTAGCACAAGACGAGGTGATGTGTGCATTCGGACACTGCACCTATGAATCACTTCTCCCTTCCGTTGGCATGTACTTTCTGAGCTGGCTACCCTTCAGGGGGATGTTCCTACGGGATTTGGCAAGCAGGCTGAACGGAAAATACATTGATACGTGCATGATGTGTTCGATGTCCCCGGATATTGGTTGTTGCCCGACCAGCTTCCGCGGGCGTACTTTGAGCGTCTGGTTTGGTTCCCGCCCTGGTCGGAGCCAGGCACGCGCCTGGCAGTGCCAATCCATTGTCGCTAGCGCCGCCTGGGCAGTGCGTACGGATTTCAGTGCTGGCCTTGGGTGGAGCCTCGCTGGCGTTGGTTCCCCCTCCATCACCATCGGGCTGCGTTGCTCGGCGGAGCCATCGAAAAATACAGCTCGCACGTGACATCGCAGATCGTCGACAGACGTCGGACCTGCAGCTGTCGCTGGCTGGGGCGTCGCAGGCGGGCGCCGTGGCGCCATGCATGTGGAGCGCGTGAGACGCTGGAAATTAGCAGAGAGACGTGACAGTGCACACAGAGACAGAAACCATATGAGCCGAGAGAAGACGTGATCATGGTGCAGATCGACTATTGCTTTGCACCGTTTCGCACCCATGCAGCTCTCGTGTGCTGAGGCGCCCGGCTCGAGCCCGAGCCCTGGCCGAAGTCATCCCCAGGAGGCCGCGGCCGTGGCGGCAGCGCGTGCCCGCCGCGACGCCCTCACGCTTCGGAGCCTCGTCGGGTGACCGCCGCATGGCCGCGGCGGGGCGCCTGCGGGAGGCGATCGCGGAGGCGCGAAGGGAGCCCAGACCCCCTCGAGTCATGAAAAGAAATCACGACGGGCGGCTTCTCTCCATTTCCAGCCTTTGGGGGCCCTTGCCGGGCCCTGGGGCCGTCAAAACACGGTTCAGGACGGAAAACCGGTCCCGGGGCATGGGCCGAGACTTCTGGGGATCGGCGCTATGAAAAAATCATG
>CAUYUJ010021868.1:47920-52920 GCA_963575745.1 Prorocentrum cordatum | reverse complement strand
GATGGGCAGCGAGCAGCTAGACAGGGTCCTCGAATTCCTAGGGCCAGACGTGGGTGACGGGGAGGATGAGGGCGAGGTGGACCTAGACGTCGACCGACTGGCGCCCGACCGGCAGCTTGCCTTGGTCCGACAGGCTTGCGCCAGTCCGCCCCTGCCACCAGCACAGCGTTTACGTGGTGATGTGCGGGAGAGGGCGTGGATGACGTCCTCCCGCGGCCGCTGCTCCGGCAAGAACCTCGCGCCCGACAGCGCGCGTGGCCACCAAGGCCTCCAAGGCTTGTGCTCTGCACCGCAGGCCGGGCCACGGGCCGCTGCAGAGCTGCTCTCGGAACCCCGGCCCTGCCCCCAGCTGGATGGTCAGATTTGGGCAGGGTGTTCGGGCTGGACGAAAGGGGGGGATTGTGAAAGGGGGGGGTTACGAAATTTGCTCCATGCAGCTGGTTTCGGCGGGGCCCATTCTTCGATACAAGCCGCCTCCGGCGCCGGGAGGCGCCGGGAAAATCAGCTACGTGAGCTGATTCTCAACCCCCCCTTTGCTATCCCGCCCGACCCGAGGTGCGCGCCACACGCGCACGCACCACACGCGCACGAGAAAGCGCGGAAGCACGCGTGCAGTACGCTCCCGCTGGGCCTCGGCAGGGGCCGCCGCGCACACTCGCGCCACCACTGCGAGCACCACGCACGTCACCGTCGAAACGGCTGCATGGGTAGGGATAGCAGCAGCAGCAGCAGCAGCAGCAGCAGAAGCAGCAGCAGCAGCAGAAGCAGCAGCAGCAGCAGCAGGAGGAGGAGGAGGAGGAGGGAGAGTGATAAGAGCGAGCGAGCGCGGGAAAGAGGAAGAGAGGAGATGAATAGGGGGTGGAGCAGAAGATGAGTGATGGAGGGGAGGGGGAGGGGGGGGCAAAGCGTGTAATGATCTGAGGGTTTGCTTGGCTGTCTTCTCGTTCTGCAGGTCATGTTCAGATGCCCTTGGAGATTGAGGCGTTTGTGGGGCCCTCGGCATCCACGACGCCTGAGAGGGTGCCGTACAACTCCTAGGCCCGAAGGGGAACCCAGGAGAAGATCGAGGCAGGCGAACACAGGCTATCATGGCTTCGACGCGGGACCCACTTGCATCCACAGTGGCGTTATCCGGTCGTTGACAGCGCGATCGGGAAACGGTGACATGGGAGGCAAAGTTGGACGCCCGCGTCTTTCCCTTGCCGGTGCCGGCGTCGGAACATAGTTGGCGGCCTCCTGCAAGCTGGATGCCTGATCTCCATTGGTTCGAATCCTGCCCAGAATGCGGGGGGGAACAAAAATAAAGGAACGCCCGCGTCTTTGGGCACAATGCCAAGACCGGTGACTGCGAGAAGGGGGGCATGGTGGAGGCGACAGTGGAGCCCAACGCCATTTACCACAGCGCTGAACGATCGTGGGCCGTCCTGGAGCCGCCTTGGGCCGGCCACGGCGACTGCCGGGGGGCGCAGAAGGGGCCAAAGCAAGCACGCGAGCCGCTGCTGGCGCACGTAACGATCGGCCAGCCGCACGCCAAGGTTGCGTAGCGTCACGCCTGGCGTGTGGCCAGCTGCGGCGGACGTGGAGGCCGACTGGGGGTCTCTGGGGCCATGGGGCGTCCCTTGGATCGGGCCGGACGAAAGGGGGGGATTGGGAAAGGGGGGGTTACGAAATTTGCTCCATGCAGCTGGTTTCGGCCCCACCGAGTGGCCCATTCCTCGTTACATAGCCGCCTCCGGCGCCGGGAGGCGCCGGGAAAGTCAGTCACGTGAGCTGATTCTCAAACCCCCCCTTTGCTATCCCCCCCTTTCGCCCGACCCGATTGGGGCCTCTTCGGCCAGCTCTGGGAAGTCTTAGGGCCGCCTGGGAGCGTCTAAGAGCTGCGCTGGAGCGATCTCGGGTTGTCTTGGCACCACAGCTGGGGGCCTCTGGGGCCGTCTTGGCAGCCTCTTGGATTGTCCTGAGGCGTCCTGCGTGCACATTGTGCTCTCATCGGAGGCCTTTGAGCCGAAAAGTTGAAATGTAAGTCTACCGTCGAAGGGCAGAACCCTGTGCGGCTGCGCGTGGCGCAGACCGTGGCCCTCTCCTGATGAGCTGCGCGCCGACGGAGGGTTGAAGTTCGAGGCGCGATCCGTGCAAGTGGTGTGCCGACACGGCCCCATTGGGGCCATAAAGGTGGGGGGAGCTACCTACTGGGCACGATCCGCGTGAGGGGTGTGCTGAGATCAGCGGCGGCCCGCATGCGAACAGCCCATTGGGGCCGTGTGTGGAGCTCCTTACGGGACACAGTCCGTGTCAAGTTGTGCCGACATGGTCAGAGATGCGGACAGACCCAGTGGGGCCGTAGGTGGAGCTTCTACGCGGCACGGTCCGCGTGAGGGGTGTGCCGAGAGGGCGGCGGGAAGAGCACGGGAGGGCTGGGGAGCGACAGCAGCAGTTGCGGGCGGGAGAGCGGGGAGGAGAGGCAGAGAGAAGGAGGGCGGGAGGCGCGCGGCGCAGCGAAGAGGGAACGAAGACACAGCACCTCAGGAGGCAGGGGAGGACGACGACGACGACGACGACGACGACGACGACGACGACGACGACGACGACGACGACGGCGACGGCGACGGCGACGGCGACGGCGACGGCGACGGCGACGGCGGCGGCAACGGCGACGGCGACGGCGACGGCGACGACGAACGACGACGACGACGACGACGACGGCGACGGCGACGACGACGACGACGACGACGACGGCGACGGCGGCGGCGGCGGCAGCGGGGGAAAAGATGGAAGTACATCAAAGACCGCGACGGCCGCTACCTCTCTGGGTCTCTCCGCGGGGCCCCAGGACCATCTTCGGGCCTCTGATGACCTCTTGGGCGATGATGGGGCTATGGTGGAAGTGGCAGCGCCCTGTCGTGGGCCAACCTCAAAGTTCCGGGGAGCAATCTAGGACGAGCTCGGGCCACATTGGCGCCACTTGGGGGGTTCTTGACTGGCCATATGGGAACCACTTGTGAGCGACCCAAAAACGGGGTCGTCTGCGCCGACATTGGCGCGTAAGCTGCCCGCGTAAGGTCGCGCGTAAGCGCCCTCGTCTTCGATGTGGCGTGCCGCGCCGGCGGCCCGCGTAAGCCGCCGCTTAAGGTCGCTGCGTCATCTCGCGCAAGACCAGTTTTTGATCGTCGCCCCTTTGGGGGCTTCTTCATTGCCTCGAGGGCCAAGCCTCCGATGTGGGGGAGCCTGGAGGGCCCCCAAAGGTGCGCGGAAGAAAGCTCTCAAGGGCCACCCCGACCACTCCAACGGGGCTTGGCACCCCGAGCAGGAGGGACGCTGGGAAGAAGGACGCCAAATTCGAGGTCCTGCCTCCTCCTCCCTCCTCCGCCTCCCTCCTCCTCCTCCCTCCTCCCTCCCCTCCTCCTCCCTCCTCTCCTCCTCCTCCTCTTCTCTCCTTCTCCTCCTCCTCTTCCTCCTCCTCCTCCTCCTCCTCCTCCTCCTCCTCCTCCTCGTCCTCCTCCTGCTCCTCTTCCTCCTCCTCCATACAGGGATCAAGGCGCGTGGATTAGCGGCGAGTCCCACTTCCGAGTGGAATCGGCGCGCTGCGTAGCCAAATCGGGCCGCACAGGCGCCATGTTTATGCGGAGGTACCCTCCCCGATCCATGCCAGCGTGTGCCCAACCTTGTCCTTGTACCATTGCCTTCCAGCATAAGGTCATGAGCCTGACTTCCGGCGCCATTTGAAGATCTACATGGTCTGAGAGTTCTCTGATCGTCCCGCTGCCGCTTCGTCCCCCCTTCTGGCCCCTCTTCCGCTCTCGCCGACATGATCTGCGGACACGCCCCGCCGTTGGCCCGACCGCCTGCTGGACCCGACTCGCCGCAGACCACAAAGCGTGCCTGGGTCCCCCCCCCTCCCCCCCTCGGGCGCGGTGCCCAGACCCCCGACGTCATGATTTGTCTTCATAACTCGGGTTGGCCCAAAAGGGGGCCCAGCGACGAGGGGGTGGTGCAATAGATCTGGTGCAATAGATGTGTGGGGCTGCAATAAATCTGGGGCGTGCAGCACATTCCGGGGCGCAAATGTATTGCTGGATGTTCGCATGCAGTACATTACTTACAATACAATGCAATGCACTTCTCCGGTGCAATACATTTGCAATACAATTGCCCGACATCTATTGCACCACCCCTTTTCAGCTGGACCCCATTTTGGGTCACCCAAAACAACATCGACTCCCAGAGGTCTCGACCCATCCCCCGGAACCAGCTTTTTCTCCTGAGTCGATTTTTGACGGTCAAGAGGCCTGGCAAGGGCCCCAGAGGCCGAGAGTAGCGAAAAGTGTGCCGTCGTGGTTTTTCATGGCCCGAGGAGGGGGTGGGGGGGCGGCCGAACCGCCATGGGGTACAAAGTCGTCCCCTGGTCTGAAGCCGAGCCGCCAACAGTGCAATCGATTGCGATTTCCACGCTCTTGCACGTGCTCGCACGCCGCCCCTTGCCACACTCGTCCCTGCCAGGTGCGCCATCCCTGGGCGCGGCTGCTGTCGGCCTCCGCCCGCCCGAGGCTCGAACACCCACGTGGGCGCGACGGTTGCAGGCATGGGCGCCGGCGCAGCGCTCGAGCTCAGAGCGAGTCTGGCCATCCAGACCGTTGAAGCCTTCGCGAAGGACGCTGAGGCCACAGCGATCGGGCGAATGGGTGCAGGGGATTTTCGCAGCGCAGCAGACACCAGCGAGCCACCCGACAAAAAGCCCCGACGGAGGGGCTCACCGCGGCGGCCTCGCCGGGAGGGGGGGCAGGCAAACGAGGGCAGGCCTTCCTCGGCGGGGCCCAGAAGGCCTCCGGCCTTCTGCGGAGCTCTCTGACCCTCCGCCTCCGCCTCCGCCTCCTACGCCTCCCTCCTCCTCCTCCTCCTCCTCCTCCTCCTCCTCCTCCTCCTCCTCTCCCTCCCCCTCCCCCTCCTCCTCCTCCTCCTCCCTCCCTCCCCCTCCCCCTCCTCCTCCAGCTCCCCCTCCTCCT
>CAUYUJ010021868.1:27500-47820 GCA_963575745.1 Prorocentrum cordatum | reverse complement strand
AGGGAGGGAGGGAGGAGGGAGAAGGGAAGAGGGAAGGAGGTTTGTTGTTGGTGCCTGGGGAGGCGACCGCTGGTGGACCTGCGGACCTGCGCTGGCGGACCTGCTGTTTGGTACCAGAGGAAGGGAGGGAGGGAGGAGGGAGGAGAGAGGAGGGAGGAGGGACGAGGGAGGAGGAGGGAGGAGGGCGGACGAGGGAGGAGGAGGGAGGACGAGGGCGGAAGAGTGCGACGACGGCCACGACGATGGCGCCAGAGCGGGCGGCTCCCTCGCGCTCGTCGTCTTTGGCGCTGCTGACCTCACAGTCGCGGTGTGGGCGGTGGTCGAGGTGGCCGCCGTCGCCGTGGAGGACGAGGACCCAAAGATCCAATGTCCCTGGACGTCCACCTTCTCCTCGTCCTCCTCGTCGTCGTCGTCCTTTCTCCTCCAAACAGTGGCTGTGCTCCTCCCCTCCCATTACCATGTCCCCTCTCATGTTGTCCTCCTTCCATAAACCACCACAACCGTAACCTCCCCCTCCCACCCTCCCTTCCCTCGTCTTTATAATGTTTGGTTCCCTACCCCTTTACAACCCGAGGCTCATCCCTCCTCGTCCCCCTCCCCCCTCCCCCTTCCTATCCTCTCTCCATCTCCTTCTTGCCTTCCTCATTCTCCTCCCTCCTCCTCATCCCCCTCCTCCTCCACGTCTCCCTTCTCCTCCTCCTCATCCTCCTCCTCCTACCTCCTCCTCCTCCTCCTCCTCTCATCCTCCTCCTCTCTCCCTCCTCCTCTTCCCCCTCCCCCTCCCCCTCACCCTCCTCCTCCTCCCCCCTCCCTCCCTCCTCCCTCCCGCGGCGCGCGCGCGACGAGGGAGGACGAGGGCGAGGAGGGGCATCTGTCCCCAGGCGCTCGCCGACGAGCGCGTGCTGCTGGACTGCGGGGTCAAGGAGTGGAGCCCCTCGGCACCGCCGTCGCGGGCCGTCGCCGCCGGCGTCGGCGTCAGCGTCGGCGACGGCGTCGTCGGGAGGGGGAGGGAGAGGATGGCGAGGGAGGGCGTGGAGGAGGAGGGGGAGGAGGGGGAGGTGGGGCCAGTTTTGCAGTCGTTGCGGGAGGAACAAGCTGTATAGATATATGTGTATATATATGTATGTATATATATATGTATACAGTTGTATATTAAAGTCTGTATGCGCATGCAATGTATAAACATGGGGGGGCTCGAGCTTGGGTCCCGCCGCCTCCGGAGCATCGGCCGGCATTTTTCGTATGCCTCCGAGTTTCGCCTCCAAGAGGCCCCCAAGGCCAGACAGTCTAAGATGGGTCTAGGACCCCCAATCTAGCCCCGATTGCCTCTGAGATGGCTTAAGAGCGCCCGCGATCACTCAGGATAGCTGCCCAGGCGTCGCAAAAGTACTCCACGAGCACATCCAAGAGAGCCCCGAGAGGTCCAAACCATGGATTTGGTTTGGTACGAATTTCAGCGTGTTCCCAACGCTCCAAGGCGGCACATGAGGCCTTCCACGATCGCTCCAAGACGACCCAAGACGGCCTCCCAAATGTGGGCAACGACCCCAGAGGATCCTCGGTCCATGTGAGACGATTCAAACCCATCTCACCGCGAGAGAGATTTTTGGGCAACGATTTGTCCGTTTTTGTCCTCGCTTGCATTTGCATGACCATGACAAGCATCGCGACAAGCATCGCTTCACACTTAGCCTTCTGTGGCCGCCGCCGTCCAGGGGCGAAAGGTTACGATGCATCTTCGTGGGGCCTCGTCTGTCCCGTAAATTGCTCTTCGTTTTCTTGTAACCGACACGGAGTCGACGCGGATTCGATATGGATTCCACGCGGAATCGACGCGGATTTGATTTTCGACACTCATTCGACACGGATAGCGGTGCGGTGGGGCAGACAAGGTCCCCCGAAGATGCAACGTGAGAAAGGCGTCCTTTTTGCACGAGCTCCGAAGCTTGAAGCGCAGGGACCCTCACCAGAAAAATCGCGAGTCTCGGGCGTCGAGACCTTCGGCGGCCCCCCCCGGCGGGCGGAGCGAGAGTCGCGGGCCAGGGCGAGTCGCGGCCGCCGATGGGCCGGGCGATCCTCGATCCTCGACCCGCGATCCGCGACCCCCGACCCCCCGAAGCCTCGCTCCCTGATCCTCCCCCCCCCCCCCCCCCCCCCCCCCCCCCAACCCGTCCTCACTCGAGCCCTCGAGCCCTCGAACCCCCCCCCCCCCCGTTCCTGAGCCCGATCCTCCCCCCCCCCCCGACCCTCGAGCCCTCGAGCCCTCGAACCCCCCCCCCCCCCCCGATCCCTCTCCTCGAGCCCTCGACCCCCGAGCCTCCACTTCTCGATCCTCGGCCCTCGCTCCTCGCCGTACGTCGGGCGTGTCCCTCGACAGGAGGCATCTTCAAAAACATAGTCAAAAAAATCCGGGGGACGATGTCTCGCATACACCCCAGGCGATGCTTAAGAAAACCTAAGTTTTCGGCCGGAGTCTCGATTATTCTTAACGTTTCAGTGTCAATCCCAAGATTTTGATAGAAATGTTGGGTTTTTATTCAAGTTCTGAGACTATGAATTTCTTGACCCATGATTTCTTAAGCATTTCGCAGGGTGTATCTTTTGTGACTGTTGCTGAATACTTTGTGTGCACATCTCTTTGAAGCGTCGTCTGCAACCCGGCCTGCAGGGGGGTACGCCCGACCCGATCCCCGCTCCCCGCTCCTCGAGCGCCGAGGCCCTCGGCGGCCCCCCCCCCCCCGGCTGGCGGAGCGAGCGGCCGTGGGCCCCGGGGCGGGCCGCGGCCTCCGAGGCGGCTGCCTCCGCAACGGGGCCCGCGCGGCCGCGCGGGGCGCGGCGCCGCCCCGGGCGCGGCGCCTCTGAGGGGGGGGTGGTGCCCTCGGCCGGCGGGTCCTCGGCCTGCGTGGGTCGGGCAGTGCCGAGGGTTACGTCCGGCACGTTCCTCTGCAGGAGGAGGGCACCAACTATACACCAACACCGATCCTGGCCCAGGATCACCCTGGGCCCATGATCGGTGTATATGCCTTCTTGCCCAAGGCAGGAGGGCGTATACACCGATCCTGGGCCCAGGGTGATCCTGGCCAGGATCGGTGTTGGTGTATAGTTGGTGCCTTCCTACTACAGGAGGAGGATTCCCCAACAGCAGAAGTAGGAGGGGGCGAGTTTTCTGCGATTTTGAGATCTGTTGGAGCACGTGTTGATGATTTGTTCTTTTCGTCCCAAATCCGCCTACAGGAGGACATGCCCCTGGCGAAGGACCCAACCATATGCAGTTGTGAATGCCGTCGTTGTGAGTATCGCCTTCGGTGGATCTCCTTCTGGGGCCACGAAGCGCGTGAATAGTGTGCCGAAATGGCAGGGCGGAGCTCCTTCTGGGGCCACGAAACGTGTGAGGGGTGTGCCAAAATGGGGCGGCGCCGCCATGCGGACTGCGCCACTGGGACCTTCGGTGCAGCTCCCGATGCGGCCACGAAGCGTGTGAGGGGTGTGCCAAAATGGGGCGGCGCCGCCATGCGGACTGCGCCACTGGGACCTTCGGTGCAGCTCCCGATGCGGCCACGAAGCGTTTGAGGGGTGTGCCAAAATGGGGCGGCGCCGCCGTGCGGACTGCGCCACTTGGACCTTAGGTGCAGCTCCTTATGGGGCCACGAAGCGTGTGAGGGGTGTGCCAAAATGGGGCGGCGCCGCCATGCGGACTGCGCCACTGGGACCTTAGGTGCAGCTCCCGATGCGGCCACGAAACGTGTGAGGGGCGTGCCGAAATGGATTACGGAGAACAGAGGCACGACGTTGACGATGGCGATTGTGATGACGCCGATGATGCCGATGATGATCACGATTCAGATGACGAAAATGATGGTGATGACGGCATGCGGAGAGGAGAGGCAGAGGCAGAGATGGAAGGAGGGAGGAGGGAGGAGGGGGAGGAAGGAAGGAGGAACGCGGGGCGCTGTCTCTTCAAATCGATGACCCAACACCACAGGATGGTGGGGAACTAACTACACGCACCTTTTGCGTCGGCGGCCAGGCAGAGTAGCTGCGCTGGCGGAGAGCTGACTAAACGGTGGTGCCGTTGCAGCGAGTGGGGCCACCGTGCAAGGAGAAGAGGACAGGACAGAAGGAACGGCCGAAAGGGGGGGGAGAGGAGCGAGGCCGCTCAGGGGGACGGGTCACGCTCGGAGCGCGTGGCGCGGCCGGCCCGCGCTGGCGGGTCCGCGGCGGATATCTACACATACGCCCTCCGAGGAATGTTGCGTGCACCTGCAGGGAGGGCGGCGGTGTATGAAGTCGCCGGCTCCCGGTGGTGATTTATACACATTGGGTCGGAGCAGATGCGGTCGGAGAATTGCTCCGCATCGCCGATGCATCGGCGATGCGGCTCGATGTGGAGTTCGATTTCCTCCACTCCGACGTCGCCGACGCATCGCCGACGTCGCCGGTGCATCGCCGTTGCATCGTCGCCGATGCATCGGCGATGTGGCGGGATCCTTCGACACCATCTGCTCCAACCACATCTAGGCGGCCTCTATCCACAGACACCCTCCAATGGATGGTTCCTGGGCCTCAGGGGAGGGTGGCGGTGTATATATCACCACTGAGAGTCAGCGACTCTATACACCGCCGCCCTCCCTGCAGGTGCATGCAACATTCGTTGGAGGGCGTATGTGTATATATTTTCGTGGCGTAAGCGGGAGTCACCACTATTCTTGAGGGGGTCCACGAGGGGGGGCACCACTATTTTTCGAGGCCTCCCACATGGGGTCGGAGTAGATGCGGTCGGAGGATCGCTCCGCATCGCCGATGCGGATCACTGTGGAGCCTGATTTCTCCTGCGCCGAATGCGCCAGTGCGCCGCGATCCGCCGACCCCATCCACTCGGACCCCATCTGGGAGGCCTTTATATATTTTCGTGGGCGTTCAAGGGGGGGGTCATGGGTCTGGGGGATCAAGAGGGGTAACCGAACGAGTGGGCACGAAGACTGACAGCAACGCCTGCCCATCTGAGCAGGAGTCGCCGTCGGCGTCGCCGCAGACGCCGTCCACGTGCGACAGCAGGCCGCCCGCCGAGCAGCGCCCGCGGTTGTGTGTGTTGACATCATTTGCAGCTTGGCACTGTGCATTTTTTTTTTTTTGTTTTCCGTACGCTTTTCGGGCGTCCACAATGACGAGGGGGGAAAGACATCACGGCCAGGGCCGTGGTATTTCCCAGATTTCATGGCCTTTCGACTTAGTTCAATACGTTCGCTAGCCCTACCCCTGGTCCGCGCACATGCCTCGGGTCATGATTTACACCCCCGCCCTCTTGGACGCCCCCCCCTCTTGAACCTCTCCCATGTTCGAGGAACAAGCTGCGTACGCATGGTTTCTCGGAGCTCTGCGCGGATCCCGTGAATCGGCGCTGGGCCCCCCTGATAGCGCCTCCGGTGCCGCCCCAGGCGCGCTCCGCGCGCCAGGGAGGTGGGTTCAGCGCCGATCCAAGAGTTCCGCGCGGACCTCCGAGAGATTATGGTCATTCCGTTTTTTTTTTTTTTGTTTTTCTTTTTTTTATCTCCGTTTTTCTAGTTACGATTATGGGGGTCACCAGCTCTTGGAAGTCGAGGTTCCAGGATCGAAGCTCGAGGAGGTTTTTGACGCTTGGGTGACGAGCGAACAACACACACCCATACGCATAGGTGGGACGGAAGGGGCTATGGATGCGTGCTGTCGGATGCGGGTCCCCCCTCGAACGGAAGCGCCCCCCGGGGCCCGACAATGCGCACCCATACCCATAGCCGGTCCTCCTCCCGACGTCCCCGCTATGGATCTATGTGTGTGTGTGTGTCTGTGTGTGCTGTTCGTTCGTAATTTGAGCGACGTCAAAAAGTGGGGTCGTCTGCGCCGACATTGGCGCGTAAGCTGCCCGCGTAAGGCCGCGCGTAAGCCCCCGCCGCTTCAGCGCAAGGTGCGGCGCTGGCGGCCCGCGTGAGCCACCGCGCCAGGCCGTGAGGCCGCCTCGCGCAGGGCCCGCTCGTGCTCGTCGCTCGTGGGGGGTCGCTCTGGCAGGCTCTGGGGCGTTTTTTTTGGGGGGGCCCACCCTCGAGGACGCCGCGCTTCCTCGAGGCAGCGGCGGCCCCTCCCTGGTGGGGCCCCCACATCGGCGCTGCCGCCCGTGGGGCTCGGGCGCCCGCGGGGTGCCGGCGGCGGGCCGGGCGGCAGGACTCCGACGCCTTAGACTTCGTGATCCAGGCCTGGCGCCGGCTGGGGTCGAAGGAGGAAGACCTCACCACCCACCAAACCACCCCAACCCAACCCGAAGGCTCAGATTTACCCTCGATTTCCAGTGGGGCGGGGTCGGGAAACATCGAAAAAACACGCGTGGAACCCTTACCCCCCCCAACCCGAAATTCGGGTCTTCGGGTTGGGTTGGGGTGGTCTGGTAGGTAGTCAAGACCGCCCATTGCCACCAACTTTTGGCACTCCGCGCGGGCTCCTCGGATCCGCGCTGGGCCCCCCCCCTGGCGGCGCCCCCGGCGCCGCCCCGCGGGCCCAGCGCAGATCCAAGAAATCCACGCGGAGCGCCAAGAGTTCATGTTCCCTACCTAGGCTCTGCCTAGAGGGATTCTTACTCTTTTTGCTTAAAGGGGCCGGGCAGTGCAAATCGCCCCGGGCGGTTCCCCCAGTCCCCTGGGACCCAAGCGAAAGCAACAGCAAAGGTAAAAGCAAACGCGCGGTTCCCCCAGTTGGGCTCCCTGGGTGCCAAACAAAAGCAAAAGCAAAGGCAAAAGTGAAAGCAAAAGCAAAGGCAAAGCAAACACATAGCATAGCATAGCATAGCACAGCATAGCATAGCATAGCATAGCATAGCAGAGCATAGCATAGCGCAGCATAGCATAGCGCAGCATAGCACAGCATAGCATAACATATCATAGCCTAGCCTAACCTAGCCCAGCATAGATAGCATTGCGCAGCATAGCATAGCATAGCATGGCGTATCATAGCATAGCATAGCATCGCATAGCATATCCTAGCATAGCATATCATAGTATAGCATTGCATAGCATAACATATAATAGCATAACATAGCATAGCATAGCATAGCATAGCGTAGCACAGGAGGATGGCGTTTACCGCTCCTACTAATGTTGCTTTCCTAGAGGCTCCAACTCCTAGGTAGGGTCGCACTGGGATAATTTATGCATATTTTTCCTTTTCTAGGGGCCGCGGTGGCCCCCACTGATTCGGCCCAGCAGGAGGAGGAGAGCGGGACCTCGTCGTCACGGCTGGACGCGTCTCGAAAAACTGGGTCAGTTAAGGGGTCCAGGGACGGATTCGGAGCGGATTTGGCCTCGTCCCCCCTTCTTGATTTATTTTCCTGGGGCCAATCCAGCGAAGACCCTGCGGCCGCTTCCAAATCCAGGTCTTCTTGTTGGGAAAAGGGAACGCACACCTCCACCCCCATCCGGCTCATCCTCCCCCCAGCCCCTCCTGGGGCTAGGCCGAGGAGCTTCGGCTTCCGATTTTGCGGATGTTTCGCAAACGGGACGCATCAAGTATGCTCCACCACCGCCTGCCCCCCCCCCCTCCAGTGGGGAGGGGGGCCAGGCGGTGGTGTGGGTGCTCTTCTGCCTTCCTATGCTTGCCGGAAGCCAGAGGGGAGGACAGGGTACCGACCCAGATCTCCGACGTGCGTGGCGGTGCCGGCCTCGCGCTGCGCGCCACCTGTGTGCGCCCATGCGCTGCCCGGCGCGCCCGGGGCATCCTCTGTGCCTGGTGATTCAGCTGCGCAAGCACGGTGTGCTATGCCTGGCACTCCCATGCGTTGTGCTACGCACGCTGGGGCATGGTCTGTGCCTGGCGGTGCCAGCCCGCGCGCTCTGCCATGCCCGCGCGCACCCACGCATCTTACAGCGCACGCTTAGCAGCAGTATGCTCAATTGTGCGTCGAAGCGTGCGCGAGGGGCAGTGGCAGGCTACGCCTGTGCGCAAGCATGCACAATGCTATGCAAGCCTGGGCACCGTTGTTCCCGGCAGTGCGCCTTCGCACGCGCAGGCTGGTGCACATTTACGTTTGTCCAAGCTCACACTCACCCCTGGCCAAGCTCACATTTCGCCTGGCGCACACTTGCGCGCACACTTACGCCTGGCCAAGTTCGTCTCCAACCACCTCTCCGAGTGCCTGCAGGCATCGGTTTTGGTTCCACCCAACCACGCTCTGGCGACAATCGGATACGTCACACGGGGTGCAACCTACAAAGAGACCACCATATGCGGGCCAGGCCGGGTGACATGCGATTCTGGCCCGTGTGCTCGTTTGTCATATTGTACGTACGCCGTTCTTCTGTATCTCTATGTCAGTCCACCTGCTCAGCCACACCACCGCCTCATTGAATAGGATCAATTGAGGCGCATGCCAGCCGATGCGGGCAGTGCTACCTCACTGCGCCCGGCCTTTCGGTGTGTATTCACCATCTGGCGCGATCTGCCTTCAGCAACACGTTGTCCCTTGCTGGGCCGCCGTCTGGCAGAAAGAGTTCCTCTTTTGAGGGCTCGCCGGCCAGCTCAACGGCCTGGCGCCCCCTCACCAAGGGCGCGTCCTGTCGGTCCGCACCGTTCATCTGGTGTCAAATCTCGGTCAGTGCTGGTAGTTTAGCCAGCGCCCGCCGATCCAACGGTTCAAGCTCCACAGCTTTCTGCGCCGTTTCCGACGGACCTCCTCCTGATCCAATCAGAGCCGAGCACGATATGCTCTCCCTGTGGGCGCACGCGCATTGGTTTGCATTTGAAGGATTTGCTGCTATGACATGTTGCAAATTTCCGCCGATATGTCCCAGAGTGCACGCGCACCAAGTGGGATTATTTAATCGCTTCGCTCATGCCGCCGGCCCTGGAGCCCTCTTTAGGGCCTCTTGGGGGCCTCTTGGGGACCTCTTGGGAGTCTCTTGGGGCTCCTTGGCGGCGTTTTGGAGGCCCCCAGGGCCTCTTGGGGGGCTCTTGGGGGTAGTCGATTGCGGCTCCCCCCTCGGAGGCCACGATCCTCGTGAGGGGTGTCGAAAAATACCCTCCCCTGGAGTGGTCTGGTGGCTTCTCCCGGGCTTCTCTCGGGACCTTGCCGGGGTACTTTTCGTCAGGGGGCCCCCAGGGGCCGCTCCGCGCGCGCGAACTAGAAATATTGTTAACAAGTTACCGGAGATCTTAGCACGCCTCTGGCCCGTTGGGCCGGCGAATTTGCCACATCAATCCTCTGTCTGGGCCAATCTGGTGTGTGCTTGTTGGCTACTACGACGACCTCGCTCTCGATATAGCTGTGCACTTACACGTGTTTCTACATTATCATCCCAGTATCTGCTTTATCCCGTGAACATTCTGTACGTCTCCGCCCTCGCGGTCTACGGTTGCGAGTGCGCGACCTCTCTGCTGCATCTTGGGCCACAGGACAGATTCGCAGAGCGCGGCCGTGCGCCGAGCCACGGCGCCCCGCGACAGGGCTAGTGCACGCGCTGCGCGCAGCCTTGCTGGGGCGAGAATGCGCGTGCACGCCGGGCCTCCTGCGCCCGCGGCAACGCGCTGCTGCGCCCAGGTTCGAGTGCTGGTTCACATTGGCATCTAGCGCGTGGCGTCGCGCTGCAGACCCCCGGCCCGCCCGAGGACGAGAAGAACGCCGAGGCGATCTCCAGCAGCCAGCGCCGTGGCCGTGGCCAAGAAGGCCAGCGCGTCAGCCCAGGAGTTGTCCGACTTCCAGACCGACCCCCCAGCTCAGCCAGCCGCCGCGCTACGCGCGCAGGTGGCGCGCCTGCAGGGGCAAATATTGAATGGACAGCCTCGAAAGGCCCTCTGCTTGTCTCGGAGCCGCCTTGCCGCGGGCACCGACGCGTCGACGATCGGCCGCCGCGTGGTTGCCGCCCTCCTCGTGAATGGGCGGCGACCTGGGTGTGCTCCACGGCCCGGACGGCCCCTGCGGATATGCATACGCCCACGTCCTCGTCCGCTGGAACGACGTCGCCCCCCGCGCCGCGATTGTCGAGGGGGATATCTCGACCGCCGCGCTGCTCCGCGCGGAAGTGGGGCTGATGTGCGGCCGCGGCGTCGTGGCCGCCATCAGTTGCGTCTTCGCGACTAGCGCGTTCAAATTCATGGTATTGGTTATTGCTCTGCTGGCCGTCGTTGGCATCCACCCGCGCCGCGTCATCTTTGGCGGCTCGCGTGGCAGTTTGAGCCGCGCTCGCCGCCGCGCCTGATTATCTGCGACGTCCGCGAGGCGAAGAGGAACATCAGCGCCATCAGCGAGACGTTGTGCGTTGCTGCCATGGCGCTGGCCCGCGACGTCCAGTGGACTTCAGTGCGCGCGCCGCGTGGGGGCCCAGTGGCGCCGCCGCAGGGGAAACCGGTATGTGCTCCGTGGCGTTCTCGCTTCCAATCCTGCGATGCAGGTCTGACACAGCTACGTCGTCTGCGTCTTGTGCGTTGCGCGTGCAGGCCCCGAGAATCTGGGCCCCGAAATGTCCGGCACCGCGATCGTGAATCTCTCGGATCTCACAGCAGCTGCGACAGAGGAGCCCGGTGGCCCCGCGCTGCGCCGAGACGGTCGCGAAGCAGGAACTCGAGATGCTGGGGCAGAGAGCGCGCAGATGGTCGCGAATCGCGAAGCGTTCGCTGCCGGCCAGAACGCGGCTGTCAAGGTCATCGCGGGCGCCGCGAGGATTTCGGAGGACGCCGCCTCCGCGGCCGCGTCGCAGAGCTACAGCTTCGCGCGACTCTCAAGTTGCATCTCGCAGGCGCGGACGTCCGTGGACATGGGGGAACTGGAAGCCAGCGCCTTGGCGCGGCAGCTCGCCAGAAGACGTCGTCCCTGTGATATGGCGCCGGCCGCGTCGCGCGTGCAGGCGGCGTTGCACCTCGGTGCTGCTGCCGACGAGAACCCTCTCGTGAAGGATGGGCCTCGTCGCGGACGTCGTCGCGGAGCTGGGTCCGGGTGTCTCCGAGTCCGTCGAGGATGGGTCTGGCGTGCTAGCGCGGCCCCTTTGCGCGGCAGTGCCTGGCCTTGGATGTCATCCTACACATTCTCTTCGCTCGTCGCTCCTGCGTCGCCCCCCGGAGTGAGGGCGTTTGCTCGCCGACGGCTGCGTTGCGGTGCAATTGCCCGTCGGGGGCGGCCCCTGGGGCGCGCCGCCGCGTTGCCCGGCGCGCGCCCGCGCGTTGCTGGTGCTGCGTCGCGACGGCGCCCTCGCGCGGGTGGGCGCGCGCGAGCGCGTCGTCGCGCGCGGCGGTGCCCGCCCCGGGGCGCCGCCGGCGACGTCGGCCCCGGAGTCGTTAATCATGTGACTTCAGCAAGCGGGCTTGCTGCCATTGGCCCGACGGCGCCGCGTAGGCTGCGCCGCCGTTGAGGCTGCTCGCGACTCCGCCTCTTGGGCAAGGACAGCTGGCCGAGCCAGCTCCGGCGCGCGGCTGCCGGCAGCGCGGGCCCCGCCGCGCCCGCGACAGATCGAGGGGGCATTCTGGCGCCGCCACCTTGCGCAGCGTCGCGCTCTGTCCTCCTGGGCGCGCAGTGCAGCATGAGTGCTCGGGTCCCTTGACAGCCGCCGCCGCGCGCCGATGGGCCTGATCATGACTGGGCCCGATGCGCCGCTTGCAGGGCGCTCGGCGACTGAGCTGCGACGAGCACTGCGTGGGTGACCTAACCGCGAGCTCATCGCAGGCCGCGTTCGACGCGACAGTGGCAGGCGATCCCCCCGTCATGTGCAGGGGCTCTGTTCTTTCGCAGTAGATGGCCAGGCACTCGACAGGCGCTGCGCGCAAGTTCCCGGCGCGCGCGGCGAAGGCGCCTCGGCGCCGCTCGCGCTGCGACGTTTGTCGCGGTGGCCTGCGCGCTGCGCTGCCGACGCGGGGGCGGCTGCGAGCGGCCGGGGGGGCGCCTGCGACGCCGCGCTGCTGTTGGCCGCGTCCAGGCAGCAAGCGCCGCGTCGGCGCCGCTCGGCCGTCGCCGGACCAGCGCGTGGACCTGCCAACGGCTGTGGTTGGTAAGCGTCTGCGACGAACTGCCGCAAGCAGCTGGGCGAGTTGCCTGTGCGCGCGTGCAAAACAGCGCGCTCGGGTGCTTCGCGTCCGAATTTCCGCGCGCGCGACGCAACGGCCAGCAACGCCGGCCGGCGCCTACTCACAAAAGAGTGCCGAAGGCTAGCGGCTACGCCAGCAGTGTGCAAGATGCAGAGCCAGGGGGCGTGCCTGGCTGGCAGGTTCGACCAGCGCCGCGGCGCGCGCGCGCCAGGTGCGATCTGTGCCGGGCCCCCCACGAGCAGTGCCCTGCTCTCTTGGCGGTCAGGAGTCAACGTCGGCTGGTCGTATTGGGCAAGGCGCCTGTCCCGAGGCTCTCCCTGCTGTGGGTGTCGCGACGTTCTGCGACCCTAGCTTTTATCAGCTCATATCACGTACGTGCTGACCACATTTACGAGCCGACAGGGCTCCCTCCCTAGAGTTCACGACGTTGCGTCCGGACTGGGGCTCCTGAGCCATGGGTGATTTGCGCCGACCGTCCATTGCTGATGCATCGCGGTGAATGCTCTTGCACCTCATTGCGTGCATTTCTGTATGGCCTATGTGAGGTGCAGGGGCACTCTCCATTGCCCCGTCGCCCCGATTCGAAGAGGAGGATGCGTGCGCGCCTGTTGCCATTTTGGATTGCAGCGTGCACGCGACATGTAGCCGATGGAGGGAAAACGGGCCGCCGCTATGTAATTACGAATTCACCCATGCCTTCTACCTTGAACCCTCCTTATGTTACGCTGCCACTTCCAGTCATTTCCCCCTCCCCTTCCCGCCCCCATTGTTTCCTGCCGCCGCCGCCCTCCGCTTCCCGCCCCCCGCCCTCCCCGTAAGAGTCAGGGGCCGCCCTGTTTTCTGACCTTTCAGTGTGTTGCGCAGCGATCGTGATCCAAAAAAGTTGGTCCCTCCTCCTCCTCCTCCTCCTCCTCCTCCTCCTCCCTCCTCCTCCTCTTCCTCTTCTCCTCCTCCTCTTCCTCCCCCTCTTCCTCCTCGTCCTCCCTCCTCGTCCTCTTCCTCGTCCTCCTCCAGCGTGCGAGGCCGCGCGCGCCGAACCCGTCCCAGGGGGGATGATACACTTGGCGCGTGCGCGCGTAGAGCCCTCGGTACCGATCTCGTCCGGGTTCGTCGTTTTTCCAACCTTCTGGGTCGCCGTTTTCGACCCTGGGCAGAACCGCGTTTCCCCCCATCTTGGACGCGTTGGGGCCAGTTTTTTTTGGACGCCCAGGAGGATTTCGCCTCGCAGGGGGCCTTCAGGATCTCGGTGCCGATGGTGACGTCTGCGCGGGCGGCTGTGCTGCACGATGCGGTTCTCGAAGGCCTGACCGCGCAGCGCATGCCGTCGTGCTTCCCGAGCCCGAGTGTTGTCGCCCTCTTCTGCCTCCCGCCAGCTCGTGTACAATTCGCCCAGCAGCGTTTTCGCTTAAGCTGCGGACGCGGTGCGCGTTCGCCACCACCGCTGCGGACCACAAAGCTCCTCGAGCCCATTGATATGCATGAGCAGTGGGTAACCGACCCCAGCCCCCACAATTATGAATTTTGCATGTCAGCGTTTTACATGTATGGCGAAAGTGCGTAAGTGTAGGCGCCCTGTCGGCGAGGCCACTGCCAGCTGCCGCGGGGGGGGGGGTGGCCGGCGCGCGCGGCGACGTCCTGGGCCCACTCGACGCGGCCGCGCCCACGCCGTCATTCCCAGGGCTGCGTGCCACGGCCGCGGCATGCAGGTTGAGGCGACGCCGGCGCTGTCCCTCGCGCGGCAGCGCCGCTGGCCCAGCCGACGGCCCCCGCCCCCGCCTCCGTCGCCCCCTCGTAACCCGCCGACGGACAAGTTTATATCGGGAGCGTTTCTCTTCAGGCATCTGTTCCAATACATTTTTTTTTGGCGTTCATATAAACACAACTTTCTGTTTATATGAACATTTTGGGGCTCTTTCGCGCGATATTATTCGCTTCGGAAAACTTAAAACCGATTGTACATAGGGTTTGTATGTTTTTTTTGGGCCTGGTGCCTAAACTGTGTTTTTGGGTTGGATCTAAACGTGTCGATGCGCGCCCGTGCGGGGCGGGTCCCAGGCGCCGTCACGGGTTCTTTCTAACGCCGCCGAGGGCCGACGCGCCCGTTGGTTTTTGCCCTGGCACGAGCGCGCGAACGTCCACGACGACTTTTGGCAATGACCGTGTGCCAACACAATGTAACGCCATGTTCAGACGCCAATGAGCGTAGCAGCAGCGCACCGTTCGCATTGAGTTGCGCGGCGTTGTCGTTGGTTGGCCGTCGAGCTGTTTCCGCCTGCTGTTCGCGCGTCGTTTGACGGTCCATTCGTCTGAAGTGCTTCATGTGGGGGGCGGGGGGTGTTTTTTTAATCGTTCAATGCAGGTTCCCAGGCTTCGAAAAGGCCGTGTGGGACAACCTTCCGCTGAACACCCCGTCCCTGGCGCGCTGCCTCTCGTCCTGGGCGGGCCCCGCGCGTCCCTCTGGATCTGCCCCGGCGCCGCGCGGCTGCGCAGCGAGGGCCTCCGCACGGCGGAACCAGCGCCGGCCCAGGCTTGCGCTGGGCCCCATCTCGGCGCGCACGAGTGATTGTTTCCCGAATCGTAATTCATGTCGATCCGATCGATCCGATTGGCTCTCGAGTCTAGCTGCTGCCGCAGCCGATCCGACTCGACGTCGGCCCGTGCTAATGCAGCCCGGTTCGACCTTCGTTCCGATCTGATTCGATTTCCCGGTTTGATGCTGGCGAATCCTGCTGGGAATGCCGAAGTATCTTGGGTCAGACGGGCTCATTGGTGAAATACCCTCCGCACAAACCAAGCCGAGAAATCGCAAACATACTGAAACCCAGCCGCACGGCGCGACGAACATTGATTGGGTATGCCAATATTTCCGAGTATATATATATACATACATATATATATATATATATGTATGTATATGTATATGTATATATATATATATATATATGTATGTATGTATATATATATATGTACATATGTGTGTGTGTGTGTCAGTGTGTTCAATCCAGGTGTTCTTCCTCGATTTCGGCCTCTGGGGCCCGCTACCAGGAAGGCTTATTCAGTGTTCGCAAGGGTTGTTCTTTGGGCCCGCGTTTCGTCGAATGGTCAGATTTGGCCTGGCCTCGGCGTTTGACCTTGAGTGATCAAACCCGTACTGATTGATCTGCTTGGATCCTCCTCCTCTTCCTCTTCCTCTTCCTTTTGATGTTGCTCGGACCTGAAGCAAGGGCTTGTGGCGTTAAGTAACCTCCTCCTCTTCCTCCTCCTCCTCCTCCTCATCCTCCTCTCCCTACTCTCTCCTCCCCGTTTCCTACTCCTGCCCTTCCGCTTTTCTCAGCCTGCTCTGCTCTTGCATTGGGTCACCTCATTCGCTCAGCCCTGCCCGGGAGGCTCTGCCGCCAGGGACCACCTCGTGAACCCAACTGATCGTCCGTGGTAGTTCTCCTCTTTCTCCCCAACTTCTATGCGGAAAACAAGCGATACCCACACTGCCACTCCTTGGACCCTCTCCCCGGGTGCGCTCTGACCAGAATTTCGAGGCGAATCCAGCCGTGGCGACGAGGGCTTCCCGGGAGGCCCTCAAAGGGCAGAACGAGGCACGAGTGGCGGCATCGGTCGCTTTTCCTCCTCATCTGGCCCTCTCCGACAACGACGGCACCGGCGCTGCGCGTCCCGCTGGGTGCCGCCCAGGCCTCAACCGAAACTCTCGTCGCCCAGCTCGTGGAGCTGCTTCAGGCGCGCCCCTTGGGGCCGCCGCGCGGCCGTTTCCGTCGTCGTCGTCGTCGTCGTCGTCGTCGTCGTCGTCGTCGTCGTCGTCGTCGTAGTCGTCGTTGTCGTCGGAGGCGGCAGGGGCTGGGTAGCCCAGGGGCGGGCTCTAGAGGCACACGTCTAGCCAGACCTCCAACGTGCTCCAGAGGAGACAGCGTGGCATGCACATGACTTCTCGGAGCTCCGCTCGGATTTCTCGGATCGGCGCTGGGCCCCCTGGCGGCGCCTCCTGTGCCACCCCTGGCGCGCTCCGCGCGCCAAGGTGGGGTGCCCTGGCAGTGCCCCGCGCCAGGCCGTGAAAAACCGAGCCAGGGTGACGTCGCAGTCCTGGCGGGAGGGATGGGGGAGGATCGAGAGGCGCGCGCGCCTGTCGAAACCACTCCATGACCATCGCGCGCCCGCCACCCCTGCCCAACAGTAACCAGGCAGCCCGACGTGGGAGATGCTGGGTCCGCGGCCCGCCCCCGTCCCTCACCACCCACCAAACCACCCCAACCCAACCCGAAGGCCTCAATTTGTCCTCCATTTCCAGTTGGGGGGGGTCGGGGAACATTGAAAAAACACATATGAACCCGTACCCCCCCCCACCCGAAATTCGAGTCTTCGGGTTGGGTTGGGGTTGTCTGGTAGGTAGTCAGTCCCTGGCGGGCGCGGCTCCGCCCCGCAGTTCCAGAGCTGCTCTCTGTCCAGGGCGTCACCTCCACGGCGCCTCGTGTCCGCCTTCCTTGTGATCTTGGCGTCTCTAGGCCTCCCTCTCCTCCTCCTCCTCTTGTCCTCCTCCTCCTCCTCCTCCTCCTCGTCCTCGTCCTCGTCCTCCTCCTCCTCCTCCTCGAGATCTGGGTGTCTCCAGCCTCCCAGGTGGGGTCCGAGTAGATGGTGTCGGAGGATCGCGCCGCATCGCCGATGCATCGCCGATGCACCGCCGGTGCGGCTCGATGCGGAGCCCGATTTTCTTTGCGCCGACGGCACCGATGCATCGCCGACGTCGCCGATGCATCGGTGCCGTCGGTTTGGGGCCCCAGGGCCACGGCAGATCGATCCGGCTAGGAGAATGCAGCACGAGGATGGGTCAGGGGCTCTGGTCGTGATTCTTCGCGATGTTGCAGTGATTTCGCAACGTCTGATCTTGGGGTTGCTCCGCGGGCCCCCCGCGGCGCCTGGTGGGTTTCGGGCCATAACTCGGGCCTTCGGCGGCCGTTCGGGACGATTCGGGCACCCCTGGAGCGCGCTCGGCGAGGCGCAGCTGCTGGAGAGCGCCCCAGAGCTGGAAGACCGATGGTAGCCGACGAGCCTAGGCATCCGATGTGTTTCTTTCACCTCGTTGCTCCCCAAAGGTTTGGACCTTTTCCCGTGGACTGGCTCTTCGTCCTGAGTTGTTTTTTGACGGCCCCTGGGCCTGGCAGGGGTTCCCGGAAGTTGAGAGTGATCAAAAAGCACCCTCCGTGCTTTTCACTTCGCGACGCGAAGACGTCGTCTGTCCGAAGTCGAGTAACAAACAGTTGTGTAAGCGTATTTCCTCGGAGCTCCGCGCGGATTTCTTGGATCGGCGCTGGGCCCCCCTGGCGGCGCCTCCCGTGCCGCGCCTGGCGCGCTCTCCGCGCGCCGGCGTTGGGGCCCAGCGCCGATCCGAGAGACCCGCGTGGAGCTCCGAGGAATGATGCTTGCACCGCTTGCTTTGCATCTCCGAAGCCTCGAGAGGATCGCCCCGCCCGCCCCCTCTTCCTCTTCCTCCTCCTCCTCCTCCTCCCTCCTCCTCCTCCCTCTCCTCCTCTCCCCCTCTCCTCCTCCTCCTCCTCCTCCTCCCCCCCGAAGCCTCGAGAGGATCCCCCCCCCCCCCGGCGCGCGCCATGCGCTGCCACCAGCGGCTGCGGCGCCCCTGCGGCGCCGCGCCGCGGCGCCCGCCGTGGGCCGTGGGTCGCCCGCCGCGTGCGCGGGCGGACGCCTGGCCAGCCCAGGGGGGCGAAGCTGTGGCCTCCTCCTCCTCCTCCTCCTCCTCCCTCCTCCTCCTCCTTCCTCCCCCTCCCCCTCCTCCTCCTCTCTTCCTCCTCCTTCTCCCCCTCCTCCTCCTCTTCCTCCTCCTTCTCCTCCTCCTCCTCCTCCGCCTCCTCCTCCTCCTCCTCTCCAGTTCAAGGGCCGCGTTGGCCCAGGAAGCGCAGGCACGAAGCGGGGCGCGTGGATGGGGCCACATCCGCGCGCTCCGTCGCCCCAAGCGGGGTTGGCTCTGGCGCTATATGTGCTTCGGGGGCCGCGCTCTCCGATCCGTGGGCCTTCTTCGTGGTGCCCGCGCGACAGATCCCCGGGGAAGAAGCCGTGGGCCTTCCGCAAAAAAAGGAAGAATATGTGCTTCGGGGGCCGCGCTCTCCGATCCGTGGGCCTTCTTCGTGGTGCCCGCGCGACAGATCCCCGCAAACTGGGAAGAAGCCGTGGGCCTGCCGCAAAAAAAGGAAGAAGCCGTGGGCACAGTCAACAGAACGTCTGGGAGCTCCGTGCGGATCTCGTGGACGGGCTCTGGGCCCCCGGTCGGTGCCTCCCGCGCCGCCCCTCGCGCGCTCCGCACGCCAGAGCAATTCGCGCGCGGACCTCGGACAGCTGGTGCTTATGCAGTTCTCTTTGTTCCTCTACCCAGCTCAGGGCAACGTTATCGGGCGACGAAATCTATACATGTCCACTGCTCCCTGACCATGCCCGTCTTGAACCCAGGAGCTGTGTATGCGCCCTCCTGGCCAAGCCAGGAGGGCGTGGCGTATACACCGCTGCGGGGTTGAGGATGGGCCTGGCCAGGGAGCAGTGGATATGTATAGGTTTCGTCGCCCTACGTTAGGTGGGGATAGGCTCAGGGGAGAAAGTCTCTGGATCGAGCATTTCAGGCGTGCCTCTCAGCAGCCGTGCCTCGCCGAGAGAGCCTCCCGGGGGCGCCCCGACCGTCCCGAGAGTGGCCGCCGGAGACCCGACTTCCGGCGCCCGAAGGGCGCATGGGCACGCTGTGGGGGAAGAGGCTCCTGGGAGCTGCGTCGGTCCCCCACGGCCCAGTCATCGCCCACTGGTACTGGGGTTCGACAGCTCACCCCGCCAAGGAGCGTGCCGATGCGCTACTGGCCCGAAGGGCGCACGGGCACGCTGTGGGGGAATAATAGGCTCATGGGAGCTGCGTCGGTCCCCCACGGCCCAGTCATCGCCCACTGGGGTTCGACAGCTCACCCCGCCAAGGAGCGTGCCGATCCGCTACTGGCCCGAAGGGCGCACGGGCACGCTGTGGGGGAAGAGGCTCCTGGGAGCTGCGTCGGTCCCCCACGGCCCAGTCATCGCCCACTGGGGTTCGACAGCTCACCCCGCCAAGGAACGTGCCGATCCGCTACTGGCCCGAAAGGCGCACGGGCGCGCTGTGGGGGAATAGGCTCCTGGGAGCTGCGTCGGTCCCCAATGGCCCAATCATCGCCCACTGGGGTTCGACAGCTCACCCCGCCAAGGAACGTGCCGATCCGCTACTGGCCCGAAAGGCGCATGGGCACGCTGTGGGGGAAGAGGTTCATGGGAGCTGCGTCGGTCCCCCACGGCCCAGTCATCGCCCACTGGGGTTCGACAGCTCACCCCTCCAAGGAACGTGCCGATCCGCTACTGGCCCGAAGGGCGCATGGGCACGCTGTGGGGGAATAGGTTCATGGGAGCTGCGTCGGTCCCCAACGGCCCAATCATCGCCCACTGGGGTTCGACAGCTCACCCCGCCAAGGAACGTGCCGATCCGCTACTGGCCCGAAAGGCGCATGGGCACGCTGTGGGGGAAGAGGTTCATGGGAGCTGCGTCGGTCCCCCACGGCCCAGTCATCGCCCACTGGGGTTCGACAGCTCACCCCGCCAAGGAACGTGCCGATCCGCTACTGGCCCGAAGGGCGCATGGGCACGCTGTGGGGGAATAGGCTCATGGGAGCTGCGTCGGTCCCCCAATGGCCCAGTCATCGCCCACTGGGGTTCGACAGCTCACCCCGCCAAGGAACGTGCCGATCCGCTACTGGCCCGAAAGGCGCACGGGCGCGCTGTGGGGGAATAGGCTCCTGGGAGCTGCGTCGGTCCCCAATGGCCCAATCATCGCCCACTGGGGTTCGACAGCTCACCCCGCCAAGGAACGTGCCGATCCGCTACTGGCCCGAAAGGCGCATGGGCACGCTGTGGGGGAAGAGGTTCATGGGAGCTGCGTCGGTCCCCCACGGCCCAGTCATCGCCCACTGGGGTTCGACAGCTCACCCCACCAAGGAACGTGCCGATCCGCTACTGGCCCGAAGGGCGCATGGGCACGCTGTGGGGGAATAGGTTCATGGGAGCTGCGTCGGTCCCCAACGGCCCAATCATCGCCCACTGGGGTTCGACAGCTCACCCCGCCAAGGAACGTGCCGATCCGCCATCGAGTGCCTGTTGCCGATCCATCGGCGATGCATCGCCGATTCAAAGTCAATGCTTCCTCTCCCGAGCCAGCCCCTCATCCACCGCTTCGGATCGTGCCTTGGGATTCGAGTGGTGCCCTGGGATCTCC
>CAUYUJ010021868.1:7500-15000 GCA_963575745.1 Prorocentrum cordatum | reverse complement strand
TATTGGGCAAGAGACGAGGGACGAGGCACGATGACGCGTCTCAGGATGCGCGCCTGCTCCCGCTGGCGTGCGACCAGCAGGCTGGCCCGCGCTGCCGCGGGCTTCCGCAGCCGCTGGCCGTCTGCGCCGCCGTCGCCGCCGTCGTCGCCGTCGTCAATAGTTTTGTGTTGATGTTGTGTGGACTTGGTTTGTTTCACCGTCGTCGCCGACGTCGTCGTCAGCTTCTGCGCCTTCGTTGTTTTCGCAGGAATAGGAAATGGATGAGGAGGGGGAGGAAGAGGAGGAGGAGGAGGAGGAGGAGGAGGAGGAGGAGGAGGAGGAGGAGGAGGAGGAGGAGGAGGAGGAGGAGGAGGAGGAATAATGATAATGACAAGACGAATAATACGATTCATCATACTAATAATACCAACAGTACTACTACTAGCAAGAGGAATAATTTTATTATGAAGAAAACTGATATTAATAATCATACGGGTAGACAGAATAATAATAACATCACAAGCACAACAATAATAACCACACTAAGAAGAATCACAATCATAATAACCATACTAGCAATATTATTAATCATAGATATAATAACAAAAATCAGAAGAAGAAGGAGAAGACGAAGAAGAGGAGGAGGAGGAGAAGGAGGAGGATGAGGAGGAGGACGAGGGGGAGGTTTGAGACGGCAAATGTGTTAGGAAGATACGGACTCCGGAAGTAAGGGAGAAAGGGTGTGTGCAGTGGAGTCGAGGGGGGGGGGCGGGCAGGAAAGGATGAGGAGAACTGAGCATGGTGAGCAGGAGGATGAGGATGAGGAGGAGAAAGAGGAGGAGGAGGATGAGGAGCAGGAGGAGGAGAAGGAGGAGGAAGAGGAGGAGGAGGAGCAGGATGATCAGGGGGGATGAGGAGCAGGATGATGACGAGAAGTGGAGAGGTGAGAAGAGCAGGGGCTCGAGGGGTAGCTAGGATATTTAGGATGATGATGAGGAGGTGGTGGATGAGGAGAAGATGAGGAATGAGAAGGAAGAGGATGATGACGAGGAGGAGACGGAGGAGGAAGAGGAGGAGGATGGTAATGACGATGTTGCTGCTGACGACGAACATGATGATGCTGCTGATGGTGCTGCTGGTGATGATGGTGATGATGATGATTCTGGTGATGATGAAGGTGCTGATGATGCTGATGATGCTGACGATGGTGCTGATGATGATGACGATCATGATCATGATCATGCTGATGATGCTCATACTGGTGTTGATGATGATGCTGATGCTGATGCTGCTGATGCTGATGCTGATGCTGACGCTGCTGATAATGATGGTGATGTTGTCGTTGATCATGATGATTCTGCTGATGGCGGTGATGATGTTGCTAATGATGATGATGCTGATGATGATGATGATGATGATGCTGATGCTGATGCTGATGATGATGCTGCTGCTGATAATGTTGCTGATGATGATGCAGATGATGATGCTGATGATGATGCTGATAATGGTGATGATTATGCTGATGATGCTGATGATGCTGATGCTGCTGCTGATGATGATGATGGTGATGATGCTGATGTTGATGTTGATAACGGTGCTGCTGGTGATGATGCTGCTGCCACTGATGTGTGTGTGTGTGACGATGCTGATGTTGATACTGATGATGATGCTGCTGCTGATGATGATGCTGATTATGATGATGCTGCTGCTGCTGATGATGATGATTATGCTGATGATGATGCTGATGATGATTATGATGACGCTGATGACGCTGATGATGCTGCTTGTGCTGGTGCTGGTGATGATGACGATGCAGATGCTGCTGTTGATGATGATGCTGTTGCTGCTGCTGCTGATGCTGATGATGATGCCGATGATGATTGTGATGCTGATGCTGATGATGCTGATGCTGATGCTGCTGATGATGATGATGATGCTGCTGCTGCTGCTGGTGCTGATGGTGGTGGTGGTGACGACGACGATGACGATGACGACGACCACGACGCTTCGGGTGTTGATGACGAGGAGGAAACGACGGTGGAGGCGGAGGCGGAGGAGAAGGTTCAGGTAAATGTAAAGATAAAGGCGCTTCAGTGGCTGGTCTAAGTCGAAGCCCGTAGGAGGATGTGTTGGAGGAGGAGGATGAGGGGGTGGAGGACGACGATGACGACGACGATTGCGGCGGCGGCGGCGACGATGGCGACGACGACTGCGGCGGCCACGACGACGATGACCACGACGACGACGACGACGACGACGACGACGACGACGACGACGACGACGACGACGACGACGACGACGACGACGACGACGACGGCGGCAGCGGCAGCGGCAGCGGCAGCGGCGGCGGCGGCGGCGGCGGCGGCGACGACGACGACGACGACGCTGACGACGACGATTGCGGCGGCGACGGCGGCGCCGACGAGCGCGCCCCGCGCCAGAGGCCTTCTCCCGTTTCGCCTCGGCCAGCGCCCGCCTCGGACGGCTGCGGCCGGCACGGCACGGCGCCTCGCGCGTGGCACTCCTTCGGTGGCCTCGGCGCGGCGCCCCCGCGCGGCCCGCTCGCGAGGGGGGGGGAAGGGGGCCGAGGGGGGAGGTGGGAGGTGGTAGGGGAGGGGCGAGGGTGTCGGGGAGGGGAGGGGAGGGGGAGGGAAGCGGGGTGGGAGGGGTGTGGGGCAGGGAGGGGAGGTGAAGGGAGGGGGAAGGGGGAGGGGAGGGGAGGGAAGAGGGATGAGAGAGATGGGGGAGGGAGGGACGAGGGAGGCGGGTTGAGGAGGAAGGAGTGGGAGGGGTTGAGGAGGGGAGGGAGGGGGAGGGACAAGCTAGGTGCGCTCGCGTCCTATCTGACGTCCTACCCCCTCCCTCCCATCCCTTACCATGGCGCTGATTTCTCTATCCGGGACGCGTGTCGTAGCGGACCTGTGGCTCCGCGCGCGCGTGCGTAGGGGTGGTGGTGCGCGTGCGTGCGTGCGTGCGTGCGTGCGTGCCGTGCGTGGTTGTGTGGTGTGGTGGTGGTGCTGGTGGTGGTGGGTGGTGGGTGGTGCTGGTGTTGGTTGTGGTGGTGGTGGTGGTGGTGGTGGTGGTGGTGGTGGTGGTGGTGGTGGTGGTGGCGGTGCGGCGCGGTGGTGGCGGGCGGATGGGCGCGCGAGAAAGAGGCCCGCGCTGGGGCGAGAACGCCATCCTGAACGACGGAGGCCAAACTCCGATCCGAAAATGAGGCCCACGCTGCAGCGGGAGCACGATTCGGAACGATTCGGGAGCAGAAATGAGGCCGGCGCCTCAGCGAGAGCAGCATTTTGGAAAAAACGCAGGCGAAAACCCGTTTCCAGGGAAGTGTGTAAAAAACAGTGCACGGGGGGGGTCGGATATCTTCGGGACGCCATCAGGGGAAGTGGGAGAGTATTTTCATATTGTGTAATTGTATAGAGAGAGGGAGGGATGGGGTGGGATGTGAGGGAAGAGGGATGGGGAGGGAAGAAGGACTGGAGGAGGGAGTGGGTGGGGAGGGGAGTGGAGGGAAGTGGAGAGGGATGAGGGATGGGAGGGGGGGGGATGAGCGAAGAGGGAAGGGGAGGGAAGAAGGATTGGAGGGAGGGAGGGAGGCGTAGGAAGGGGAGAGCGGAGGAGGGACGGGGGGCGGGCGAAAAAGCAGGGGGGGATGGACGAGGTGCTGATGGCGACGTGGTGCAGCAGGTGAAGACCTCGGGGGCCAAGGCGGTGAGGGACTACCTAGCCGCCGAGGCTAGTCCGCCGCAGCCGCTGCCGCTGCCCAGGAATATGCGACCGCGTGTGTGCAGGGCTCACCCATGTTGGCGTTCTCGCTACAGGATGCCACTTAACAATTGCATGACTCATTCCCTGGACCTGGGCTTGCAGTGCCGCCGGACACGCACCGACAGTGACAAGGACTCGAGCCTTCTTCTAGCACGTCCCGAGGTGCTTCACGCTCTGAGCCCTGGCGGTCCTCAGCCCTCCCATCCCTTCCCTCCCAGCCTCCCTTCTCCTGTGCGTCTATTCCGCTCCCTCTTTCGGGGGCGGAAAAGAGGGGGGTGATGACTAGGGGGGGGGTGGATATCATGGCGGGGGCCATGATATTTCCCCAGATCTCGTGGCGCCTCTTCTTATTTCATTACGTCCCTGGCCCCCCCGCTGGGCGGCGCACGTGCCGCCGGTCATGATTTGCACCCCCCCCTCTTGGACACCCCCCTCTTGGCCGCTCCCGACTCTTGCGCGGTGGCAACATTCGCTCTGACGGCATCCGAGCCTCTCATCGCCAGCGCAGCCACCCCCTGCCCGGCCGCCGACGCAAACAGTCCATTCCGCTTCCGACGCGCCCCGCCGCTGGCCGATCGCCTGCTGCGGGAGCCGGCTCGCCGCCGCCCGGAAGCGTTCGGCTACACGTAAGAGTGACCTTTCGCCGGAGTGACCTTTGGTGCGGGCCCATTGGGGCCCCCCGATCGCCGAGCGCGATGCGATAGTAGTGTCTTGCGCGCTTGTGTTTGACCCCCTCGCGGCCCCCCAAAAGCTGCGCACCAAAGGTCACTCTTACCCAGGGTCACTCTTACGTCTAACCGAAACGTGCAGGGTTCGTGCGCGCGCGTCTCGCATCTTGCTGCAAGCGACTGCCATACATTCGGGCACGCCCCTTTACAGGAGGAGCGTTCAACAATAGTAAAACAATAGTATGGGAAGTTTTTTTCTGTTATCTGATTTATCTTTTGAGGCGGTCCCCTGTCCCGCGGCCTTCCGGCGGGGGCGATGGGCAAACCGCAGCGCGAAATCCATGCGCAGGTCGCACCGAGACTTTCTGAGAGGGTTTTGGTGCTGCAAAACGCCGAGAAGGAAATGGCTGCGATGCGCGCGCGCGCTCTGGCGTCGAACTCGCGGAGGTCGAACCCCGAAATGGATAGGTGGACCTGGCAACCTCTCCCGTTGCCGCCTGGGCAATCGCGCCCGCGGCGGCCGCAGTGGCCGCATCTGCAGCCGTGCTCGCAGCTCTGTTCGTCGCCGCTTCGCTGCAAGGTGTACAGTCTCGGTGCCAGGTCCTGGGCAGTGGCGCGCTCCGCTGAGGCCTGCCGCGGGCCCATTCCGCTGAAGTCAAGGAGGTCGGAAAGCCTTGTGCTCGTGATCGTGGGGGCTTATGGACAGTTGTTTTGTTCATGTTTGGTCGAGGGTGCGGGGGGGAATTGAGCTTCGGCTGGAGCATCTGAGGTCGATGCAGCGAGGTCATGGTTCAACCATTCTTTTTGGTTGGCTCGCGTTCCTGCCCTGGAGGTCAAACCCGAAGCCATGCGAATCCAATCGCGGAAGCTGGAGGCTCTGGCGCTCGTGTTCGTGAGGGGCGCGCTTACTGTTGCGCCTCCGCGCGTGGTTTTGGCCAGAGTCTGATTCCAGAAATGGTTGATGCGCATGCCGTCCGCAAGCACATGTGCACGGGTGGTGCAACCATTGCATATATTCTGCGTTTGCTTGCGTTGTTCAGGCGTGCGAGCAAATATGTACTTGCGCGTTTGCTCAAGCAGGAGGCCTTGGCGACGGCGACCCTACCACGAACCCAGACTGGCGCAAGCGCAGATGCAGGAGCCTCGATCGCCAGTGACCGCGACGGATTCCCAACCGCTGTGTCTCCACGGACTGTGCGCTGGCGAGTGACGCCTTACTGTTGTGGCATCGGCTGGGCGGCCTTGGATTGGATATGCCTCTGTTTCCACATTCTCTTCCTCGTTTTTGTCCTGTTGCTCCTGCTCCCCCTTCCTGGTCCCGCCTCCTTGATGCTCTGGGGCCGTCCCTGTCGCCGCAGTCGTCGTCGTCGTCTCCGCCCTGATCGCCTGTGTGGCCGTTCTCGGCTCACCGTCAGCACATGTCCATGCCCATCGCACTCTGCGTCCCGGGGACACGACCCCGTTGCAGTAGATATGGACATATCCCGGCGGCGGCTTCTGTGTACCCGTTGCCGTCGTTGTCGTCGGCGTTGGCGTCGTCGTCGTCGGCGTCGTCGTCCTCGTCGTCGTCGTCGTTCTTGTCGTCGTTCTCGTCGTCGTCGTCGTCGTCGCAGTCGTCGCCGTCGTCGTCGATCGTTGTCTATCTCGTCGTCGTCGATCTTGTCGTCGTCGCCGTCGTTGCCGTCGCCGTCGTCGTTCGTTGTCGTCGCCGTGGATACGGACATATCCTGGCAGCGCACTCGGTGTACCTGTCGTCGTCGTCAGCATCGTCGTCGATCCCGACGTCGTCGTTGCCTCGACATCGTCATCTTCGTCGTCGTCGTCATCGTCGGTGTCGATGTCGTCGTCGTCCTCGTCCTCGTCCTCATCGTCGTCGTCGTCGTCATCGTCGTCGTCGTCTTCGTGATCTCGTCGTTGTCGTCGTCGTCGATCTCGTCGTTGTCGTCGGCGTCGTCGTCTATCTCGTCGTTGTCGTCCTCGTCGTCGTTTTCGATCTCGTCGTCGCTTTCGTCAATCTCGTCGTCGTGGTCGTAGTCGTCGTCGTCGTCGTCGTCGTCGTCGTCGTCGTCGTCGTCGTCGTCGTCGTCGTCGTCGTCGTCGTCGTCGTCGTCCTCGTCGTCGTCACCGTCGTCGTCGATCTCGTTGTCACCGCCGCCGTCGTCGCCGTCGTCACCGTCGTCGCCGTGGATATGGACGCGTCTTGGCGGCGCTCGTCGATGCCGATATCGTCGTCGTCGCCGTCGTCGTCGCCGATCTCGTCGTCGTCGGCATCGTCGTCGTCGTCACCGCCGTCGTCGTCGCCGTCGTCGTCGTCGTCGTCGTCGTCGTCGTCGTCGTCGTCGTCGTTGTCCTTGTCGTCGTCCTCTTCCTCGTCGTCGTTGTCGTCGGCGTCGTCGTCGATCTCGTCGTCGTCGTTGTCGTCGTCGCCTTCGTCCCCGTCGTTGTTGCCGATCTCGTCGTCGTCCTCTTCCTCGTCGTCGTCTTCGTCATCGTCGATCTTGTTGTTGTCGTCGTCGGTCTCGTCCTCGCCTCGTCGTCGTCGTCGTCCTCGTGGTCGTCGTCCTGGTCCTCATCCTCGTTCTCGTCGTCGTCGTCTTTGATCTCGTCGTCGTGACCGTCGTCGTCGCCGCCGTCCTCGTCGTCATCGTCGTCGTCATCGTCGTCGTCGTCGTTGTCGTCGTCGTCGTCGTCGTCGTCGCCATCGTCGTCGTTGATCTCGTCGTCGTCGTCGTCGTCGTCGTCGGTCTCGTGGTCGTCGTCGTCGATCGTCGTCGTTGTCGTCGTCGTCGTCGTCGTAGTCGTAGTCGTCGTCGTCGTCGCCACCGCCGCCGTCGTCGTCGTCAGCTGCGATGCCGTCGCCGTCGTCGGCCTCGTCACCGTCGTCGCCTTGGATATGGACATATCTTGGCGGCGCACTCGGTATACCTCTCATCGTCGGCATCGTCGTCGTCGTCGTCGTCGTCCTTGTTGTCGTCGTTATCGTCGTCGTCCTCGTCGTTGTCGTCCTCGTCGTCGTCGTTGCTGATCTCGTCCTCGTTCTCGTCCTCGCCTCCGTCGTCGACGTCGTCGATCTCGACGT
>CAUYUJ010021868.1:0-2500 GCA_963575745.1 Prorocentrum cordatum | reverse complement strand
CTCCTCTCCCCCTCCTCCTCCCTCCCTCTCTCCTCCCCCTACTCCTCCCTCTCCCTCCTCCTCCTCCTCCCCCTCTCTCCCTCCTCCTCCCCCTCCTCCTCCCTCCGCCTCCTCCTCTCCTCCTCCTCCTCCTCTCCTCCCTCCTCCTCGACACTTCCTCCACGCATACTCCTCCTCCTGAGCCGCGGAGGCTTCCGAGGTCCCCCCCCCCGGGGGCGCGGAGGATGGTCGCGCGTCGCGCAGCGCGGCTTCTGGGCCGGGGAGGCGCCCCTCTCCAGGGCGGCCTCGCGGGGGCGCGAAGATACCGCGCACCGCGCATCGTGGGGAGCGGCGCGCGAAGGGGGACGGCCTAGGTTTCTGCATGCAGTCGGGCCGAGGTCGGAGATCGAGGTCGTGTTGGGGAGGGTACCCTCGTGTCCTTCGTGCTCGTTGGGCGTTCTTGTGCATCCTGGGGGGGGGGTACCCTTGGATGTTCTGTGTGTTTAGGCCGGCGGAGGGTCTCGTGTTCTTCAGGGAGGATCTTCTGGCCTAGGCCCGCCTGTACGGAAAGAGTAGGTACAGAGATCGACAGCCTTTTCTTCTTTTCGTTTTGAACAGGACTCGCTGTCGGTGTCGCCGCGGGCTGTGTCCAGATGAGACAGAAGCCCGCATGCCCGAAAGCGGCAATTGGTTGGTTTGGGACAACATCTGTTGTGGGGCATTGTGCCCATTTTTCCGTACCCACTTCGGGCGTCCAAAGAGTTGGCCGGGGGTTTGCTCAGCATTGTCGGGAGCCTTGAGATGGGAGTGAGAGGAGGAAAAGGTGGCGATACCGCTACCCTTGTCAAGTTGACGTTTTTTTTGCCTCCTGGAAGGCCCTCGTCGCCACGGCTGGATTCCGTTCGAACTTATTGGTCAGAACGCATCCTGGGAGAGGTCCTGGGAGTAGCGGTATCGGTACCTTTTGGTGTTCTCAGAGACGGGGGCCAATGCAAACGGGGGTCAGCCAGAGCGCCGGATTTTGCAGGATCCTGCAAAGTCAGGGCTGCATTGGCCCAGGCTAGCGCGCATGATCCTGCAGGTTCCTGCAAAACCTGATAGACCTGGGTCTGCATTGACCTGTGTCAGCAGAAACCCGACTGCGGGGCCAGCTTGGAGCCGGTTGCGGGTCTGCCCAGCACTGGCTCCGGCCAGCAGGAAGGGGGTGCCAGCTTCGAGGTGGTGGGTTCGACCAGGTTTTCGAAGTCACGTCACGACTCGCACTGGCGCCGCCTTGGAGTGCCTAGGAATGGCTAAATCCCAGACGGCGCCGGCGCGAATCGTGAGTGGGGAGGGTGGGGCCAGTAACCGGCGTCAGACCCTATCTTGCTGCCGCATTTTTCGGGCCGGATCGATCTGTGATGGCCCCAGGGCCCGGAGCCGGGCGAGCACGCCAGGAGTGAAAAGATCTGCGTCGCCTGGATCTTCGGGTCGGGGTCCCGCATGAGATCGCGCCGATGGCTGTAATGTCCGCCTCGTCACGGCCGCAACCAGGCCGCGCGAATGGGCTCCGAGCCGTAACGCCAGGCTCTGTCTGCTCCTCCTGCTCCTCCTCCTCCTCCTTCTCCTCCTCCTCCTCCTCCTCCTCCTCCTCCTGCTCCTGCAGGCCTCGCGTGTCGCGCAGTCGTTGTAGTTTCTAGTCCGCACGTCCGCGCCGTCCGACGTGGGGCGGGGCTCGCCGGGCGATGCTCCGACGCATCGCCACCCACCAAGCCACACCAACCCAACTCTCTAGGCCTCCGAGATGGGGTCGGAGTAGATGGGGTCGGAGGATCGCGCCGCATCGCCGAGGCATCACCAGTGCGGCTCGATGTGGAGCCCGATTTGCTTCACGTCGACGACGCCGATGCATCGCCGACGTCGACGATGCATCGCTGGTGGATGGCCGATACATCGCCGATACATCGCCGATACATCGCCGATACATCGCTGATGTATCGCCGATGTATCGCCGATGCGGCGCGATCCTCCGACCCCATCCAGTTATTCCGACCCCATTTAGGAGGCCTCTAAACCCGAAGGCCTCAATTTGTCTTCCATTGCCAGTGGGCGGGGGAGGGTCGGGGAACCTTGGAAAAGAACACACATAGAATCCGCACCCCCCCAACCCGAAATGCTGGTCTTCGGTTAGGTCGGGCATGTCCCCCTACGGAAAAATGACAATACTCAAAACGTACCCCAAACTAGTACACAATAATCGACAAATCGTCCCCATTTTTTGTTTTTTTTTCTACTTTTTTTGATTCTTCCTCCTGTAGAGGGACACGCCCGACTTAAGTCTTCGGGTTGGGTTGGGGTGGTCTGGGAGGTAGGGAACTTCGAGATAGATCGGACGCAAATCCGAGGTGGATCCGAGGTCAGATGTTCCGCGTCACAGTCGGGAAGGCGTAAGACTCGAGTAAGCCGGAACTCGGGTGAGCCGACCTTTTTTGACGGGCGCGTCATGGATTTTTTGACGGTCCCGTCATCGTGGGATGCTTGC
>CAUYUJ010021867.1:122500-132204 GCA_963575745.1 Prorocentrum cordatum | reverse complement strand
CTCCTCCTCCCCGAAGGCCGCCGGAACAAACCAAGGCCGCCGAACAAAAACCGAGGCCATCGAAAAAAAAACGAAGGCAGCAGAAAACATGGCCACCGAACAGAAGCCAAGGCCGCCGAAACAAACGAAAGCAACCACGCACAGACAACACCGCCACACAAAAACGTAGGCCGACGGAGGAAGCCAAGGCCGCCACAACAAAACACGAACAACGGAAACCTCCAAACAAAAAGGCTCCTCCTCCTCCTCCGCCTCTTCCTCCGCCCCCCCCTCCTCCTCCACCTCTTCCTCCTGATGCTGCTGCTGCTCCTCCTCCTCCTCCTCCTACGTTTTCCTTTTTTCTCCTCCTTCCTCTCCTTCCTCCCTCATACCTCCTCTCCTCCCGGTCCTCCTCCTCCTCCCTCCTTCCTCCCTAGTCTCCACCTCCTTCCCATCCTCCTCCTCCATCTCCCTCTCCTTCCTCGGTCCTCCTCCTCACTCCTCGCGCCTCCTACTGTACCATATCAATACGCGTTTTACACCGGAGGCGCAGCCGAGATGCAGCACTGGCGAAGCTAAAAAAGGAAGCCCGCAGGCGAGAGAAATCTCCCCTGACCCCTGGGGCCCCTCTTCCGCGGTACGAGACCGCGGGCACCAAAAGACAAAATTGAATGGTTTGGTCTCCTCAGCGGGCTCGGAGAGCCCGCAAGCCTCCCCGAGGCAACCTGGACCGACGAACCCAGCGGGCAGCCGTCGGCCAGGCTATCGCGGGACGACCGCGGACCCTCAAGCCCATGGAACGGAGTCTGGCCAATGCTTCAGTCCCTTTGGCAGCCGCCCTTCGTCTATCCTCGTGAGCGTGCTCTTGCCATCCTTGCTGAGGCCAGGCGCACAAGGGAACAACTTTATGAAACGCGTGACTCCCTGGGCCGCACATGCCCTACATAACCAAAGTCCTCGCACCTGCTCTACTCGGTGCGCGGGGTGAATATGGAAAGGGCGCCTAGGGCACGGATCTGCACAGCAATGAATGACGTTTGCCTCGCTCGCGCTGCGGAGGCACACTTTGCATCTGAAGCCTTTTTCTCGAAATGCTCTAGCCGATGGGAGGTATCTCTCGTCGCCGCCATTCTAACGGTCGCTATATCCTGTGCCTTTTGCTTTGAACGGGCCGCCAAATCGCCTTTTTTTGGAGAAAAAAACTGGCCCCGTCAAGGTCCTCCGCTTCCTTGTCCACTTCTAGGCCCACGGACACCAAATGACTTTGGACCTGCCAGGCCAGTTCGTCGGCTTCTCGCACCTGGAAAATTAAAATGTAGGGTGGTGCAGTTTCGGTGGCGGCTTGCTCTGTTAATTTGTCAGCGGCGTCATTTGCAAACCAATGGTCGCCAGGAGTGTGGTTGCCTATCTCGCTCTCTGCGAGATGGCTGTTGGCTTTCTTATACATGAAAGCTTCCTGGTGGCTGTCCGCAGCCTCCCAGAATTCGGCCTAGTGCTCAGCATTCGAAGTGCACCTTTCCTGGCGGCCCTTTCGAATGCCCTTGGTGGCATAGTTGGCATCTATCACTGCTGTGACGTCTCCTTTGGTCTTTTGGGGAGCTCTAACTACTGCGATTAATTCTGCCCTTGGGGCCGTCTGGCGCGGGCCTGCTACGCCACCTCTAAGGGGCGCCCTGACTTGATCATCGACGCAGGCGGCGAACGACCACCCAACTCTTCTCAGGCGGGCGCCCCTAGAGCGCTCACCCCCCGAGCCATCGCTGCCCGTCGTGACATTTAGGGGCGGGGGGGGGGGGGGCGGTTGGCCTTCACCCGGCCAATCTCTTACGAAAAACGCGCTTCCTGCAGGCATGGGCAAATCCGCGCCCTCCGTGGCCCATGAAAGAGAGGCCAGGCCGCGTAACCAAAAACCAGGGAACTGCTGTGCTCCCACTGTCGCTTGCCCTGCTAAGTTGCCCTCGTCGGCCAGGGCTTCGATTCCCGAAGTGCATGGGCATTCCCATGGGCGACGGTAGCGCGCCCCCTCTTGCCCCCCACATCTTGGGCAATGGGTGAGCCGAGCTTTGTGTTTCCAAACCATCGCTTGGCCGGCCGCGCGGCCCCCTGGCTGATCAATTCTAGAAACGGTGCTAATTGTTTCAAACCTTTGGCTCGCAGATGCTCGAGGCGGGCCCAAGTCGCCTTCAGATGAACGCCGAACTCAACCCCCGAACCCTCGAAGCGCTCACTGGCTTGGGCCCAACTCTGCTGTTTCAGGGGGGGTCCAACTTCGAACCGAAGGGTGTCTGGTCCTGCTGGACCTTCAATACTTTTCTTTTCCCCGCGCGGGATGGCCCATGCCCCTGGCGAATTAGGTATCCAGCTCACATATAGTAGCGTTGCTTGGGCTGCCGCGAGAGGCCCTCGCACGTGCTGCCAGCGGCTGGGCACCTGCTGGAGCATCTTCAGCGACTCCTGCCAGGCGCGCTCCAGCGCCCCCCTCCACTGGTGGATCCTAAGGAGGTGTTCCTGCCAAGCCATGAGGAGCTCTAAAGGGCCCCAAAACGTCGGGTCGCGTGCTTTCCTAAACTTATGCGAATGGCGGTGGTTGTGAACCCCCCTGCCCATTTGCTAACGCACATCGATGAAACTTGGGCTCTGAGCTTTCTTAAAATCGTGGGCGCCGGGCCCATCGCAACGGCTGCCCAGGCAACCTGTGGTTCGTGCCCCGTCTTGGCCAGTTTCTCGGGGCCCTTGGAAATCCCGCCAAAAAACCTAACGGCGCGGGCTCTGCGAGAAGCCTTCAGATGTATCACTTTGATCACCCCTTGTGTCCTCGCACTGCTAGTTGCGTCTATCCCCAAGTCTCTGGCCTTCGCGTCAACCTTGATCGGGAGGCCGAGGGTTGCGATGGCACGTCGAAGATCGTCTCGCAGCGCTGGCGCGCCGCATGGCCACGCTGACTTTTTGAGATCCCCGGGCCTTTCCGAGCCATTGACGTGACCAAAGCGCTTGCCACCTCCGTTGCTCGTCGAAGAACTGAAACTCTACTATCGATATTGAGTTGCGCCAGATCTTCCACCCAGCTGTCGATCTGGTTGGACGGGGGTGGGAACCCACTGTGGATATCGTCCGGCATGCCCCAGAGATGCGTGCGTGTCCAGGCCGCGCTCCGCATGCGCCCCGCAATAATCGAGCTGGTAGCCTGTATACTGTCAGAAAGAACTCGGCCCACTGCCAGGCAGCCATCCGCGAGGTGCTGCAGCAGGGCAAGATAGAAAGGATTAAGCGGATACTGAAGCGATCGAGCCAGACCTGCAAGGGTTGACGGCTGGATGAGGTCATAGAACTTTTCTGCACCCCAGAGGAATTGGACCCAGTGGATGTTCGGGAGCCCGCGAGTTTCCGCTTTCAGTTGTCTCAAGACTGCCGCCCTCAGGGGGTTGTTTTCTTTCGTTGCCGAATCCCAGAGACCCGCGCGCTCTCTCTCCCGCGTGATCACAGGAGATTTCCTCAAGACGCTCAACAGACGATAGGGCCCTGGGGCCAGCGTGATCGGTTGATCCCCTCCTGGTGGGGGTTTCGGAGTCATGGCCACGATGTTTATGAGGGCTGGCTGGGGCCACGCTAGTCGCTCTCCTACATATTGTAAGATGTCCTATATCATAGTTCCCTGCTCGCGGTCGGTGGAGCCAGGGTCTGCACCAAGCCCAGCGTGGGCCTTGAAATACCTCATGCGCTCTGTCATGCTCTCCAAGGTCAGCTCGGGGAGGGGGTTGTCCAGCTGCTGCTCCCTGACTTTCCCCCTGAATTATCGCAACCATTCGGGGAAGTGGTCCTTCTCGGAGCCCACGGTGCCCTTCCAGAGTTCAGCCCATCGGAACGCATGTTTGCGCCAGGTGCCTTCGGGACCGGTAAGCTCTAGCCCATCAGAGCCAACCGCAATTCCAAGACTCGGTTCTGGCTGTTCCCAAATTCTCGTGAATCGGTGGGCCCAGCTGGCCCCGTGGTTGAGACTCTGGTTCAGATGCTTCTGGAAACCCTCACTCTTCTCCTTCATGGCTGCGAGACTGACTTTTGCAATGGCCTCCTTGGCTTTATTGAGCAGGGAGCGCACCTGTTTTCCTGATCTCCTGGGAGCTCGGGAATCTCTGCCAGCAGGTCATGTCCCACTTGACGTACTCCCTCGGGAATTGCAACGAGGGTCTCGGGGTGCGTTGGTTCTTCCGCCCAAGCTCGTAGCTGGTGGCAGATCGCTCGCTTCTGGTTCATATCCTCCTTTTGCTTCATCCTCCGCTGGATGACAAACAGTTCCTGGATCGTGGACCTGATGCCGCCCCAGAAGTTCGCGCCCCGACCATTTCCAAAACATCATGGTGGTCGTCCTGCGAATAAAAGGGTCGAAACTTGAACCCGCGGGCAGTCTCCTCTTCGTTGCACTCATACCTCCTTCCCCGATCTGCTTAGAAGAAAACCTTCAGCCTGGCGCGAGAAGGCCTGGTACTTCTGAGAGAGCGAAGCGTTGATGGCTTCCTCCAAGACACTGTAATCCAGAAGGCACTGTGGAACGCTCTGGTGTGCAAAACTTTCCCACGGTAGGTCCAGGTCATAGGCGCGCGCCTCCTTCCTTCGTTTCTTCGCTTCTCCTTCGCCTCTCCTCCATCTCCTCCTCCTCCTCCTCCTCCTCCTCCTCCTCCTCCTCCTCCTCCTCCTCCTCCTCCTCCTCCTCCCCCTCCTCCTGTCCTGCTCCTGCTCCTGTTCCTGCTCCTGCTCCTGCTCCTGCTCCTGTTCCTCCTGCTCCTGCTCTTGTTCCTGCTCCTGCTTTTTCCCCTCGTCCTCGTCATCGTCTTCCTCCTCTTCCTTTTCCGCCCCCTCTTCCCCCTTTTCCTCCTCCACCTCTTCCTCCTCCTCCTTTTCCTCCTCCTCCTCCTCGTCCTCTTCCTTCTTCTCTTCCTCTTCCTCCTCCTCCTCCTCCTGCTCGTCCTCTTCCTTTTTCTCTTCCTCTCCTCCTCCTCCTCCTCCTCCTCCTCCTCCCCTGCTCCTGCTCCTGTTCCTGCTCCTGTTCCTGCTCCTGCTCGTATTTCTGATCCTGCTCCTGTTCCCTTTCCTCGTCATCGTCATCGTTTTCCTCCTCTTCCTATTCCTCCTCCTCCCCCTTTTTCCTCCTCCACCTCCTCCTCCTCCTCCTCCACCTCCACCTCCACCTCCACCTCCTCCTCCTCCTCCTCCTCCTCCTCCTCCTCCTCCTCTTCCTCTCTCCTCCTCCTCCTCCTCCTCCTCCTCCTCCTCCTCTTCCTCCTCCTCCTCCTCCTCCTCCTCCCCTCCTCCTCCTCCTCCTCCTCCTCCTCCTCCGCCTCCGCCTCCTCCTCCTCCTCCTCCTCCTCCTCCTCCTCCTCCTCCTCCTCCTCCTCCTCCTCCCCTCTTCAATATCACCCGCCCACTGTACAGCAAAGCATGAAGGGGTAAACCCGACTTGCCTGGCTGATGCTCTGGGGGGGCCTGTGCTCAGGGGAGGCTGCAGCACCGCTCAACGATGCGCTGTTGAACTGAACCTGTGCAGGGCGGGCCCATTCCCAAATCCGTGCTTCGGTGCGGATCGGCCGCGCGTCTCGTCTCCGTCGTCGTCGGCGTGGTCGCGGCGCGTGTTGCTCTGCTCGGGAATTGTTCCCCTTTTTGCAGCGACCACCCATTTGGCTTGCCAAGCATTAAGCACCGCCTGGCTGTCCTCCTGTCCGTCCGTCTGTTTGTCTGTCTCCCCAGCTCTCTGAGCCGCGGCGTTTTGAGCTTCTTAGCTCGGGGACGCCTCGGCGACCGCCGCCCTGTCCCTTGTCGCCTGACGAGGTTGGGGGAGAGGGTGCCGAAACGCGCCCAGAGTCCAGCAAGGCATGAGGGTGCAAGCCCGACTTGTTTGGCTGATGCCCTGGAGGGGGGGCCTGTGTTCAGGGGAGGCTGCAGCACCGATCAAGGATGTGCTGTTGAACCAAACCTGCAGGGCGGGCCCTTTTCCCAACTCCGTGCCTCGGTGCGGGTGAGCTGCGCGCCTGGTTTCCGCCGTCGTCGTCGAAGTCGTCGTCGTCGTCGGCGGCGGCGTCGTCGTGGTCGTGGTGTCCTCCTCCTTCTTTTCCTCCTCCGCCTCCTCCTCCTCCTCTTCCTCGTCCTCCTCCTCCTCCTCTTCCTCGTCCTCCTCCTCCTCGTCCTCAGCCGCCGTTTCCTGCTCCAGCCTCATCCTTCGCGGCCCAGCAGGCAGCCCACGCAGAGCAGCTTCCGCCCTCAGTGCACCCTTCATGTCATGCCAGCGCGGCTGGTCATCCATATTTCTTCGCTGGCGATCTTCTGGATGACATTCATGCGGTGGGGCGTGTACAATCCGCTCAGCATGGTCGCGAAGTTAAGAAGCATGGAGAGTTCAAGACAGTTCAGCGCGGTCGACGTCGTCATGTTACCAGCCACTCGTCGGAGGCAGAACGACCCCACCAGCCCCGTCGACCAGCTCCAGACCTACAAGCACCGCATCTTCACGTGGGGCTACGGCAGAGGCCCTTTCACAAACAATCACGCGGGCGTGGCCATTATGATCAGCAACCGCTACCGCCTCAAGTGCGTGACTGAGCTCCCCAGCCCGCCGCCGTGCATCCAAGGACGTGCAGGAGCAGTTCGCCTTCGCCGAGGAGAACTCGACATGACCTTCATTGTTGCGTACCTCCCTCCACGGTCAGGGCTCGCCAAGCACCACAACGCCTGGGTCAAGACGGTCAACGAGACGCTCAAGTGGATCAACAAGACCCTGAACGAGACGCCCACCAGGAGCACGCCGATCGTTGGCCTCGACCTGAACGACCACTACGGCCAAGACGGATTGCTTCCTGCCACCCCCAGCAACGTGATCGGCGACGCAGGCCCTACAGGAGTACCTGGCGAGGCAGCCGCTGCCTTCCACGACGTGCTCGACGTGCACGGCATGTGCATCCTAAACACCTTCTGGAACGCGGGGCCCACGTACTTCGGAGCCCAAGGACAGGCCACGCGTCCCGACTACATCGCAGTGCCTCAAGGACTATGCCCACACATCACTTCTTGCAGAGTCTGGTGGCGAGCGGCCAAGGCACCACAACTCATCAATGACAACGTGCCGCGCGACCACGTCCCACTGATTGCAGCCGCCAACGTCATCATCCCGAATGTGTTCACAGATCTCAAGAGGACCGCCTGGGACTGCGACAAGATGGCCCTGGCCCTGCAGACGGGCAAGTACCGCAAGGTTTTCAATGACGCGCTGGACCTCCATTTCGGCAAGCACCAGGACAGGCTGAAGGAGCTGGCAGGGGGCAACGCAGCGGACGAACACTGGGAGCTCATCGTGAACATTATGAAGGAGGCAGCCAAGCCCTTCTTCGAGCGCCAGAAGTCCAAGCCCGACCAGTACTACCAGCTCATGGAGGAACGTATGAGGTTACTTCAGGAGCGCGCCAAGCTCAGAGAAGAGTACATCGGGACCGACCCCAACTACGAGATTGAGTACCAGATCGACGTCCTCTCGCGCGCCTTCAAGAAGCAGAAGCGCCAGCACGAAGCCGAACGAAGACAACGCTTGGAGGAGCGCATCTACGAGGCTTGGCAACGACGACAACACGCTGAAGTACACCAACTGTCTCGACTCCTGGCCGGCACCAACTACGGCAAGCGCAACCGCATCTGCAGCCGCGCGACCAGATCTCGCCCCAGCTTGCAGGAGTGGGCAGATCACATTGCGCAAGACGGCCAGCACGGAGGGTTCAGAGCTCACCAGATCGACCTCGAGGAGGAGAAGCGCATATTGAAGGAGACCACCTGAGAGTTCACCACCGAGCACAACCTGCAAGTTCGCCAGGAATACGAGGACGCCAAGGACGGCATCAAGCGAGCACTCTACGGCGCCACCAAGCGGCCCAAGTACTTCAAGAAGCGCGCCTCCGTGCCAGACTGGTCACTGCCCGCCGAGATCTTCCAGATGGCCCTACAGCCCGCCAACATCACCATGCAGAAGCCGGAGACGACAGGCGTGGGATACGATGACGAGCTCGCTGAGGCTCCCCTCGCGCAGGAGAGCTTCGAGTCAGTCCTCAACCGCGTGTACCGCGTCGACTTCGCCCCCCTCAACGCCCACCACAGCCAGAGCTTGACCCTCGACAAGAAGAACGGCAAGCCCACGGCTTGCGTATACTCCACATGCTGTGCCCCTTCTGGCGCTGCTTCTACAGACAACTCCAGTGCAAGTCCAAGCCGTGGTCACCTCCTCCCCATGATCGCGGCTGCTGGCCTCATAGGCGTCGCGAAGTCCCCATGGCAGCCCCCCGCATCGTCGCCTACCGCCTGCAGAGGGTCAAAGCAGACTTCATCGTCGGCAGCAAGGACGCCACCAACGCCTTCCCCAGCACCAAGATCGACAAGGCCATCAACACCATCCCGACCGCCCTCAGCGTAACAGCACAGCGTCTATTTCACCAACGCGACCAGTGCGCCAGCGTCCAGATCGACAGGTTTGACTCCGCAGGCGACTTCTACCTCGGCTCAGGGGTCATGCCAGGTTGCAGCACAGGACCGACTTCCTTCAACTTCGTTCATGAGCAACCAGTTGGGCAATGGCCCGAGGAGGCCCCGCAGGACACCGCCCCTTCGCGGCCGTGTCACCCATCGCGCACGCCCTGCTCGACCTTTCCGTCTACCTGTACGCCGACGACATCTTCAAGACACACCTCGCCCCATCGGGCGCCGCGCGGGACGCCGCCTCGGCCCTCGCCAACAGTAACGCCATCCTCGATCAGTGCCTTGCCGAGCACGGGTTCCACCAGAACAGGGACAAGGAGGAGATCGTTGGAGGCCTGCGCACGCGGAGGGAGAACCGAGCCCTAGCAGGTCAAGTCCAAGGGCGAGTCCTTCGCACCCTTAAGTACCTGGGCGGCCACTTCCACCACGGCGGCAGCAACACCATCGAGACCGACATGCGCATTCAAAGCATCAAGCGAGCCTGGCACATCATGGGGAAGTTCTGGCATCGCAAAGTACCGTGGCGCCTCAAACGTATCATCATCATTAACAGGGTGATTGATGCTGCAACCAGCGGCGTGGAATCCTACCTCCTCAAGGACACCGACTACAAGCGCCTCGACGCCGTCATTGCCACCTACACACGCGTTCTCATGCAAGGCAAAGCCACCAACATTGACGAAGCGGGCACCTACCGCACCATGGCCAACAGCGAAGTGTTCAAGCACTGCCACCTCTCCCCGATGTGCATTGAGCTGCGAGTGAGGAGGCTGCGCATGATACAGGCCTCTGTCAAGTACCCGACAGATTACGATCAGTGGCTCACGACACTCTTCGGCTCCATCAAGTTCGAGATCGACTACAATCGTGAGCGCATCGGAGAGCTCGACGACAATGGACATCTCATCGCGGACGCGAACCCCGTGGCAAAGCAGTACTACAACGACGTCCTCTCCATCCTCGAGTTAGACAGCGCCGAGGAGTTCAGCTAGGCATGGGACGGGAGCATCACTCAACTGTGTTACGACGCAGAAGTTGCAGAGGCGTTTATCCAGATCGACGTGGCAGAGCTCAGAGCCAGGGCAACAGCAGTAGCGATTCCACCTCCTGGTTTCGAGCCTCAACCACACGAACAAGACCAACGAGCAGGATGCGATCTGGATAACTACAAGCGTGACTTGTTAACGGACGCGGGACACGTCTGCGGCCGTGTTTTTCCAACA
>CAUYUJ010021867.1:0-117500 GCA_963575745.1 Prorocentrum cordatum | reverse complement strand
GAGCGCGAGTAGTTTATGCTTAAGGCGTTTTCTCTTCTTCGATTGATGTGAGTGACTTGCCCTGGAACATCTGAAGCAAGCCTCCGCCACAAGGAGGCACTGTCTGGATGGCAAGTAGCCGCAAGCAGGGCTAAATGTTCCAAGTGGAAAAGCTTGGAAAAAGGTCAGCGCCTGCAGCCGAAAGAGAATGAAGAAGGGTGGGCGGGGAGGAAGATGACAGTGAGGTCCGAAATCGTAAACACAAAGGATGTCGTGTAGGAAATTTCTGACCTGAGCTCCAGACACAGATCGATCAGGAAAGACACGTGAAAGTCCGCCCTAGGATTGGCGTGGCGTAAAGACGCCAGAAACGTGAGGAGATTAGTGGGGAGGGGAAGAGAGGGGTGGATACCAACATTGCGTCCATATTGCCCCGACGCTGCCCTGTGCGCTCCAAGATGTCAATCGTCTGTCAAGCCAGACCTGGCATTTACCCACCCACAGAGGTCCGCGAAGCCAGCAAGCCATGAGCACATCGGGGGTGGCAAACGAAGGGACCGAAACTTATGAATGCCATGTTACTGGACACCCTAACAATCATTTTATTGAATGAACAATGTGTTCAAAACGTTTGAACATGCTAAGCACATGTGTTAAACATGTTGCTACATGTTGAACACATTGTTAGAATTAGGTCGGGCCTGTCCCCCTACAGGGGGATTTGGGACGACAAATTAAAAAATGCCCCAGAAATGCTCAAACATGCTCAAGCATAGTCAAACATGGTCCCCAGGCTATCTTTTTACTATGTTTGAGCACTTGTCCTGTAGAGGGACAGGCCCGACTTAATGTTAGAACATGTTTTTAACAGCTGGAGATTGTTTGACAACATGCATTGTGTAGACATCTGGAAATTGTTTGGCAACACGCTTCCTCTCCGTTGATCGTCCTCCACAAGGCGAAACCAACAGGTGGCACGCATGCCCTGGCTCTTGCACCGAGGGAGCGGCGAAGGACCAGACAGATACAGCGCTTGAGAGCAACGCCACTTCAGTAACAATCCAGGAGGAGGAGGAAGAGGAGAAGAAGCACGAAGAGGAACACGAGGAGTACTTGGGAGCAACGTCACTTCAGTAACAGCCTAGCGTCACTTGAGAGCAACGTCACTTCAGTACTTCAGAGCAACGTCACTTCAGTAACAATTCAGAAGGAGGAGGAGGAGAAACACGAGGGCGAACACGAGGAGTACTTGAGAGCAACGTCACTTCAGTAACAGCCTAGCGGGCTGGCACCTTGCCGGACGAGAAAGGCGAATCGAAGGGGCCTGGGCCCGCAGAGAGCCATAGACTCCATTTGGCATGGCATGATGCTGAAAAGAGGGACGACCAATACTGCTGCCACACCAGAGCGGACACGGTGGTGAACATGAGCAAAAGACGCCGAATGCAGTCCTCTGAGCTCCCCATTGTCCCGCTACACTCAATCCCCTCCTCACTACACTCTGCTGGCGACTACCTGCCTACCTGATGCTCCCTGCTATCTACCCTACATCCTGTACAATCAATGCATAACCACGCTCGATCTCTGCCCGTCTACAACCTGCAAGCTTCCCTCTGATCTCCATTCTCTCCTCTGCCTTCTGCACCGCCGCCACCCCACGCCATGCCCTCTGTGCCATACCCGCTTCCGCCGCACCGTACTGTGCTCGCGCTGCGCACCGAACTGCGCGATATGCGCGCGCTCGAGTTCTAGGGCACTGTACTGTTCTAGCGCTGCTCGTTCTGTGTACACCCCGCGAAATGCTTAAGAAATCATGGGTTAAGAAATCCATAGTCTCAGAACTTGAATAAAAACCCAAAATGTCTATTCAAATCTTAGGATTTACATTAAAACATTAAGAATAATCGAGACTCTGGCCGAACATTTAAGATTTCTTAAGCATTGTCTAAGGTGTACGATCGAGTTCCTACGCTCTACGCTCTGCACTGTGCTCTGCACTCCCTGCCGCCTCCGAGGGGTACAGCGAGCGCGGTCTGGCCGCTGCTGCTCCCGCCCGCCGTCCTGCCCTGCTGCCCCTCGCCCCCGCCGCTCCCTCCACTGTTGGCTTCCTGCCCTCCCTGCCTCCTCCTCCTCCCCCTCCTCCTCCTCCTCCTCCTCTCCTCCCCCTCCTCCCCCTCCCTCTCCTCCTCCTCCTCCTCCTCCTCCTCCTCCTCCTCCTCCTCCTCCCCCCATCCTCCTCCTCCTCCCCTCCTCCTCCTCCTCCTCCTCCCCCTCTCCTCCTCCCCCTCCTCCTCCTCGCGCCTCGTCGAGCAGCACAGAGGCGCGCCCACGGCCGCGCACGCCCCCCACCCCACCCCCAGGGAGGAAGCGAGACCGCTCCGGCAACCCCCACTCTCAGTAGTTACTTCGGGCAGCGGCCATGACAATGGACACTCTAACAATCCCATCATGGAATGAAGTGTGTTTAAAATGTGTAGAAAACATGTTCAACAAATGTTTCAAACAAGTGTTTACACAGTTAAAACATGTTTGAAACATTTTTTGACATCTGGCAATTATTTTGCAGCATGCTTCATCTCCATTAACCGACTTTCACAAGGTTATACCCGAGAGAGTGTGCCTGGGGGGGGAAGCCTGCCATCGCTCGAACTAGAGGAAAAAACGCCATAAACATAAACTTTTGGAGGTCCGCTCGGATTTCCTTGGATCTGCGCTTGACCCCTCTCTGGCGCGCGGAGCGCGCCAGGGGCGGCGCTGGAGGCGCCGCCGGGGCGGCCCAGCGCGGATCCAAGAAATCCGCGCGGAGCGCCACAAGTTATGTTTATGGCGTTGTCTCTTCTTCAGCGAACGCCCATTCCCCGTGCAGTGCTCGGTCTCGTGCGCGCCTTTTCTGCTGCAAGAGGACCCAGGATGCTCTTCGATGGACCCCGCCGAATAAGAATGTACACACGTCTAGAGGCCTCCCAGATGGGGTCGGAATCGATGGGGTCGGATGATCGCGCCGCATTGCCGATACATCGGGCATGCATCGGCGATGCATTGGCGATGCATCGGCGATGCACCAGCGATGCATCGGCGACGTCGACGTGAAGCAAATCGGGCTGCACATCGAGCCGCATCTGCGATGCGGCGCGATCCTCCGACCCCATCTACACCCTGCGAAATGCTTAAGAAATCATGGGTTAAGAAATTCGTAGTCTCAGAAATTTACTAAAAATCCAGAATGTCTATTCAAATCTTAGGATTCACATTGAAACATTAAGAATAATCGAGACTCTGGCCGAAAACTTGGGTTTTCTTAAGCATCATGTAGAGTGTACTCCGACCCCATCCAGGAGGCCCAGAACGTCCGAGCGATTCCAAGGGAGTGGGGGCCCCACGGGCCACGGCAAGCGCACGGGGCGGGGTAGGGGCACGTCGGGCTCGGTCGGGCGTGTCCCCCTGCAGGCGGAGTGTGGACGAGAAGTACGGAATACCCAAAAATATGCCAGAAATATTCAAAAATCATCAAAGATCGTCCCCAGACTATTCTTGACTATTTTGGAACATCCCCCCTGTAGAGGGACGGACCCGAAGGAAACGTCGGGGCGGGGGTGCGCCGCGATTGCCACGGTGCTTTTGACTATTTTTGTATAGTGTTCCCCCCTGTAGAGGGACAGGCCCGACTTAAACGTCGGGGCGGGGGTGCGCCGCGATCGCCACAGTGCGCACGCGAGCACCAGCAGGTCGGGAGAGGTCCAGGCCTCCCCTCCCCCCTTCACATATAGTGGGGGCCCGACCACAAGAAACCTTCCACAGGAAACCCAACCCTGGAACCCCAGTGCGTCCATTGATTTTTGGCGTGGGAGCGTCACGCTTTCCACTGCAAAACCCTCGAAACCCAAGAAACCCAGGGGACCCAGGAGGCAGCAAGGTGTTTCTTGGCATGGGTCTCCACTGTACGACCGTTACACATCGGTCGGAAGCAGCAGGTAAAAGCATGAAGCAGGAAGGCGGACAGAGTAGATTGGGTGCAGGCCCTCCCAGAGAAGAACGAGCACAGCAGAAGCAGATCGACAACTGAAGCAGGACGGCGCTTGAAGCAGATTGGGATTTGGGAATCCAAACATACCTACTTTAAACGACCGGCGCGTTCTGTTCCCCCAGCGGGGGGGGGGGGGACGACCGTTCCGGTCGGACCTGGGACATAACAACATCCCTCAGAAACACGAGGCCCTCGGCCGGCCAAAGACCTCCTAAGCCATCAGGGATCACTAGGATGGGGTGCCCTCCCCCCAGAGTGCACAAGCACGCCCAACCAGCACGAAAAACATTAGGGCACCCTCACCGAACCGACTTCGATTTTATGCCTCGGCCCGACCTCCTCCTCCTCCTCCTCCTCCTCCTCCTCCGCCCTCCTCCGCCCTCCTCCCTCCTCCCTCCTCCTCCTTCTCCTCCTCCTCCTCCTCCTCCTCCTCCTCCTCCTCCTCCTCCTCCTCCTCCTCCTCCTCCCCCCTCTCCTACGACGCACGACGGGCGGCTGCGGGGGGACGACGTCAGGTCGGACAAAGGGAGGAGAGGAGGAGGAGGAGGAGGAGGAGGAGGAGGAGGGGGGGAGGAGGGGAGGGGGAGAGGAGGGGGAGGAGGAGGAGGAGGAGGAGGAGGAGGAGGAGGAGGAGGAGGAGGGAGAGAGGAGGAGGGCGGAGGAGGAGGAGGAGGAGGCGGAGGAGGAGGGGGGAGGAGAAGGAGGAGGAGGAGGAGGAGGAGGAGGGGGAGGAGAAGGATGAGGAGGAGGAGGAGGGTAGCGAATCGGCTCTCGCAACTACGTTTCCCAGCGCCGGACCGGAGAGGGGCACCTCCGCGGCCCAGGCTGGGGCGCGATTCTCTTCGCGCCCCTGTGGGTGACTCAGCGGCTCTCTGGTTGTGGATGCCACGACAATGGACACCCTAACAGTCGTATCATGGAATACAGCATGTGTTTAAAATGTCGGAAAATGTTATGATAATGTTTAAAACATGTTGTTTATACATGTTTTGCTTAACAGTTTTAACACATGTTCTAGACATCTGGAAATTATTTGGCAACATGCTTCCTCTCCGTTGATCGTCCTCCACAATGCTCTGGGTCACCCCTCCTCCTGAGGACGAGGGCGATGTCGTGATGCGATCGTCTTGACGCACGTCCCAGACGATCCCCGGAGTATCGGGCGGCCTCATATCGATTGGAAAAGGTTTGGATACTGGAAGTGTTGCAGCGTTTCTGCAGTAAGGAACTGCATACCAATAGGATCACCCCTCGGGCAATGAGGAGGTTGAAGGGGGGGTGCAGCTGTCTAGCGATCTTATTATCTGTCTATCGGCATCGCTGACACGATCGGTCTCGCGATCGATCAATCTCACAAACTATCGAAATCACTATTCATCTCAGTATCGGTCCGACAATGTGTCGGTCTCACTATATGTAGGTCGAACACGTCCTCCTACAGGCGGATTTTGGACGAACAACTAAACATAGTCGAACCATATTCCAAACATACACAACAATTATGGAACAATCGTCCCCGAACTAGTGTTTGACTATCTTTGAATGTTCCTTCTATAGAGGGACACGCCCGACTTAACACTATATCGCAATCGATCGCCCCTATCAACGGATCTAACGATACCATTATCATGAAGTGGTATCCGATCTACTTATCTCGGAGGCGTAGGAGGAGCAGGAGTAAGAGGAGGAGGAGGAGGAGGAGGAGGAGGAGGAGGAGGAGGAGGAGGAGGAGGGAGAAGGAGGAGGAGGAGGAGCAGGAGCAGGAGGAGGAGGAGGAAGGATGGAGAGGAGAAGGAGAAGGAGGAGGAGGAGGAGGAGGAGGAGGAGGAGGAAAGGAGGAGGAGGAGGAGAGGAGGAGGAAGGGAGGAGGAGGAGGCGAAGGCGGAGGGGGAGGAGGAGGACGGGAGGAGGAGGAGGAGGAGGAGGAGGAGGAGGAGGAGGAGGAGAGGAGGAGGAGGGGGAGCGGAGAGGAGAGGAGGGGAAGGAGGAGCAGGTCAGGAGAAGGAGGGGAGGAGGAGGAGGAGGAGGGGGAGGAGAAGGAGGAGAAGGAGGAGCCGGAGAAGAGGAGGAGGAGGAGGAGGAGTGAGGAGGAGGAGGGGGAGGAGGAGGGAGAGGGGGGAGGGGAGGATGACAGGGAGGGGGGGGGAGGGGGAGGAGTGGGGAGGGGAGGAGGAGGAGGAGGAGGAGGAGGAGGAGGAGGAGGAGGAGGAGGGGAGGAGGAGGAGGAGAGGAGGAGGAGGAGGGGGGGAGAAGGAGGAGGGAGGAGGGGGAGGAGGGGCGAGAGGGAGGGGGAGGAGGAGGAGGAGGAGGAGGAGGAGGAGAGAGGAGGAGGAGGAGGAGGAGGAAGAGGAGGAGGGCGGAGGAGGAGGAGGAGGAGGCGGAGGAGGAGGGGGAGGAGGAGGAGGAGGAGGCGCGGACTGGGTTTGCGCCGCCGCAGAGCCCAAGGCCAAGGCGCAGCGGGCCCTCGCAGCGCCAGAGCAGCACGCGCGCCGGCAGCGGCTCCTGGGCGCCCTGCCGCCTACACAGGCAGCGCTGCTCCGCTCGGCCAGCGGGAAGGGCGCGGGAAGCTGGCTCCTGCCGCCGACAGAGGAGGACCACGTGCTGGCGGACGCGCACTTCCTCCCTGCCCTGGCGCTGCGCCTGCAGCTGCCCCTGCCTGCGGCTGCCAGCCCCGCCTGCCTCCGGCGCCGGGAGGACGGCTCGCGCTGCGGGGCTGACCTGGCCGCGACACCAGGGCACTGCCTGGGCTGCCACGTCGGCGGCGGCACGACCAAGCGCCACGACGGGGTCACGGACTGGCTCGCCGGCTGGCTGCGCGCCCGAGGCGCGACAGGCGTGAGCACGGAGCAATTTGTGCCCGCCTGGGACAGGGCGCGCCCAGATGGCACAGTCGAGGCAGCCCGCCTCGATGTAGCTTCACTGACCCCACGGCCGGCGCGACTTACGTCGACGTGGTGGTCACGGACGCCGCTCTTGGCGCAGACACGCCAGCGGGCAGGAGCCGCGCTGTCCGGGACGGCGCGGCCGCGGCTGCTGCGGAGGAGCGCAAACACCGGCGCTACCCTGGCCAAGCGCTGACTGCCTTCGCGCTCGAGGCCTTGGGCCGCGCGGGGCCCGAGGCGCAGGCGCTCCTGCGCACCTGGGCGCGCGGCGACGCCACGGCGCTGGCGACGGCGCGCCAGAGCCTAGCGGCGACGCTGCAGCGCGGCAACGCGGAAGCTTACCGCTCCGCTTGCCTCGACGCGCGCGGCCGAGCGCGCCGCGGCGCCAGCGGCGCCGAACCGGCGGCCCGCCGCGCGCGCGCGAGCTGAGCTGGCTGAGGGGCGCGCGAACTGACTGGCGAGGGGCGGCGGAGCTGGGCGCTGGAAGGGCGAGGAAGGGGCGCTGGAAGGGGCGCGGCGGCGGAGGCAGGGCGCTGGGCGGCGACAGGGGCGCGGCGGCGAGCGGGCGCGGGCGGGGGGCAGCAAGGGAGAGGCGCCGCGGGAGCTGCAGGCCGGCGCTGCCGGAGCGCGCGCGCGCGCCGAGCGCTGGGCGGCAGGCCGCAGCGCGCGACTTCCGCGCGGCTCGGCGCAGGGGCGCCTGCGGGGCAACTGGCGGGCGAGCTGGCGCAGCAGCGCCGCGAAGAGAGAGGGGCCCGGTCGGGCGGCTTGCTTTTTTCCTCCTCCTCCTCCTCCTCCTCCTCCTCCTCCTCCTCCTCCTCCCCCCCCCTGCCCGAACGCGCGTAGGCGACGGCCGTGCGGCGTAGCGGCCGGGACCGGCCCGAACCCCATTGCCTGGGGGTCCCCCTGTGCGATGGGGGTGGGGACCCACTCGGGTGCCCCCAGGCCGAGGCGCAGGAGGAGGAGGAGGAGGAGGAGGAGGAGGAGGAGGAGGAAGAGGAGGAGGAGGAGGAGGGGGAGAAGGAGGAGGAGGGTAGCGAATCGGCTCTCGCAGCTACGTTTCCCGGCGCCGGACTGGAGAGGGGCACGCCGAGGCGCGATCCTCTTCGCGCCCCTGTGGGTGACTCAGCGGCTCTCTGGTTGTGGATGCCACGACAATGGACACCCTAACAGTCGTATCATGGAATACAGCATGTGTTTAAAATGTGGGAAATATGTCCAGATAATGTTTAACACATGTGTTATACATGTTTTAAACAGGTTTTACACATTTCTAGACATCTGGAAATTATTTGGCAACATGCTTCCTCTCCGTTGATCGTCCTCCACAAGGCTCTGGGTCACCTCTCCTCCTGAGGACGAGGGCGATGTCGTGATGCGATCGTCTTGACGCACATCCCAGACGATCCCATCGGGCGGCCTCATATCGATTGGAAAAGGTTTGGATACTTTTTTGTTTTGTTTTGTTTTTTCTGTTGCATCCGAAAGCAAAGGAATAGTCCTACATCGCACTGCGTAATTGACTTTGGAAGTGATGTTATTCATCCTCCCTGGTCCGCAAGCCTGTCGCTCGTCACCCGAGTGGCTCGGATTGACAACGGGAACCAAAGCATGCTCGTGCCTCTGCCTGTTCCTCGAACGCTCGGGGAACAGCTCAGCTCGGCGAGCGCTGCATCAACGAGGGCAGCGCTGCATCATGCGAGTCGGAGGCACTCGCTCGATCGGAGGCAGATCCTCTTGACAGAATCGGGCCTGGCCAGCCCCAGCACCGCAGCCTGCGCCGTCAGAGATCGCCTAGCTAAACGACATGCTCAAAGGAAAAGTAGCCTGGCGGCGGGCACAAGGGGGCAGGGGGAGGGGGAAAGGCTTCTTAGAAGGAGGCCGCTTCTTAGAAGGCGATGGCCCTACACATAGACAGGACCCGTGCCTTCCAAGTAGTAGGGGTGCTTCTAAGAAGCATTCCCCCCTCCCGCTACCTCCCTCTGCGAGTGACCGAGAAAGGGAAAACTCGGTGCACTCGGGAAAAAGCCGAGGCGGGAGGAGAAAGAGCGATGAGCAGTGAGGAGTGCGCGACAATTCAAAATAAATTACCGTGCTCACGCCGAAACTGGCCATGAACTCTGCGCAACCTGGCTTATCGAGGCAGCAGATCAATCTGAAAAGCATGGGGACAGAGGAGGAAGAAGAGGATGACCAGGATAAACATGATTCAGTGGTCCTACCTCTACCGCACTGTGTAGAAGGGACCTGCAATGGCCCAGGGGCCCTCACCCCAAAAGCCTTCAAGTGGTCGGGTGCCGGCCCTTCCGCAGACGATCCAATCTGCCCCGTGCAGTGGCTCGGAGGCCATTGCCCTCGCCCCTGCACAGACCCTGCCAACAGTGCTGAGCGAAGCAAGCATACACCCTGCGAAATGCTTAAGAAATCATGGGTTAAGAAATTCATAGTCTCAGAAATTGAATGTAACCCAGAACTTCTATCAAAATCTTGGGATTTACATTGAAAAATTAAGAATAATCGAGACTCTGGACGAAAACTTAGGTTTTCTTAAGCATCGCATAAGGTGTACGCTCCACGCAAAGCGCAGCCTGGTCGGCTCACGAGATGGTGCCGGTTTCTCTCGGGCCCTCAGGTGGCCCCCCCGATCTGGCCGAGGGGCGCCCAGCCTCCTCAGAGGCGGTCTGGATGAGGGTGGGGATGGGGACAGGGGCCAGTTGAACGACACCGACGTCCGCTTCCCCGACACCCCCGCGACGCTCCACGACCCTGGCACTCATCCCATCAGTGCTCCGAAGCCTGCAGCGGCCGGTCCTTCGCCGTGTCTACGCTGCCTCTGGTGACAGGGCGAGGAAGAAGAGGAGCGAGCGCAGCACTTTTTGGAGCACTTGCGCAGCACAGCGCGCAGGGAAGAGAGAACGGAGGGAGGAGGAAGAGGAGGAGGATGAGGAGCAGGATGGAGCATCAATCAGCCGAACCGCTGGCTGACGCATGAGCTGTAGCCACCGCTGCCTCGTGCGCCCTGGGAGGCCAGGAGGAGCGAGAGCATGAGCGCTCCTCCTCCTCCTCCTCCTCCAAACATTGCGTTCTGGTACGATGCCGGATCGTCAAGACGCAACAGTCATGTTGATCCGTGGCGTTGAAATTCCGAGCACGATGTCTTGGCATGCTTCAAAATATTCCAACGAGGCAATTCCCTCAATGGAAATGAACCGGTGTGCTGGGCCTGGTCCAAGTCTGGCGAATCTTATCTGCATCGGACCTGGATTTTTCTACTGGCGGTGACTCATCTGGCGAGAAGTCTGAAACCTCCTCGCTGTCTCGGAAATTTCTCGGGGACTGCTGCTGCTGATGCATGCGGCGCTGCTCCGGGGTTACCTCTGCGTCCAGCCGCGTCATCTTGCGGCACAATCTGTCACGGTCAAGGACGCTGCCAGCCCGTGAAGACCTGCGACTCCAAGTCCGCCTTTTCTGTCGGATTGTCGATTCGAGGTCGTCTATCTTCTGCTTCATGAACTCCTGAAGTCCTATGATCTCAGAGACGCTGACAGGTTTTCCATTACGGCAGCGCACGATGACAGAGAATAACTCGCGATATGAAATCGAGGAGTGTTCAAAAGGAAACAAGAGCTCGGCCAACATGAAGAGACCGTCGACGTCGGTCCCACACGCTTTCAGAATTTCTAGCACGTCGGAGTTCTTCATCATCAGTTGGAACTTCTCATTGTTAATGGATTGACAATTGTCGTCCATGTAAACTTCGACGATCCCCTCAAGATGGCGCTCGAGATATTCAATCTCTCCTATGTCCTTATCGTTCATTGCTGTGTCGATGGCGACGCTGCAGAAGGTACCAACCAGCATGTTCAACAGGCCGAAGTAGGTCAAGAATACGAAGATGGTGAATACCAGTCCTTCGAAGATCGCGTTATGCAAGATCGCGTTATGCAAGCGCAAGTCGTTGAAGAATTCGCTAAGACCATCCATGGCAATGCCGTGGGAGATCAGCGATGTGATTGAATGTTCAAGACTTCCGAAATACCTCTCCCCCACACCACTGGGATCACTGCCAGCGGTAAGCACCACACCACAAGTATAAAGGAGGACGGCGATTATGATCCAGGTGTCAGCGGCCGAGCGCATGCCGCTCGCCAACCCCCTCAGAACAGTAACCACGACCGTTCTTGCGCGGGCCATCTTGAGTAACCACAGTAGCCTCATCAATCGCAGCGCCTTGCTGGCGGACGAGGGGCCCGCGGCGCCCGCCAGGTAGGGTGCCACCGTAACCTCCAGCAGTATTGCAACGGTGCACATTGCGTCCAGGCAGAACCAGGGGCTGAGCATGCCATTCGCCTTGTGCTTCATGCTCATGATCTGAAGCGTGATCTCGACAACACAGTACAACGCGAAACCATACTCGATTATAATTGATTCGATTTGCCGATCCCACAAGCTCTGGTTGTACTCGCCAAGCACCGTGCTGATCCCGATCCACACCACGTTCAGCAACGTGAAAAACATCGAGACCGTCAAAAAGGCTGGGCTCTCAGTGATCCTGGTGCAGACGTTGTCGGCTTTCTCAGAATACGTGCATTGAGAGGAAACGGTGGTGGCTATCCCCGTGGGGCGCGTGGAGCGCATGCCGCTTTCAACCTCGCCTTCCTCTATTCCGAGTAGAGCATGCTGGCGCCTCTTGTACCTCTCGTAGGACTCCCAGCTTGGCCCGCCTGTATACATCGCTCTCGCCATGGCTTGGATATGACGCCCCCACTCGACGTACCAAATCTTGGCACCAACCCGACGAACTTGCCGCATGTTACGTGACTTTGGGTCCAGTTGGAACATATCGACGAAAAACATCTCCATCACTGTCTGACCATCCTGGCCGCTCTTGAATCGCACCTTAGACAGGCCACGCCTGTAGGCCTCCTCAATCTGGTCATTCTGAGTCGGATTGTAGTTGCGAAAGCCACCCTTGGTGCGCCGCCACTGCCACATGTACTGTCCATGGTCGAGCTGACCCACAGAATCGTCCTCAGAGTCTGCCTTGTCTACGGCCATCGTCGAAAACTTCGCCTTGGCAATTTTGGGGAGGGAGTCCTGGTCTTCGATGTTCTCCTCGCCCTCGTCTGAGCTTGACCCTTCGGTGCTGAAGGATACCTCGCGCGGGGAGCGCCTTGGTGATGGATACGCATCGGTGTGCCTTGGTGATGGAGACGCATCGATGCCCTCAGGACATCCACGGATGCCACTTGCTTCTGAACGCACGATACTGCTATCATCTAAGACCAGCGGATTGTCCTCATGATGCTTGCGCTCGGGCGAGCCCCGCGCTGCCACATAGACCTGCTGCCTCGAGATCACTTCTTCGAGGTAATCTACCTCGCGCTGGTGGGCTGCGAGCAACTTCATGAGCGTACGGCGGAATGCATCAGGTTCGGGGCGATCTGGCAGCCCGGAGAATAGCTCTTCTGGCTGTGTCATCCTTGGACTGCAGAGTGGACTTGGCTGTGTCATCCTTGGACTGGCTGTGTCATCTCTTGAGGTCCTTGGACTGCTGGGTGACGGTGATGCAATCATTGGATTACAGCAGAGTGGCGGTGATTGATTGACGTGGCAGAGGTTTGGCATTGGAGCAATGCTGTTCTGGCCCAGCAAATGCAAAAACTTTGCTGGCATCGGGCAAACCGCGACTGGGCGAATCCAGCGATGACCTTGGGTTAAGGCCTTGAGCCAAAATGGCTACGGATTGGAAAAGGTTTGGATACTGGAAGTGTTGCAGCGTTTCTGCAGTAAGGAACTGCATACCAATAGGATCACCCCTCGGGCGATGAGGAGGTTGAAGGGGGGGGGGTGCAGCTGTCTAGCGATCTTATCATCTGTCTATCGGCATCGCTGACACGATCGGTCTCGCGATCGATCAATCTCACAAACTATCGATATTTTATGCATCTCAGTATCGGTCCGACAATGTGTCGGTCTCACTATATTTAGGTCGGGCACGTCCTCCTACAGGCGGATTTTGGACGAACAACTAAACATAGTCAAACCATATTCCAAACATACACAACAATTATGACATAATCCGCCGACCCCTTGTGGGTCTCTAGGCGTGTGAGATAGTTCCCCCCCCCTAACCCCCCCCTGGGACCCAAAACCGGAGATTTGACCCCCCCCCCCCGGGCCCACCACGAGCGCGTCACGGGGCTCTTTTGGGCCCAAAAGGGGATCAAGACGGGCCAAGAAGGCCCCAAGACTCCTCCAAGACGGCTCACGAGGGCTCCGAGGCGCCAAACGAGCGCTCCCAGACGCCCAAGATGCCCCCAAGACGAGCCTAGAGGCCTCCAAGACGGCCCAAGAGGCCTCCAAGAGCAGTCCTCAGAAGGGCCGAAGCGCCGAAAATCGTCAAATTCCTATGGGAAAACGTACATTTTGATCATATACTACTTGTCGGCCTTCACGGCGTTGACGACGGTCCCAGAGCACCCCAAGACCGCCCCGAGAGGCCCCCAAGAGGCGCCCAAGTCGGCCCAAGAGGGCGCCAAGACGGCCCAAGAGGCCCCCAAGACAGCCCAAGAGGGCCCCAAGACGGCCCCAAGAGGTGCCCAAGAGGGGGAGCCCGAACCGACAATCCGAGCCTTCAGAGGCCCCAAGAGGCCCCGAAGACGCCCACAAGAGGCCCCAAGAGGCCCCCAAGAGGCTCCAAAACGGCCTCACAACGGCCCCCAAGAGGCTTCGAAACTGCCTCCAAGAGTCCCGCGAGAAGCCCCCCAAGAGATCCCAACGATCACCGCGCAAGTCTCATATCAACAACCCAGGCACGGTGGCGGGGTTGCGTTTGCGCACACAAAAGGATTCGCGCTCTCGAGGCCAACATTGCTCCACAACGGCCCAGGATGGCTCCAAAACGGCCCAAGATGGCTCCAAGACGGCCCAAGACAGTTCGAAGACGGCCCAAGATGGCCTCAAGATGGCCTACAAGGCTTTCACTATCGCCCACGAAGTCTCCAAGAAGACCCCCAAGACATCTGAAAAAGGCGCACATGACGCATTTCATTACATTTCCATTGCGTTGTTGAACATGTTTGCATTTGTTGCGTTTCCCGGCTTCCGTCGGCTCACGTAGCCCCAAGAGCCTCCAAGATCGCCCCACGGCGCCCTAAGACGGCCTCAAGACGGCCCCAGAGAATCCTAACACGGCCCTGGACGCCTCCCAATTCGGCCTCAGACGATCCCAAGACGGCAAAACCTGCCTCCAAATTGGTCCCAAGCTGGTGCAAGACGCCTCTAACCCAAAACCAATAACCCAGAGCCTTGTTTCTGTGTCCCCGTCCTCCTTCTCCTCCTCCTCCTCCTCCTCCTCCTCCTCCTCCACCTCGGCCGCCAGGTGGGTTCAAATCTGTTTTCCAGAGGTCCCCGAGATTCGTGCCGCGAGATCCCTATACACATACAAAAGCCTCTAACACATAGCACATATCCCAGAGTTTCGTCTCTGTGTCCCCGTCCTCCTCCCCCTCTCCTCCTCCTCTTCCACCTCCTCCTCGCCCACTCTTCCTCTTCCTCCCCCGCCTCATCCTTTTCCTCCCCGATTCTTCTCCCCCCATCCTCCGCCTCACCCCCCATCCCTCTCTCCCCCTCCCCCCTGCCCCCCCCCCGCACGCGCGCCCCCGATTGGGCATCCATTGCGTTGTTGAACATGCGTTTCCCGGCTTCCGTCGGCTCACGCAGCCCCAAGAGCCTCCAAAATCGCCCCACGGCGCCCCAAGACGGCCCCAGAGAATCCTAACACGGCCCTGGACGCCTCCCAAGTCGGCCGCAGACGACCCCAAGACGGCAAAACCTGCCTCCAAATTGGTCCCAAGCTGGTGCAAGACGCCTCTAACCCAAATCCAATAACCCAGAGCCCTGTTTCTGTGTTTCCTTCCTCCTTCTCCTCCTCCTCCTCCTCCTCCACCTCGGCCGCCAGGTGGGTTCAAAACTGCTTTCCTGAGGTCCCCGAGAAGCGTGCCGCGAGATCCCTATACACATACAAAAAGCCTCTAACACATAGCACATATCCCAGAGTTTCGTCTCTGTGTCCCCGTCCTCCTCCCCCTCTCCTCCTCCTCTTCCACCTCCTCCTCGCCCACTCCTCCTCTTCCTCCCCCGCCGCATCCTCTTCCTCCCCGATTCTTTTCCCCCCATCCTCCGCCTCACCCCCCATCCCTCTTTCCCCCTCCCCCCTGCCCCCCCCCGCACGCGCGCCCCCGATTGGGCGTCATTTGCAGGTCTTGCATATCAGGGTGCCCTTTTTTGCATCGCGTGCGACGTTGGAGGGGTCCCCGGAAAACGCCGACTTCGGTAGTCTTCTCTTGCGCGCGCCGCCGCACTGATACGCCTGGCAACTGCGGGCTGTGAACCCGAGGTTCTTGCAGCCTCCGCACACCACTTTCGCTCCTTTCGCCGCTCGATGATGTTCCACTTGCTTATGCTTCAAATGTTTCGTGTCCGAGAACGCTCCTCCGCACGCCGCGCACGTCAGTGGCTTCGCGTCTGCCTCGGCTTTCCGCTTGCGATTCGCTGCCTCCGCATTCCCCCGTCGCACCTCTTTCTCTCGTTCTTCCGCGCATTTCTGACAGAGCCTTTCCCCCGCAACATCGTGCTTCTTCTGAGCTTCCGACATATCAGCCTTTTCGTCATATAGCGACAGGCACTTACCGTTCGTACATCGCACTGTTCCGACGCTCTGATTCCACTTCGCGCTGTCTTTCCGCGACTTCTGCTTGACTTTGATACCGCTGCACTTCGCGCAGTACATTGTCCTAATCCTTTTCGTTTCCCCGTCGTCGGCAGCCGCGTCCGCGTTCCGACCGCTGCCATGGCGTGCCGCGTCGTCACTCTCTCCTCTCGTTGCCCACCCTCTGCGCGTCTTGCACCATTTCTCGCCCGCGCTTTTCATCTCCTCCGTGCACTCTTTGCAGAACGCCGGCCTTTCCTTTCTCTGGAACTCGTACTTCGTGAACGCCTCTACCAACAACCTCCGCCGGCAGCGCTCGCACTGGTCTCGTGGCATTAGTTCCTCTTCCCACTCATCCCACTCCACTCTCTCCCCGCGAAGCACCTGCAACAACTTCTTTGCGCCTGGCATCTCCCCCGCGCTGTGCGGCTTCCTATCGAAAGGCCTGAACATCAGCAAGTCCTCCCGCCTCCGCACGCGCGTGATGGCAACGTAACTTGCCATCCAACTCACGCCGCGCCCTCTTTCAAGGTCTGCTATCACTGCAGCCATGGTCCGGCCCTGCGCAGAGTGCGCCGTCACTGCCAAAGCCGAGGTGATCATAAACTGCGTGCGCTTCACACTCAATACTGGATGCTTTCGATATCCATCCAAGAACCATTTCCGCCCTTTCGATGGGAAGATCGGATGCAGCCCCGGCCCCCGCCCTGGCAGGTGCCACTCTTTCGTATGGAAGTCCGACACAATCACTCTCGGCAGATGCATCAATACTTCCTCGTCGCCGTCTCGAACGACCTCATCCTCGTGCAACGCCCATCCATGGATCGTCGCCGTGCACCCCCGCAGAAGCTGCTTCTTTGACCGATCCAAGTGATCTGGTAATCGTTGCTGGCCGCGGCTGCCAGCTCTGCTCCGCTGCGGGGAAATGCCGCCAACTCGATGCGCCAATATCGCAATAACTCATACAACGATAAGTGTGCCAAGTCGGGCGCACCAGGAGCGCCAACCGGGCGCATGCCATACAAGTACACTGGACTCTTAGACACACTTCGAACCTTGTTCGGCCCTTCTCGTTTGTCTGCTTCCAGAATCCCCGACGCTGCTACGGTAACGCCGTCCCCGTCAGCACAGAGCCGTTCCGCCATGCGCACGGCTTCTGCTCCTGGGATCATGGCTGTCTTCGCAGTCTTGATACTCTCGGCACCAGTCACGTCTCTGGGGTCTCGGTATGCGCGCAGATTCGCACTTTCCTGCGCTGACCGCACCACACCTCTCCCGTACATGTCACTGAGAAACCTCTTCATGTGCCTGTTCGCTCGGTACGCCGCGGTCCTGTCTTTCGTCTGCTCTGCCAGCGCGTGGTGGCCCTTTTTGATCTCCCTCACCTCGTTGAACGACGGGGCACACCGCTTGCACTGATAGTCCGCCGCATACCCCGCTGCTGCATTCTGCGCTCGCTGCGCTGCGAGAACCATGTCTATGGGTCGATCCGTCTCCCAGCACCGCTCTTCGCACACACAACTATCATGCGTCGCTTCCGTCACTGGGAACCTGTACGGGATCTGCAAGTCGCTGTTGAAATTCAATCCTACCGCGCCGCTTAGCATCGCTGGTAGCGTGCCGTTCAGGTTCTCGTCGTTCATGGGCCCGTGCAAGCACCCTGTCATGTTCCTCCTCCCTGCTCGCGGCATGTCACGGTTCTTGAAAAAGCCTTGGCACAACACCACTGCGCGATCTATGAGCCACGTCGTGCGCGGGAAAAAGCTTTTGCACTGCGTCATGTCGTCTTTCCTCTGACAATGTGCCAACGGTACCACGCGCTGCAAACGCTTGCTCCACTGGTGCACGTGGTTCTGTCGAAACTCCTGCCCCTTTTGCACCCAGACGCCGAGGTACTCTTGCAGCCAGGTTCGCCCTTCCTCGTTGCCCTTGTCTCCCTCTTCGGTTGTCCCACTCCGGCTCGCTGATTCCCTCCCGCCGACTTCCGTTTCTTCCAACCCATTCGTCTGGCCGCTGTGTAAGTACCCCGGCGCTGCGACCAGCTCTGTCGTCTCGCGGTACGTGGGCCATGCCTTCTCTACTTCCGCTTTCCTGCCCCTCCAGCCTTCTACGTCAGCGTACTCTTGACGACTCGCGTTTCTCTTGTACCTCTTATACTCTTTTACCAGGCCCTTCGGCGAATCTGTCGGCAGCTGTAGCAGTGCGTGCAAGGGGGTATGCTGGTGCAAACACTGAACGAAGACTTGCACGTGCAGATGCAGACTTCCAGCCGACTTCTGAGCTTCAATGCTGAAGTACACCCCGTCAACGCGTCCTAAGCACCCGCCCACCGCCGTCGCGTTGCTGCCAAGCAAGTCTGCGCACTCGCAGTCCGGGCAATTCGGACAATACCGCATACCCAAAATGCACTCGAAGACAAGGCCCACGATGACCCGAAACCCGTCAACGCCCGCCAGCGGGTCCCGAGCCAGCACAGCTCTTCTCTCGTCCGACGCGGGAACGGCATCTGCCAACATCCCCAGAGGCACTGCCATGTCCACGTCGTCGTCACCCTCTGCCCCCTCTGTGCCCGATCCGCCCTCGCCCGCCTGCTCGCTCCGATCTCTTCTCACGGCATTTTTAGATATTTCGTCCTTGTGCGCCAACGACGGCCCCCACAACCCACCATGCGTTGGGCCGTGACGCGCCCGCGCTTCACGACGATTCACGGGGTCCTTCTTTCGCGACCGCGACAGCCGCACCATTACCAGGTTGTGTCTCTCGTCAGGGGACATGGTGAAAAATAACGGTACCCCATGGGCGACTCGAGCAGCATGGGTGTCGCACCTCATGAGCGTCCGCACCTCGTTTGTCCCTTCAATCTTGCGAGCGACCGCGCTGGCTCCCGCAGCCAACCGTTTCGCTATCGGATCGAGCGACTGCACATATTTCAGCTTCGAGAAATCTCCGCGCACGTTCGTGGTCTTGCCAATTGACGGATCTTTGTACGTACCATACAAAGCTTCAACGATGCTCACGGCTGCCTTCTCGAGTTCTCCTTGCGAGTACTGGCATTCCGTCTCTCCGTCCTTTCTATAGTCCGCCAAGCGGCCAAGCGGACAGACCGGGCCATATTCACGGAACTTTGAAACAAGACCGACGACAACGTAAAACCAAACCGCCATTCACGCCGGAACTGAGACTCTACCCGACGCGTCATGATGCGCGCCCACAGAGCCAACTCCACGCGGGGCGCCGCGGGCCCACGTCGATGTCGCGCATTTTCCTGCCACTCAGGCATGTCGGGCATCCCCACCCCGTACTTGAAACAGAAAGGAAATGCCACACCGAAAAACCACGGAACAAACTGATTCATCATCGCACGGCCTGGATACACTACGCACCGAATCCGAGACGCGTCCGTTTCCATCATCTCCCAAAGCCGATACTGCAGTGTCTTCATGTCAGCGTTGGCCGCCTTGTCTCCCATTCTGCTCGTCCTCGCCAGAGGACTCTCGTCTCTATCTCCACCGCATGGGCACTCCGGCCTGTCACACCTGCCAGCCCACGTACTTGCCAGACGCAGTGCGAGACTTTTGGCTTCCATTGCCAATGCACCTGCCTGTGCGGCACTGTTTGCGCCTGGCTCTGGACCTTCGTGCTCGGCGGTCGGCGACCTGCCAGACACATGCTCAAACGCACCCTGCCTCAACTTGTCCGCGTCCACTTCGTCCACCGACGACTTCTCCATCATGACGGCATTCGGCGTACGCAAGTCCATGTCGCGCGCAGCCGCTCCCACAGAGTCTCGCGCCCCATCACAGGGCGTCGCATTCCTCTGCACCATGAGCTTGTCCAACGTGGTGTCATGCGGCAGCAGCCGGACAATCTCAGGCGGCACGCCGTCCATCGCCTCCACGTTAACGTTCGCGAAGGCCTGGTGTCCGCGCTGCTTCATCATGTTGGTGTGGCGCTTCACCACTTCGCGCCGCACGTTCGCTTGATGTATGAAACGCGGCAGGTTATCCTTACTAGTGGCGTCGTTGATTTTCAGAAGGATCTGCACCACCGACCCCAACCGATCACCCACGATCGGCACCGCCGAGTCGCTTCCCTGGCGCCCTTCCTTCTCGAGCTGCCGGAGCTCTCGCAATATTCCCTGCCATGGTAACATGAAGCTCGTGGCATTCCCTCGCGCTGCCAGACGCCCGTTGTGGAACCCTGCGGCGCTGTCAAACAGGTTCTCCCTGGCCGTGCTGCTTTCCTGGTCGTTCTGAAACTTTACCTCCAACGAAAAGCATATCATGGACGTAATGCAAGGGCTGCAGCAAATCATTTCCATCACTGTCATGCCTTCTGTGTACATGCGATCTGGCGCATAGAACGCCATCAGGTCATTCGCAAGACTCCGGCGCGGGACTGCCGGGATCGCAGTGGCCCGCCACCGATATGGCGCATCCACCTCTGCCTTGCATTCCACACAAAGAGGCACTCTGCATTCGGGACATGCCGTTCTCTCTCTCTCTCTCTCTCTCTCTCTCTCTCTCTCTCTCTCTCTCTCTCTTCTCCGGGCACCCCTTGTGGCACTTTTGATCTTCGGGACAACACAACATTTGCACTTCACCGCGGGGCGTCGGCACTGCCACGAGCCAATCGGTGAAGTCTTCTCGATACCACGCAACTCTTGCCAAGTCCAACGCTTCGTTTCCTGGTTCGAATCGGTAGTCTCGCAAGTATGCGTCGACGCTGAAACGCACTTGCACATCCGGCATGGCCCACTCGCCAAAATGACTCACTACACTCGGGTCCGCTTCGGATGCCTTGAACGGCTGTTCCCAGAAAATCTGGTTCCCTCGTCGGCTTTCCACCCACGGAAAAGTGCACGCGCATAAGAAGCAGATCGGAGACGCTATGCTCTGCTGCTTCGTTGCTTCCGCGTACCTGGCCAAACTCCATCTGTGTAGAGAATACGCCAACAGCGGCGCGCCACCCCGAACGGCATGTGCCACGATCGCATGGTACGCTGCTTCGACACGGAGATCCTCGTCCTCGTCCTCAGGATGAATCAAGTTGGCAATTGGCATAACGACGGCACCGTGCTCCTCGCGGACGTGCTCGTACAACTCTTCTACGTTCTCCGACTGCCACATACACCCCACAAACGCACAGTGAACGGCTGGCAACTCGACAGCCATGTCCTCGGCCAGTGCTCGCGACCACGGTTGGGTGGGATCGTCTGGATCCGCAGGCACCGTTGGGTGTCGCCGCACACTTGCCGCAGCAACTGCCACGAGGAGTTCTCGTGCCCGCCGAGGATCTTTCGACGACGCGTCTACACCAACACTGTAGAATGCCTTTTGCATGGCGTCTGCCGCGGGCGTGCTGTCATCGCCGTCCCCCTCGCCCCCCGAAGGGCCTTCCCTTTGCCGTGCTGCCCCGTCTCCGACGCTTTGCGCTTTTGCCTTGTCGTTCCCTTGCTGCCCACCTGTTTCCTCACCGCCATCGACTGCCGATCCATCCGCGGGTCTCGCACATCTGCCATCGCACCCAGGCCCATCGTTGCATCCCCTGTCATTCCACGCTGCAACCAAAGCCTTCCTCGCATTACCGCTGGCTCCCATGCTTGCTCCGGCCCGCCGCCGTTTGCGTGCCTCGGCGTCTTCTGCCCCGCGCTCCGTACCGGGTGGCGGCGGCGCCGGTGCACCCGAGCCCACCCCTGCCGAATCCTCCCTTTCGCTCGATGCCACGAGGTCTTTCCAAGAGCGACCCCCCGCGCCCAGTTTGCCCGTGGGTGGGCCATCTCGCAGTCTGCCTCCTCTCTCGCTGCCGTCGGCTCGCCCCAACCAACCCTCATCATTCACCGCGCTGCCCCGAGACGTGTCCGCTCCCTCGTGGCCACACACGCGCATCCTCTTCACCGTCGCATCGCCACTGCCACTCCCTTTTGTGGCCCCTTCCATACTCGCGCCCTCCGCAACTCGCGCTACCTCGCCCTGAGCGTTCGTGCGCGGAGCGTTCGCGCGTCGTTCTGTCCCAGTCGAGCTGTCGACGGACGGCACCTCGCTTCCGCCTCCTGCTGATGATAATGTCCCACCTGCCGCAACCCGCGCCAAAATTACGACGGCAACGTCCACTTGGTTTCTCTCACTGCCAAAAAACGCCGCAAACCACACTCGAGAAGCCTGCCCGTCGTTGAACCTGACAACACCTACCCCAGGGCAATCAAAGTACGCAACATAATGGCTTTCACGGTCCAGGTGACAAATGGCACCCTGGAGCCGGTACTTGATGCTGTCATTGCCTGGCCATCCCATCTCTTGGGGGATCCTCACGCGAGCATTCACCCTGTCCATCCCTTGAGCCATCCTTCTACTGAGAACTACAGTCAGAAACGGCGGCGGCGAAACTGCCGGGATGTCGTGTGCTTGCGACGGGCCGTGGCAAACGCTCCACACTTCGCCCTCCGGCAACGCCGGACGATAAGGGCACGGCAAATCATACTGTGCGGCTCGCGCATGCAAACCTACCAACGCCCCGAGGCACAAGGGCTCTGCATCTTGCGCGTGCTCCCACAACTGAATTGTCATGAACCGCTCTCGTCTATAAAGGTCCGAGACCCAACCGCATCCCGTGCAATGCCGTCTTTGACACACTGCGTACCCGAGCACGCACTCGTCTACGAACGAGCCCCGAGGCGGTTGCGCTGCCATCCTACTCAACGCTGCGGACTCCGCACGACATATTGTCTCCACCATGGCACTCCAAAGCTCGCTCGCATCGCACTGCCGAGTACCTCGGAAATCGTTGTGGCGCCCGTGCTGAAAAAGTCCAGATCGCGTCGCCGTCACTGCCGGCACCTGTTCTCGCTCGGTTGCCGGGAGCTCCGCCATGGTTGAATTCATCAGGGTTGCCTGCTCGGCCAACGCACACACGCCGCACCGCGTTGCCGACCGCACGGTGCACGTGTCCCTGTGGCGACACACTGCTTGCCGAATGGGCCCCAGTCGTAGCAACACTTGCAGTGCGGCGTTCGCGAAACATGAGTTCCCGATATTCGGCATCCCTCTGATACGCAGACGATCGCAATTCCACGCGCCCTCCGCGCATATCTCCCTCGCTGGCTTCCCGTGCAGCATCTCTCCTAGATCCACCTCCGGTGGGAGCGGGCGCGCGAGGTGCGTCATGGCGCTCTCGTTCGGGTCTTTCGCGGCCACAACGTCCGCGGACACTGCCCCCGATATTTCTCTTGCCTCGCGCGCAGCACCCGGTACCAACTCGGGGCCCTCCTCGACGTTGCGTCTTCTCTTGAAGTCTTGGCGCAGCGTCCCGCGACGTCGGCATCCCAAAACTTCAGCGCTCTCGTCCGGACGCGAGGAGGCACACGCTGCTGATTGCTGCTCAAGCTGAGCCGCCGCATCGGGTCCGACGCCGCGTTCTCTCTCAGCTTTCCGACGCGCCTCGGCAGCGGCCGCCGCCTGCCTGGATTTGCAACCCGTCTCTGTCGACTCGGCACTCGCGCTCGCGCTGCTGCTTGCCGCCGGCGCCAAGTCTTTGCTGCCGCGAGCGGCGCCAGCCGCGTAACGTCGCCACGGGGCCTGCGCCGGATCTCCCTCCGACCCTTTCAACGAACCGTGCCCATGTGCGACGCGAACTACATGTCCTTCGGATAACCAAACGGCCGATCCGACGCAGCGGCCATCCGCATCCCCCAACCGCCACCTCCAAAGGGATCCCTCCACCAGAAAATCCGCGACGCGTTCGGCCTCGTACACCCATGCGAAAGCCTTGTGCTGGCACAACCACCGCTGGACCGCGTCCACGTTCTGTTCTTCCACCCGACGCGCCCCGCCCACACCGGACCATGTATGATTGGCGCACTCAGTCGCAAAAGAACGCAAAACTTCGCGGCGCCAACGACCGCGCTGCATACGCGCTACCGCATCTTGCAAGCACTTGTTCTCCCAAGGCCCCACGGTTGCGTCGTCTGCCGCCAGGGTCGCCACAGAGGTCGTCGGCGCGCACGTCACGCACGCCGTCCACACGAAAACCATGAGGAGCATTCCGTCACCGATGGTCTCGAAGGACACACCACAGCTCCTTGCGCATGTCGTGACGCCCTCGTCGCACTCGTCGCTACCCCCACCATGCCAGCGCACCTTTCTGTTCACGCCACTCCCTGGCGACAGCCGCGCGCGAGCTGCGCGGGCGCGCCCCGCGCGGCGTGCTTCGCGGCCCGACACCCACGTCGCGATACGCCGCAACCCAGACGGATTCGAAGCATGACCGAGCCCAACAAAAAGGATGGTGCGTAACACGTCGAAGAACGAAGCGTCGTCGACGTGCGCTGTCTGCCTTCGCGCCGAATTCTTCCGACTTGGTGATTTCATCGCCGCCGTGCACGTGCTTCGCTTCTGGGCATCGCCCGTCCGCGCTGCGGGGCTCCGACAGTCACAGGCGCTGCCTCCTTTCCTAGCGATGCTAAGACGTCCATGACGCGCAGAGCCGGACAGACGACGGCAGTTCACAGCGCCGCTCCATTTACGCCTTCCGACAAACCTACGACGCCGAGCAGGGCGATCGCGGGCAGCTCCAATCCAAAAACAGCGGCAGATAACATTACCACAAACACCTCCGCCAGCACCGCCCAGAGTTCTCGAAGAACAGCCCTTTCGATGCGCATTGCAAGAAACCCGGCGGTTGCAGCGAACATTACGCGCACCTCTACGACAGCGGACGCCGACGACACCGCGACGTGAACGCCTGACACCGCGCCACTGACCAGCAGCATCACCACGCCGAGAACCACCGCGCCGAATAGACAATGCCACACTTGGCGAGCGTTTCCAACTTCTACGACAACACAGACCGACAACGTAACCACGACGAGAACCGCCGCGCCGAAAAAGGACACCGCGCCATTGACCGGCAGCATACCCACGACGACAGCCACCACTCCGAAACGGCAATTTCAAAATTTGCGAGCGTTCCGCCCTTCTACGACGACACTGACCGACAACGTTACCGCGACGAGACCCGCCGCGCCGAAACGGCCCACCGCGCCACTGACCGGCGACAGAACCACAACGAAAACCACCGCTCCGAAACGGAAATCTCAAAGTTTGCGAGCGCTTCCCCCTTCTACGACAACGCAGACCGACAACGTATCCGCGACCAGACCCGGAGCGCCGAAACGACACAACCGGGAGAGGCGCGTCGAGCACAGCGGCGGTGGTCAGCGCCGTGCTACTGCAAGCGGCGGTGCGAGCGTCAAGAGAATACTCGAGGTTCGCTATGTCGACGTAGACGGGCACGTGTCCACGAGAGTCGGGGAATTCGTGCCCCGCGGGTATAACGTTTCCGGTCGCACGCGCGCGCCGCTCCTCCGAGCGCGCGTTCCGCCCCGTCATACGCTCGCCACGCGAACGCACCTGCCAATCACAACGAAAACGTTTCGTGAGCGAAGATAGCTCACAACGGCACCTGCAACCGCCTCCGCGCACGCTATCAACAACCATGGCACTAAGCAAACCGCAGCTGGGACCGACGCCGCCGCTTCGACGGAAGCAGCCAACAACGTCATTACCCCGATCGCACCCAACGCCACCATTGCACCCAACGCCCAGGCCACGACCCACAACGCCACCGCAAAGGCAGCAACCAGCACCAGGACAACGACGGCAGCTGTCAGTACCGCTACCATCACGACGGCGGCGTGCAGAAACACCATTCCGAACATCGCGACGGCGACCAGCACTGCCACCACGACAGCAAAGGCAAACCCCGCAAAGGCTACCGCGAACGGCACCTCCACCCCAGCAGTGGCAGGCCCACGCGGCAACGACACGACGCCCACGCTTGTGGCCATCAGCACCGCCCGTGCGACTGTGCGACCCCGCTGCCCCACCACCACGACGGGAAACAGCAACGCCAATAACACGACGGCGGACGGCAGCCGTACCACAAACGTCGCGACCACCTTGACCAGACGCTTCATCGCGACGGCGGAGGCTGCCAATAAGCCCATCACCACTACAACATCCACCACCACCATTCGACAACCAACTTTGCAGAAGTAACCCCTTTCGGGAACGCCCCAGAGGGCACGGGTTATACCCGCTAAGTGCCAATCGGCACCTCGACTTTACGGCAAGTCGGCAGCCCACGACTTTACGGGAAGTCGGCACCCCACGACTGATACGGACAGTCGGCACCCCACGACTTTCACGGTAAGTCGGTAACCGTTTCGCCATGGCTTCCGCCGCCGCTCGCGCCCTCGGCCCAGGGCGGGGTCCCGGCAGAAGCAGAAACAGCCACTGGTGGCTTGAGTGCGCGCGGTCGAGAAGTAAACTGTTCCCCACTCCTCCCAATCCCTCCCCTTCCCAATCCCTCTCTCCCCCCAGCCCTCCCTCTCCCACCCCCTCCCTCTCCCAATACCTCCATCTCCACATGCACCCCTCTCCCAATCCCTCCCTCTACTAATCCCTCCCTCTACTAATCCCTCCCTCTCCCAATGCATGCCTCCTCCCAATGCATGCCTCCTCCCAATCCCTCCCTCTCCCAAGCCCTCCCTCTCTCAATCCCTTCCCTCTCCCAAGCCCTTCCCTCTCCCAATCCCTCCCTCTCCCCATCCCTCCTTCTCCCAATCCCTCCCTCTCCCACTCCCTCTCCCTCCCAATCCCTTCCGCTCCCAATCCCTTTCTCTCCTAATCCCTCCCTCTCCAAATGCATCTCTCTCCAAATGCATCCCTCTCCCCATCTCTCCCTCTCCCAAGCCCTCCCTCTGCCCATCCCTCCCTCTCCAAATCCCACCAGCCCTCTGGGCGTGAGTGGTTTAGAGAGCCCTCTCTGTCCTCAACCCCCTTCTTCTCCTTCGGGGAGGGGTTTACCCCTCCCCCATACCCCCTACCCCTGGACCTGGAGAGGCCGTTTCGCGGGTCGTCAGGGCGCCCAAGGTGGCCCAAGATGGCGCCAAGAGGGCCCAAGAGAGCTCAAGGTGACCGCCAAGATCGCTCAAGATAGCCCTCGATGACTCAAGATACCTCAAGATAGCATGCTATGCTGTGCTATGCGATGCTATGCTATGTTATGCTGCGCAATGCTATGCTAAGCTATGCTATGTTATGCGATGCTATGCTGCGCTATGCTATACTATGCTGTGCTATGCTATGCTATGCTATGCGAGGTGAAACGACCCACGTGAGTCTTTTCACCTCGCCCCGGAAACAGCCCCGGAGAGCAGTAGTAGTAAACTGTGCTTGGATACGGTAAGCTATGCTATGCTATGCTATGCGATGCTATGCTGCGCTATGCTATGCTGTGCGATGCTATGATATGCTATGCTGCGCTATGCTATGCTAAGCTCTGGTATGTTATGCGATGCTATGCTGCGCTATGAAGTACTATGCAATGCAATGCAGTGCTATGCTATGCAATGCTATGCTATGCGAGCTGAAAAGACCCACGTGAATCTTTTCACCTCGCCCCGATAACAGTTGGTATCAGTACTAGCAGGCTCGCCAAGACGGCCCCAGAGGGCCTTATGACGCCCAAAGATGGCGCCAAGACGCCGAAGATGGCCCCAACACGGCCAAAGAGGCCGCCAAGACGGCCCAAGAGCCCTCCAAGAGGCCTCCCAAGAGGATCTCGAGATGCCAAAATCATTGATTTTCTATTTTGTTTTTCTGATGTTTTTGGCATTCTCGCCTTTTTGGCTTCACGACGCTCCAAGACGGCTGAAGAGGCCTCAACGACTGCCCCAAGACGGCCCAAGGGGCTCCCAAGACGGCTCCAAGACGGCCCAAGACGGCCTCTAGACGGCCCAATATGCTCCCCAGACGGCCCAAGAGGCTCCAAAACAGCACCAAGAGGGGCCCAAGAGGGCGACCAAAACTTCAGAAGATCTGCCTTTCCGCCCCCAGGAGCCCCAGGGGGCCCTAAGAGTGCGCCAAGAGGCCCCCAAAGAGGCCCCCAAGAGGCCCCCAAGACGCCCAAGGGAGTTCCCAAGAGGCTTTCTGGGAGACCCAAAAAGACCCCCAGAGGCTCCCAAACGGCCCACGAGGGACTCCCACGAGAAAACGACGGTGGCGGCGGCAACGACGACGACAAAGACGACGACGGCGACGGCGACGACAACGACCCCGCCGGCAACGACGGTGGCGACGACGCCTGCGGCAACGACGGAGACGACGACGACGACGACGACGACGACGACGACGACGACGCCGGCAGTTACGACGGGGACGAAGGCGGCAGTGATTTTTCGGAGCCACTTGTTTTTAATCGTTTTCGGTGGCTTTCGGCAGGCTCAGGGAAATACCCGGACATCCACGGAAGTTCCCAGGCTCCTTCGACATACTCGCTTTGCCATAAGTTCTCCGTGACTCACGACACCTCGTCTGTGGGCCCCAGGGCCCATTTCGAGCCCCATGGGCCTGCAAAAGCCAACCGAAGCGCGGCATCGGCATGAAAGATGAGGTCGGTGACCTCCGAGGACCATCGGGCCCACGATCGAGAACGATCAAGAGGCGAAGACGACCTCAGCAGGCCCCAAGTCCCGCCAAGACACGACCCGGACCTGTTCCCCTACTCCGTGAGTCTCGGGTCGAACGGGTCTGGTCCAAAAAAAACTCCGCCATGCGACAGAGCGCAGTCGCTGTGCCCAGAGTCACTGATACAGCCGAGCTGCCTGCAGGCGCTCCAGGCTTCAGGATGGGAGCGCGAAAGGTAGTGAGGGCTCATGTAAGAGGGGAGGGGGCTTCAGCGCAGAGGTATTCCGAACCCGCACGTGCTTTAGGCTTTTGAAGCCCGCGCGCACGGCGATGCCGGATCGATGCCTAATGTTACACAGTGGGCGCGTTTCTCGCACAGGCGCCGCGTTCACCGCGTGCGTGCGGCCCACGCAAGATTAACCGATTAGTAAAAAAACAAAACGCGCTGCCCGTGACAATTCTGAGCAACGCGTTCGTCGCCGCCTCATCTCAAGCGCCCATTGGGCGCAAGGCAAGAGGAAAGTGCTCGATACGAAACCCGCGCAACCTTTTGCCCCCATGCTCCCCTCCTCTATCGCACCACCTCACCTCCCCTCTGTATCCCGCGAGGCCCGCCTGCCTGAGAAGGCTCGCGCGCCTGGCTCGGTCTCCGCGCGAACTTCCTCCTCGACCCCGTCGCCGGACACGCGGCCGCCCACCCCGCCTGGATCCTCCGATGCGTGAGTCGGGGGCGCCGGTTCCTCCGCGCGCGCTGCGCTGGACGCCGAGTCGACGGGCGGCCCTCCCACCGCAGTGGCGCGATCACCTCCCGCGCGTTCGTCTCCGCGCAGGTCTGGCGCGCGCTCCCCAGCGCGCGCGTTGTCAACCGCGGCGGCCGCTGGGGCGGAGGGGGCCGCTCCGGCAGGGGGCCCCGCCGCCGAGCCTGCGACTGGCGCGGCCGGAATCGCCGGCGCGCTGCCCGCATTCTCCAAGTCCTGGCACAGCGCCGTCAGGGTCCCGAAGAGCGTCGAGAGCTCGGCCGCGGGCGTCAGCGGAATTTGCCCCTGCGCAATGGCAATCTGCTCCCGGATTGCCGCCGCGGCGCGCGCCTCCGATGGCGGAAGCTGCGGCTGCGCGGGCTGCTGCGGCACCGACGAATGATCCTGCGGCCCGCTGCCCCTGCTGCCCTGGCCGCCCGGCCCCCCGTCGGCGCCTGCGGTCGCCGCCGCGCTGTCCTAGCGGAGGGAGCGACGCCCCCGCCCCCGGCCCCCCCCCGCCCCACCCATCCAAGCCCCCTGGTGACACTAGCATGCCTCGTCCATCGATGCCTTCCCAATCCCGAAAGATTTGAAGGCCCGGGTCCACTGCCCACCCCGGCGGCGCGGCGCACGCGATGGCAGTGCCGGGGAAACCATGGTACACGCCGTTCTTGCCCCTCACCCCGCGCACGAGAAAGCGACTGCCGACCTTCGCCAGCTTCGTCGCAGAGTCCGCCACCTCGTCCCAGAGCCGAATGCGGCCGCGCCCGGTATCGTCCTCCAGCACGATGGACATCACGCGCCGCGGCTTCTCCTGGTCGGTGGCCCCAACAAGAGTGCACGACGCGATCTTGCCGAAGACGTTCACCAGCTCCCCGTCAGCTGCCCCGCCCCCTAGCGCGTCCACCACGAGGGCGTCCTGCGCCGGCTCGCGGCAACCATTCATGTGCTCCGGCCGCGCCCGCTTGATGTTCGAGTCGGCCCGAACGATCAGATCAATCTCGTCGCCCCACGTCGACGCCTCCACGCCGTTGACGAGAATATTGTCGCCCTCTTGTCCCCAGGCAAACACGGAAACGGATTTCGAGTCAAATGACTTGAGCGCTATCTCCTTCCCGTCGGCGTCGATGCACTTCAGCTTGCGCGCGACCGCTGTGCCCTTCGCCGACTTCCAAGGAGTGTAGAACTTGAGCAGGCGCAGCACCATGTCCGGCACGGAGTTCGCGGTGAGGTCCGAGACCATGTGGGTGGGTGACACTGGCCCCGTGGTTTCTGGCACTTGGTCGCTAACCCGCGTTGGAGCGCCTGCCCCGGGCTCCACGCGGGGGCGCTGGCGCCGAACCATCTGCGGGGGCGCGGCCATCCTGAGGCGGCGCGGGGAGCGCTGTCGACAGAGGTCGCGGGCAACGGACCGCGAGCTCACAAGCCAAATGTCTGCGGAGAGGGGAAGGGCGCTCCAGCGGAGAAAGCGGGGGCGACGTCCCTGATTGCCCGCGCCCCCCAGCCGAAGCCCCTCGCCTCGTACGCGGTCAACCTGTTCCAGTTCACTCCTCACGCCCCTCAGCGGGCTCCCTCGAAGCATCGCCGAGCCCACGAAGCAACAAAGCGATGGGAGCAACGATTTGTTCGCGGCCCCTTCGCTCGCACCGTGGGCGTCGGGCGCGACGGGCCCCCTCGAAACAAGCTCCGCCTATTCGACAGAGCGCAGTCGCGATGTGCCCAGAGTCACTATCATGGCCGAGCTTCCTGCAAGCGCTCCAGGCGAAGGATGGGGGCGTGATGAGTGGTCAGGGTTCATGTAAGAGGGGGCGGGCTCAACGCGGAAGAAGAAGGATAAACTGGGGGCGATGGGCGGGCCCGGGACAGGAAGGGCCCGCCGCGCGCAGACAGCTGCCTAACGTTACAGAGTGAGGCCTCGAGGCCTTCTTGCACAGGCACCGCATTGGTCGCGCGCGCGCCTCGTGACATCAACCGATTCGGTCGCAGGCCGCGACAGGCTAGCTGCGACAGAGAGACAACAACGCTACAGACGCCCGCGCGTGCACAGCGGACGAGCGCGCCAGGGCTGCTGAAGATGGCGCCCTTGCCACAGGCTACAAAAATGCGCAGCCGCGTGGATCACTCCTCCTCGTCATCCGACTCGGGATCAACCTGCGCTTCGCGAAGGTTAGCCGAGGCTACGCGCTGGGCCAGCTCGAAGCTCTTTACCACATGCTGGGCCATGCGACGCATTTTGCTCGCTTTCCCACCTGAGCCTGCGAGATTCATCGCCCTGTTCAACAACTCCTTCGCGCCCGTGACGTCTCCGACCGCGGAGGCCGCTGCTTGACGAGAATGCTGTTCGACTCCTCCTGGATGAAGCGCTGCACCTTACCGAACTCTTGCAACGCAGGCTTGATGGCCTCGTCGAAGGCTGTCACCGTCGCGCCCGCGAAGGTGAGCTGCACCTCTGCTCCTCGCGGCTTCGGGACAGCTTTTCGAAGTCCAGCCCGGAGAGCGGCTGGGAGGATGTTCTCGATCCACTTGCGGCAGGCCGTTCGATCTCCCACTGGAGGGGCCCGTGGATGAAGAATGGGGCGGCCCACAATCGGGGGCGTCGAATTCTCGGGCACCAGGGCGCGGGTGTTCGCGCCATCTTCTCCCGCGCCGCCGCGAGCAGACTGCGCGGCAACATCGCCTCGATTGCTTACGCCACTGGCGTCAGACTCAGCAGACATGGCCGCCCGCAATAACAACAAGTTGTCTGTGACCCATGCGCCGTCCTCAAGCTTCGCTGCTTCGAGATCCACTTTTGCCTGTGCCAACGCAGGCGCCTGCACCGCTTGCAAGAATGACGCCGCTCTCTGCACCACGGCCGCCTCGCCGAACTTTGACTCCAATTCAGAAATGAAGCCGTCCAGGTCGGCACGGGAGATGCCGTCAAACACGCTCGGAACCACGGCAGCCATGGCAGGCGACACCGCAGGCAAACGGGCAAGGAATGTCCTTTCGAGTGATTACGCAACCGATAATGGGGCCACAATGTGCTACTCCTAGCGTTGGGTCGGGGTGCCCGCAGGGTCCGAAAATCCAAACCCACCGTGCATTCAGACTCACCAAGCCTTTAGGGCGTGACTTGGTTAGCTTGCCCCTCTTCCCTTTTTCCAATCCCCTTTTTCCCTTCCAGAGGGCCTCCCCCCCTGGACCTGGACGGGGCCGTTTCGCGAGGGGTTGCAACGCCCGAGATGACCCAAGATGACTCCAATACACGCAATGCGAGAAGCACCACAAGCAGCACCAGACTGACCAGCAGCGCCAGCAGCATCAGCAACATCAGACCCAGCTACACCAGCACCAACAGCTTATAAGCAGCACCGTCAACATCACCAGCATAACCAGCAGCGCCAGCAATACCATCATAACACCACCAGACGCAGCCCATCACTAGCAGCACCAGAGGCACCGACAGCACCAACAGCAACATTATAACCACACTCGCCAGCAACAGCAACAGCAAAAGCATCATAAACAGCACTACAACCAGCAGAACCAACAACAACACCAACAGCAACCCAAGCAGCAACACCATCAACGACTGCAGCACGACCAATACCACCTGCGGCAATACCACACGCAACACAGGGAACACCAGAAGCAGGATCACCAGCATCAGCACCAGACGCAGCGCAAGCAACAGCACGATACGCAGCAGCAGCAGCAGCACCAGCAGCACAGCAATAAGCTGTACCAGCCACAGCATCAGCAGCAACACTACCACTAGCAACGAGCTCACCAGCAACAGCAATCTGTCAAGACACTCCCACCAAAGCTGCACGAACCCGTGAAACGGCCATGAGAGCCCCACGAGTGAGGCGGTGGTGGGGGGGGAATTCGCGCGTGTCCTTAAAGGACCGAAAAACAAATTCCCCCTCGTCATCCCCAAGGCCGCGAACGATCATCGCTCACGCTTAAGGGATTTGCATGACTTTCCGCGACGCTATGACCCGTGACCTGCGGAGCGTGGCATCTGGACGCAACGCTCACAGCAGAAGGCGGAACGCGGCGACCGGGCGAAAACACCTCCCCGTCATCGAAACCTGCCAGGCTGGGGCCACTAATTCGCTCTCGGGCCCTTCCCAACCGGACTCTCGTGAATCCTTACAACGCAATCAAACTTTCGTGTACCAAACAACTGCACGCTACAACAAATTCCCCTCTCCCAGGATACCCACGAAACACCACGCGAACAGATAACCCGTTCTCTGGGTATCCACGCAACACACCACAAACACATTCCCCAAACTGGACTTTCGTATATCACTACAACGCACGCTACAACAAGTGCTCCTTTCCCACGGCACCCTCGCAACCCCACTCGGGCATACTCCCCCGCCCCAGGAAATCCACGCAGCACTACACAAACAAATTCCCCCAACAAGATGTCGTATATCATTACTACGTACGCTACAACACCATCCCCTCTCCCAGGATACCCACGAAACACCAGACCAGTACACTCCCCCTTCCCAGGGCGTCCACGCAGCACCACACAAACACATTCCCCGGGCTGGGTTTTCGCATCACAGCGACGCACACTACAACAAGCTCCCCTCTCCCAGGATATCCACGAAACACCATGCAAACATATTCCCCCTTCCCAGAAGATCCACGCAACACCACACATATAGTTTCTCCCCCAGCGGACTCTCGTATATCACCACAACGCACGCTAGAACGAATTCCCCTTTCCCAAAATACCAATACCACAACACCCCGCCAACACAGTCCCCCTGCCCGATGTATCCACACTACACCACGCTAAACAAGTTCCCCCCCATCGGACTTTCGTAGAGTACTTCAACGCAACCTACAGTAAGTCCCCTCTCCCAGGATACCCACGGAACACCATTCGAACATATTCCCCCTTTCCCCAGATATCCACGCAGCACCACTCAAACATATTCCCCCGAATTTGCTTTCGTATATCGGTACAAGGGACGCTTCAAAACGTGCAGTTCTCCCTGGATACCAACGACACACTCGGTGAACAGATTCCCCTTCCAAAAATGTTTCCACTGAGCACCACGCAAACAGGTTCCCCCAACCGGACTTTCATGAATCACTACAACGATCGCTACAACAAACTCACCACTCCCAGGATACCCACCAAAAAAACCATACGAAAAACTGAATGCACCACAGGATGTCCACGCAGCACCACACAAACAAATTCCCCCCAACCAGGCTTCCGTATATCACTGCAACGCACGCTACATCAACTTTCCGTTTCCCAGGATACCCACCGAAAACCCAACCACACAAAACCGCTCCCCATGATGTCCACGCAGCACCACACAAACAGATTCCCCCAACCAGACTTCCCATATCAGTACAACGCACGCTACGCCAAGTGCCACTCTCCGTGCGCACCCACGAAACATCGCGCGAACAGGCTCCCCCTTCCCAGGATATCCACTCAGCACCATACAGACAGAGTCCCCCAACCGGACCTTCTTGTATTACTACAAAACACGCTACAACAAATTCCCAATTCCCAAATGACCGACGGAACACCGCGCGACCAGCTTCCCCCTTGCCAGGATACCCGCGCAGCACCACACAAACAAATTCCCCAACCGGACTCTTGTATATAACCACGACGCACGCTACAACAAGTTCCCCTCCCCCAAGATACCCACGAAACGCAGCGCGAACAGATGCCCCCTTCCACGGATATCCACGCAGCACCACAACAACAAGTTCCCCCAGCCAGACTTTAGGACAGAACTACAACGCACGCTACAACAGGTCCCAAGTTCCCGGCATACCCACGCAACACCACGCGAAGAAAATCCTACTTTCCGTGATATCAACGCAACACCACACAAACACGTTCTGCGCATATCAACGCACGCAACACCAACTTCCCCTCCCCCAAGATACCCACGAAACACCACGTGAACAGATTCCCGGAACCGGACTTCCCTATATTACTACACCGCACGCTAAAACAGGTTCCCCTTTCCCAGGACACTATGGACACCTCACGCGAACAAATTCCCCCCTTCTCAGGATATCCACGCAACAGTACACAAACATATTCCCCCAACCGAACGTTCGGATGTCACTGCAACCCACGCTACAACTAGTGTCCCCCTCCTCGGGTATCCACGAAACATCACGCGAACAGATTCCCCCTTCCCTTGGATATCCGCGCGGCACCTCGCAAACATATTCCACCAACGAAGCTTTCGTGTGTCACCACATCGGGACCTACAACAAATTCCCTTCTCCCACAGCACCAGCGAAACACGACGCGACCATACTCGCCCTGGCCAAAATGTTCACACAGACCCACACCTACGTACTCCCAAAACCACACTCCCCTATGTTCACGAAAAACACGCTACAACACTTGCCCCTCTCCCGGCACACCCACGGCACACCACGCGAACATATTCCCCCTTTCCACAGATATCGACGCAACACCACACAAACATACTCCCCCAACAAGACTTTCGTGTATCACTACAACGCACGCTACAACAATTCCGCATGTCCCTGGATACCATCGAAACACCACGCGAACATACCCCCCCTCGCCAAGATGCTCCCGCAGTCCCGCACTCACATATTCCCTTACACGGACTTTCAAATGTCCACATAAAACACGCCACCGAGGCCGCGCCGGCCCCTCATTCTTCTCCGCAACTGCCGTCAAGGGCAGCAAACGCATGCACCACTAATTCGGAAATCGAGGGCCGAAAGCGCAGAAGGAATAAACAATGAATTGTACAGTGCAAACCGACAACTCGACAGCGCATAAGACATAGGAAGAAACCTGATATTGCCACAAACCCCGACCTTGGAGGACAAATGGGCGTGACTTGCGAGAAAACAAAACAGCAAATAAGAGGATGCCTACAGCGCGCATTACGTTGGTTCCCGCGTTGTCAGTTTGGCGCTGTGAGGGTTTGTCGAGGCGCCTCCAGCCGCCCCGGGGTTTTGTTGGGGCAGTCCCAGTGCTCTGTTGGGCGTTTCTGGGGGCTTGCTGGAAGCCCCTCGAAGCCTCTTGGGGCCTCTTGGGGGCCTGTAGGGGGTCTTCTGGGGACCTCTTGGGCTCCTGGGGGGCTCTTTGGGCGGGGAGCTCGAAATGTCAGTCCCCGCGCCCGGCGGCCATACGTGGAACACATCGTGGCGTCAACGGCCAACATTATTCTAAGATGCTCGCTGCCGCGCGCAGCAATCCAAATCAATTGAAGGCCTGGGGAGCGCCAGAGGCCGCTGGCCAACGACCACCATTCCTGTGAGATGCGCACTGACAAGCGAAGAATTGAAGTACACATGTGTATCAGGAGTGGAGCATACACAGTGGTGGTCGTCAACTGCGGGACAGCCCCTCCCGGCCATACGTGGGCCACATCGTGGCGCCAACGACCACCGTTTTTCTTAGATGCCCACTGCCGTGCGAATCTTTCAAAATCCGCCCACTCCAACTTGGCGGGGAATCCGTGTGAGACATTTGGCTGTGCCCCTCAACTCTTCCCGATCCCCCGGGGCCCAAATTGACGTTTTGAGGGGCGCCTTCCCCGGGCCCATGACTTCGTGAACGATTTACCTGGAGCCTCGGGAGCCGTAAAAGAGCTCGAAGCAGCCCAGGAGGGCTCACACAGAGCGCCAAGATAATTCGATAGGGCTTTAAACCGACCCATTGTAATCCCACGACGCTCCGATATGGGTGCGCGATGACCCACGCGGCCCCCAAGACGGCCCAAAAGTGCTCCTAGATGGCCGCCGAGAGAGCCAGAAGAGTCTACCATGTTCTGAGTCCTATAGGAAACGTACATGTTTCGCTCACTGACTGGTTTTTTTGTCATGCAAGTGTCCACGACGGCCCAAGGGACCGCCAAGAGCATTCCAATGCGGCTCGTCAGGCCCCGAAGATGGCCCGAAGACGGCCCCAGAGAGCTCCAGGCCTAGGCGCCTGCCAGACGGCCCGAGAGATCCCCAAGGGGGCCCCAAGCCTCAAGAGGAAGAACACAAAATATGGCCCCAATTGGCAAGAGGCGCCGAAGAGTCCCAAGTTGCCACGAAGAAGCTCCCCAAATTTTGCTATCGGAGTTCCCCAAAGCAAACTTTGATTGACTCGCGGGCTTACGGCGAACACCTTCGCCATACTCGCTCTGGCCAGGCCTCCCTGGAGGAGGGGAAGGGGCACGAATCCTGACCAATAACATGGTATGCCTCATGCCGATTGCCTCCCCGCTCTGGCTGAGCCTCCTTGGAGGGGTGGGAGAAGCACGAAACCTAGGACATACTATGATATGCAAATGCCCTCGTCGCTCAGTCGGGGCCTCCCTGAAAACGGGAAACGGGAGGAAGACCTCGACAGAGGGGCGCATTATGGGCCCGAATGCATATGAGCCCGAAGTCAGTGAGTGCACAGTTTCGACTCCAGTCCATTCCGAAGTGTTTAGAGCTTCTGAGGTGGTCAGGCCACCTTCGCTTGAGACACCGACTCTGACATTAAAGATACTCTGTCCCATGATCATCCGACCGCCTTGGCCGGAGACAGCGTCGCAACTCTGGGTTCCGAGACTCCCTGAGCTGACGTGGTGGGGCCACTTTCGGCTGATACATGTATCGCAACTCTGACGTCGGAAATGCCCTGCCCCATGGTGGTCCAACCACTGTCGCCTCGGACATCCTCGCAACTCTCGGTTCCGAGGCTTCTCCTCTTCGTCGTCCTCCTCCTCCTCCTCCCCCCCCTCCTCCTCCTCTGTCTCGCCGTCGCGACGGAACAAAGAATCACAAAACAAATGGCGAAGACGGTAAAGAGGACAGCGACGACGACGACGACGACGACAACCTTCAGGTCGAAGGAGCACTCGCGCAGGAAGATCGCGAACGCGTCGACGGTACGCGTCTCCGCCTCCTCGACCTCGTCGGAATCGAGGAGCACGAAGTGCCGCACAGTTGGCTCTGGGCATTCAAATTGTGACCAGCAACGGAGTTCGAAGAACTCGAAGAGCACGAAGTGGCCTACAGTTGTCTCCAAGCATTCAATATGTGGCCGGGGATTGGAATTCTGAGAACTCGACGAGCACGAAATGGCCGACAGCTGTCTCTGGGCATTCAAAATGTGGCCCGGGAATGGAGTTCTGGGAGCTCGAAGAGCTCGGAATACCTTACAGTTGGCTCCAGGCATTCAAAATGTGGCCCAGGACTGGAGTTCTTGGAACTTGAAGAGCCCGAGGGCCTCTGGACAGCTGTTTTGAAGCGTCTCCGGAGCAGTTTTGGGGCCTCATTTGGGCCTCCTGGGGGCCTCTGGGGGCCTCTAGGGGGCCTCTTGGGCGCTTGTTGAGGCCTCGGGGTGGCTTCTTTTTGTTCTCCCCCCTCCGCTCTGCAGTAATACTCATGTCACCTGAATCTGTCTCAAGATTGAACGCCCCAATTGCCATAAAGCAAGTTTGTACGAGCGTACCCGGGGCAACGCAGATCGCAACATGTGGAAGACACACATGATGAACGGTCTACAAGCTCAACAGGGGTAGCGTCGAACTCGGGCTCAAAACTCACTAGTTGTTGATCATGATGTACGGCGCAGGGGCATTCACGGCGCGGTCCTCGACGTCCGCCTCTGCCTTTCGGGCCTTCGCGTCGGGAGCGCCGACGCTGCACTCGTAGACGCAGCCGAACGTCAGGATGACGACCCCGAGGAAGAACCAGAGCCAGCACAAGTCGAAGTACCACCCCCACGCGAACCAATTCAGGAAGACGGGAAGGTGAACACGCCCGCGGTGAGAATTACAAATATGCCCAACAATATGCCAGACATGCCATAGTCGCAGTGGCAGTTGATGGGGCACGCCATGCTCGCCTCATGCGGCCGCGTCCAGTGCCGAAGCGCGCGGGGAGCACGAACCCAGAAGTAGGAGCTGTCGAACCACGCTTGAACCGAAATGGCTTGAGCCAAAATGACTACGGAGGCCTCTTGGGGGCCTCTTGGGGCCTTCTGTGGGCCTCTCAGGGCGGAAAACTTGAATTTTCGGTTGGTGGTCCCTCTGTTGGGCCTCTCTTGGAGCCGTCTTGGGGCTCTTTTGGGCCGTCTGGGGCGCCTCTTGGGCCGTCTTGGGCCTCTCTTGGGCCGTCTTGGGCCCTCTTGGGGGCCTCGTGGGCGGTCTTGGGGCAGTCTTGGAGGCTTCTTGGGCCGTCTTGGAGCGTCGGGAAGCCGAAATGGCGCGAAGGCGAAAATCTGTCAAAAACCTATGTACAATGAACGATGTTGGCCTTCTGGGGCTCTCTTGGGCGGCTTCTTGGAGGCCAAGTGGGCGTGACTTGCGAGAAAAAACAGCAAAAAAAAAGATGCCTACAGCGCGCATGACGTTGGTTCCCGCGTTGTCCGTTTGACGCTGTGAGGGTTTGTCGAGGCACCTCCAGCCGTCCCGGGTCTTGTTGGGCCAGTCCCAATGCTCTCTTGGGCGTTTCTGGGGGCTTGCTGGAAGCCTCTCGAGGCCTCTTGGGGCCTCCTGGGGGCCTGTGGGCTCGAAATGTCAGTCCCCGCACCCGGCGGCCACACGTGGAACACATCGTGGCGTCAACGGCCAACATTATTCTAAGATGCTCGCTGCCGTGCGCAGCAATCAAAATCAATTAAAGGCCTGGGGAGGGCCAGAGGAGGGCCAAAGGCCGCTGGCCAACGACCACCATTCCTGTGAGATGTGCACTGACAAGCGAAGAATTGAAGTACACATGTGTACTTGGAGGAGCATACAAAGTGGTGGTCGTCAACTGCGGGACAGCCCCTCCCGGCCATACGTGGGCCACATCGTGGCGCCAACGACCACCGTTTTTCTTAGATGCCCACTGCCGTGCGAATCCTTCAAAATCCGCACACTCCAACTTGGGGGGGGGGGAGTGCGTGTGAGACATTTGGCTTTGCCCCTCAACTCTTCCCGATCCCCTGGGGCCCAAAATGACGTTTGGAGGGGGGCCTTCCCCAGGCCCATGACTTCGTGAACGCTTTACCTGGAGCCTCGGGAGCCTTAACAGAGCTCGAAACAGCCCAAGAGGGCTCACACACAACGCCAAAATAATTCGATAGGGCTTTAAAATGACCCGGGGTACTCCCACGACGGTCCGATATGGGTGCGCGATGACCCACGCGGCCCCCAAGACGGCCCAAGAGTGCTCCTAGATGGCCGCCGACAGAGCCAGAAGAGTCTACCATGTTCTGAGTCCTATAGGACTAGAACCACGCGCGCGCTACGCGCGCGCTTAGGTTCTAGTCGCAGATGAGCCACGGGTGCCGTTGTAAACCCCGCTGTGGCCACAACGACGAGTTCCAGCGTTCTCGGGTCCATGTCATAGACGCAAAAAACGCGTAGTCTGAACGCGGGGCGCCACGTTCCCGCGCACCTCACAATCTCGCTGCCGCCTTCGTTTGGTTTATCGAACTGCGTTTGTTTCTCCACTTTCATTTCCGCTCTGCCCCGTCGCAACATTCAATGATTTCGCACATCTGCTCAATCTCCCCATGCCCGATCACGCAGACATCTGAAGGTTCCTGATGTTGGGGTTGGCTCGGGGCCTCGTTGCGCGCGCGTGGGAGCGCGTTGTTATTTTCCTCTTCCTTGTGCTCCAAGCTTCTCGTTCACAGCGGTCGTTCAGCTGTCGGATATTTGCAGAGGGCGCGCGCAGATGCCCTCGTCATCTGTGCCCTTCTCTGCAATCAGTTGCTGTCGAGTCCGTCCACGGGAGTGGGGAAACTTCTTTGTGCTGGACGCCAAACCTCATGCCGGCGATAATCGCACCCGTGGGAACAGAAGGCTCGGGGTCACGGGGGATGCTCAATGATTTGCCTGGCAAGTCCCATATATGGGGTTGCGTGGAGCTCTGACGGGGCCTCTGGCGGTACCTTCTTCGCGCTCTGGCGAGGCCTTTCAGGAGGTGGGGGAGGGGCACGAAACCTAAACTATTGTATGGTATAGCCACACCCCGCTCGCTCGGGCGGGTCCGCCTTGCAAGGGTGGGAGGAGCAAAAGCCGCGTGAAAGAGTATGGTGTAGGGATGTCCTGCTCTCTCTAACGGGGGTTTCCCTGGCGCTCTGGCGGGGCTTGCCCAGGAGGGGAGGGAAGAGCACGAAACCTGAGGAAAACTATGGTATAACCACATCCCGTGCGCTCTAACGGAACTACTTCGGGTGCGGTGGGAAGAGCAAAACGTAACAGGGACTGTATATGCTATAGCAACACCCTTCTCGCTCTGCCGGGGCCGCCCTTGAGGGGTGTGACGGGCAAAGCAACTTGTGAAATGATAGGGTATAGCGATGCCCCGCTCGCTCAGGCGGGGCCTGTCTGGCGCTCTGGCGGGGCCGTCCCAGGAGAGGAGGGAGAAGCACGAAAACTGAGGGGTGAGGGGAAGAAGAGGAGAGAGGAGGTAATGGAGGAGGGGGTGGGAGGGAAGGAGGGACAGAAAGGGGAGGCCCGGGCCATCTGGGCCGTCTTCGAGCGCCCTGGGGCCTCCCGCTCCCGCTCTGTGGTCCATTTTGGGCCTATCCTGGGGCCTCTTGGGCCGTCTGGGGCTCCCGTGTGCAATTTGCAGGTTCTCTGGAGCCGTCTTGGCGCTCTTTTGGGGCGTCTTCGGCGGTCTTGAGGCGGTCTTGAGGGCGTCTTCGACCTTCTTCGAACATTGGAAGCTCGAGGACGCGAGAAAGCGAAAATCATCGAACAAACCAATGCACATCAATGATTTGGGCCTCTTCGGGCCCTCTCGGGACGTCTCTCGGAGCTCTCTTGGGCCCTCTTGGAGGCCTCTTGGACACATGTTCAAACGCTCTCGTGCAGTCTTGGGCTCTCTTGGAGCGCTCTTGGGCCATCTTGGCGCCCTCTTGAACGTCTCTCGGCCCCCTTTGATGTTTTTTGGCGCCCTTCGCTGGGCCCGAAACGGCCGGAAAACACATCAGTGCACTTTGGGGGCCCCGGGACCCTAGAACCACGCATGCTCTTCGCGCGCGCTTAACTGGTCGACCGGCGATCTGTCGCCAAGCTATGGGCCAGGAAGAATACAGCGCTACAGCGCCATTGTGCATTATGCTATGAGCGTGGCTGCGGAGCACTTATTTTTCCCCTGCGGCTAGGAGCGACCCTCGCGGCACTCTGCACCACAAAGCATTGCTCCTCCGAGCCCGCGGGGCGCGCGCCGACAACGCGCTCCCCGACCGTCGGCTCGAGGAGCAGCAGGAGGAGGCAAACTGAGCATCGTTTAACCGATCCCTATCCCCACTGGAGTGGCGTGGGCCCTGCTGGCCGATTTACCCCTTAGATGCAAATGCAGGTCAACATCATATGTTTCCTTCTGCCCCTTCCTTATTCCTCCTCCTCCGCTCTCATCGACCGGTCGACCGGTGATCTGTCGCCAAGCTATGGGCCAGGAAAAATGCAGCGCTACAGCGCCATGTTGCACTATGCTATGAGCGTGGCTGCGGAGTGGGGGAAACTCGTGCAAGGAACCCGCACGTGCTATGCAGAAAAAACGCCATATTCTCCCCTGGGCAGGATCGACAGCACTCTGAAACTCCCCGACCGTCGGCTCGAGGAGCAGCAGGAGGCAAACTGGGCATCGTTTAACCGATCCCTATCCCCACTGGCGTGGCCTGGGACCTGCTGGTCGATTTACCCCTTAGATGCAAATGCAGGTCAACATCATATGTTTCCTTCTGCCCCTTCCTTATTCCTCCTCCTCCGCTCTCATCGACCGGTCGACCGGTGATCTGTCGCCAAGCTATGGGCCAGGAAAAATGCAGCGCTACAGCGCCATGTTGCACTATGCTATGGAACGCCATGATATGCCATGCTACGCTATAAAGCGCAATGCCACTATGCAGTATGCAATGCAATAACATGATATACCGTACAGTGCGCATTGCATGCCATGCCATGCTGTGAAATGCTATGGTAATATGTTGGATGATACGCTGAACCATATCATGCGATGTTTCCTATGAAGAACGATGCTACCGCGTTACACGGTATGCACAGACACGGCATACCGTGCTATTCAATGCAATGCAATGCTGCCATGTTATGAACTGCTAGGCTAAAATAAACAGGACGACAGTAAGAGCAACAACGGGGGTGTGATATTTGTATGGTCACGGTTTACTCTTGCGCAGAGCAGTACGGTGCTGTTCTAGTAATGTATGCGCATTGGAATGCCATAGTACGCCACGGTGCGTCATGAGATGCCATGCCATGCTGGGCAATGTTACGTCGTGACTTGCAGTGTGAGGCTCAGCTAAACACTGCTATGGAATGCAATACGATGGTATGCTGAACCATACTGTGATATGCATTGACACGGTTAGCTATGTCGTGCTGTGCCGTGCCATGCCATGTCATGCAACGCTGCGATGCCACGATAGGCTAGGCGGTCCTTTGCTATGCACCGGTATGTTTTGGAGGCCGTTTGGGGTGCTCTTGGGGCCTCTGTTGCGGCCTCTTTGGGGCCTCTGGGGCCTCGTGGGGCACCTAGGGGGCCTCTGGGGGGCCTCTTGGGCTCTGTTGGGGGCCTCTTGGGGCCTCCTGGAGGCCTCTTGGGGCGGAAGGCTCGAATTGTCGGTTCGTGTTCCCCCTCTTGAGCCCTTCTTGGGGCCGTCTTGGGCCCTCTTGGGCGATCTTGAGCGCCTCGTGGGCCGTCTTGGGGGGCGCGCTTGGGCCGTCTTGGGGCTCTCTTGCGCCGTCGTGGCGCCCTTTTTGGGTGTCTCTTGGGCCGCGTTGAGCTGATTTCTGGGCCCTCGTGGGCTGTCTTGGACAGTCGGAAACACGAAACAGCGAGAACACGAAAAACCTTCAAAAACCATCGAAAATAACACTTTGTTCGCCTCCTGAGTGCCTCGTGGGAGTCCTTTTGAGAGCATCTTGGCCGTCTTGAAGCACTCTCGGGCTGTCTTTCAGCCATGTTGGACCAATTCTGAAACGCTCTTGTGCGGTCTTGGGCTCTCTTAAAGCGTTCTTGGGCCATCTTGGCGCCCTCTTGCCCCCCTTTGACGTTGTTTGGCGCCCCCCGCCGAGCCCGAAACGGCCAGAAGATAGATCAGTGCACTTTGGGGTGCCCGGGACCCCCTATCCATTATATATATATATAAGAGAGAGAGAGAGAGAGTATATATATATATATAGAAAGAGAGAGAGAGAGAGAAACATATAATAATAATACTAATAATAATAATAATAGTAATAATAATATAATACTAATAATAATCATAATAATAATAATACTAATAATAATAATGATAACAATAATAATAAACAAAAACATCGCGTGCGCTTCGCGCGCGCTCAAGATCTAGCTAGGCTTGATCGGCCAAATCATGTAATCTCATTTTGGTCGCTTCCTGCGTCCAGGGACTCCCTTGGAGGCCCTGCGCAAGCCTCGGAATCGTATAGAAGGGAAATGCGGAAACGCAGAAATCATTAATTCATTTCCTTTCGGTATTCAACGATCTGGGGCCCTCAAATGCTTCCTGGGTTTTTTGGGGGAGATGACGGGGTCTGAATTGTGGTGTGTTGTGCGAGAGTAGACCGGGGGCCAAACTTTAAAAACAAGAAAAAGGAATTGTGGGATGTCCATTTTTTCCAGTTCCTCGGCGTCGTTCGGCGCTGTGTTTTGTTTGTGCCTCGTGGGTTTTGTTAGCCCGGCTCCTCAGGGGTGTTGGTTCTTCCGGACCCCCTGGGGGTTCTGGAGGCCTCCTGTAGGCCTGGAGAGCCGTGTCTCGGGCTGCGCGGGAGCGTGTTGGGCCGTTCTTTACGCTCTGGGGACTCCTCAGGTCGTCTTGGGCTGTCTTTGGGCGTCTTGGGGGTCCCCCGGGAAGCCGGGAGGCGCGGTACTGGCCAAATGTCAGGGGATGTGCGGGATCTCCGAGTCAGAGTCCCACTATATATATATATATATATATATATATATATTGGAGAAAAAACAAAACAAAAAGAGAGAGAGAGAGAACAAAAACAAACAAAAACACAAAAAACTGGAATTCTGGGCATTCCCTTTTTTCCAAACCCTCCTTGTGTTGGGTACTCGTTTTGAATAGAGCACTGTGGTATCCACCTCCCGCCCTCTCCTCCTTCTTCTCTCCTGTGTTCGCGGTGCCCTGCTGGGCTGCGATATGCGCAACTGTCGCCACTTTCGTGGGCTCCTGGGAGGCCCAGCGGAGGTACGTCCTACGCGGACCACTTTGAGGCCTCCCTGTCCCCTGCGGGGCTGCGATCTGCGCAACTGTCGCCACTTCGTGGGTTCCTGGGAGGCCCAGCAGAGGTACGTCCTACGCGGACCACGTTGAGGCCTCCCTGCCCCCTGCGGGGCTGCGATCTGGCAACTGTCGCCACTTTCGTAAGTTCCTGGGAGGCCCAGCAGAGGTACGTCCTACGCGGACCACTTTGAGGCCTCCCTGTCCCCTGCGGGCGCACTTGTCGCACCTGTCGCACCTGGCGCCCCCTGGCGCAGTGGACGCCCAAAAGGCAAACACGCCCAAAATATCAGTTTCCCCAAAGGAAATCTACGATTTTTGCTTATTGGGATCCCCGATCCTCATCGTTCGCACGCCATGTTCCGGAGGAGCGTTTCTGGAGCACGGGGCGCCAGAGGCCCCCCCGCTCTCCCCCCCTCCCTGACTATCCTGCCGAGGAACTCTTGGGTTGCGCAAGGCCGGTCTCGCGGGCTCCCTGGGGCTTCCCGGGCCCGCCCAGGGCTGTTTGGGAACGGACCTGGAGGCGCGCTGGGCCCCATTGGAGCGTCGGAAAGCCGAACAGACAAGAAGGCCAAGATCCTCCAATTCCTGAGTCAAACGAACGATTTTGGCCTGTTGGGACCCTCTTGGGGGGTGCTCCTGGAAGCGTCCTGAGCCATGTTTGAAGCCTCTTGGGAGCTATCTGAAGCCCCCTGGGGCTCTCTTGAAGCGGAAGCCCTGGGTTTTCCAAGCGAGGTCCGTCTCTTGGACACCTTTCGGGCCTGTTTGGGGCCCTCGTGGGCGGCCCTGGGCGCTTCTTGGGCCAGCCTTGGGCCCTCTGGGACCGCCTCGGGGCGGCCTTGGGCGCTTCTGGAGCTGTTTGGGAGCGGTCTCGGAGGTCTGCTGGGCCGCCTAGGAGCGTCGGACAGCCGCCGAGATCAGAAGGCCAACCCTGCAAGACTATTGAACAAATCAATGTTTGGCCTGCTGGGGCCCTCGTGGGAGTGCTTTTGGAAGCGTTTGGAGCCATGTTGGAGGACTCTTGGGGGCCGCCCGGTGCCTTCCGGGTCACGCAGGGAAGGGGGCAGGGGGAAAAAGGCCAGAGAGCGCTGAAGGATACAAATACTGGAACCCTCTTGTGATTTTGTGGGGGGCCTCGTCAGGCCGCTCGCTGGGAGTTTGACGTAGCTTCTCGGGAGCCTCTGAACCTGTCGGGGGCCTCCTGGAAGCAGGTTCGAAGCATTTTGGGGGCCGATTTGGGGCTTCTCGGGGCCTCCTTTGGGCCTCTTGGGGGTCTCCTGGGGCCTCTTGAGGGGCCTCCTTGGGGCCTCCTGGCGGCCTCTTGGGGCGGAAGGCTCGAGCTTGCGGTTCGTGGTCCCCCTCTGGGCCCCCTCTTGGGCCCGTCTTGGGGCCCTCTTGGGCCATCTTGGGCGCCTCTTGGGCCGTCTTGGGGCCCTCTTGGGCTGTCCTGGGGCCCTCTTGGAAGCTTCTTGGGCCGTCTTGGGGCGGTTTTGGGCGCCTCTTGGGCCGTCTGCGACGCGGCGGAAGCCCAAGAGGCGAACATGCGAAAAATAGACGCTTTCCCATAGGAATGGCACGATTTTTGCTTCTTGGGCCTGTCTTGGGCTGCCTCTCGGAGCGTCTTGGATGCTTCTGGGACCTTCTTGGTGTCATGACAGGCGTCTTGGAAGGCATCTGGAGCCATCGGAGCGCGTTCCGAAGCCGCCTGCGAACGATCTTGGACGGCGTCCGGCGGTCCGACGAGCCTCCGGGCCCCCCGGGGCCCACATTTGTGGTCGGGGTCCCGGCCCCGGGCCCCCGGACCCGGTGCGCCGTTATATGTATAAACGTACCTGTTTCGCTCAATCGCTTTTTTCGTCATGCAACCGTCCAAGACGGCCCAAGGAACCGCCAAGAGCATTCCAATACGGCCCGTCAGGCCCCTAAGATGGCCCGAAGACGGCCCAAGAGGGCTCCAAGACAGGCCTAGGCGCCTGCCAGATGGCCCGAGAGATCCCCAAGAAGGCCCCCAGCCTCAAGAGGGAGAACACAAAAGATGGCCCCAATTGGCAAGAGGCTTCGAAGAATCCCAAGCTGCCACGAAGAAGCTCCCCAAACTATGTTATCGGAGTTCCCCAAAGCAAACTTTGATTGACTCGCGGGCTTACGGAGAACGCCTTCGCCGTCCTCGCTCTGGTCGGGCCTCCCTGGAGGAGGGGAAGGGGCACGAATCCTGACCAATAACATGGTATGCCTCATGCCGATTGCCTCCCCGCTCTGGCTGAGCCTCCTTGGAGGGGTGGGAGAGGCACGAAACCTAGGACATACTATCATACGCAAGTGCCCTCGTCGCTCAGTCGGGGCCTCCCTGAAGACGGGAAACGGGAGGAAGACCTCGACAGAGGGGCGCATTATGGGCCCGAATGCACTTGAGCCCGAAGTCACTGCACAGTTTCGGCTCCAGTCCAACAAAAAGGACTTCCTAAAGAGCCAGGGGGGCAAGAGATCAGAATCAACTCGCTGTCTTCGCTCCTCCTCCTCCTCCTTTTCCTCCTCCCTCCTTCTGGTCCTCATCCTTCTCACCTTACATCATCATAATTAGGGCCCCTCTCTATCTATCGTCGTCGTCTTCGTCGTCCTCGTCGGCGTCGTCTCCGGCACCTGCCTCTCTCGCCTTGTGCCAGCGGGGCATTTTGATGTACACAATTTTGACTCCGGCCGTCGTCGTCGTCGTCGTCGTCGTCGACGTCGTCGTCGTCGTCGTCGTCGTCGTCGTCGTCGTCGTCGTCGTCGTCGTCGTCGTCGGCGTCTTCGCCCTCGTCGTCGTCGTGGACGACGGCGAGGCGGCCGGAGACAAATCTGTGTACATCAATATGCCCCTTTGCACGGCGAGAGAGGCAGGTGCCGGAGACGACGCCGACGAGGACGACGAAGACGACGACGATCCGCGACGATTGATGTACACAGTTTTAACTCCGGCCGTCGTCGTCGTCGTCGTCGTCGTCGTTGGCGTCTTCGTCGTCGCCGTCGTCGTCGTCGTCGTGGGCGTCGGCGAGGCGGCCGGAGTCAAAACTGCGTACATCAATTTGCTCCGCTGGCACAGGGCAAGACAGTCAGGTGCCGACGACGTCGACGACGAGGACAACGAAGACGACGACGACCAGCGACGATTGATGTACACGGTTTTGACTCCGCCTGTCGTCGTCGTCGTCGTTGGCGTTTTCGTCGTCGTCGTCGTGGACGTCGGCGAAACGGCCGGAGTGAAAACTGTGTACATCAATTTGCCGTGCTGGCACAGGGCGAGAGAGGCAGGTTTGGGGACCCGTGGGCGTCTCGGGGACCTCTAGGGGCTCACGTGGGTCTCCCCAAGGCAACCAGGGAGGGCCAGGTAGGGCTTCAACAAGGCACCAAGGGCGCCCCAAGACCGGTCCCAGGGGGAGCGGTCGTGGCCAAACTCCGTCTGACGGAGTTTGTCGACGTACGTACTCGCAAAGTGCGCTGCGTGGTAGGCTGCCTGGTAGGGTAGCCTACTGTATGGCCAAAGTGGCCTATTCCTTAGGTATCTCATAGACTCCTGGGCAGGGAAAACGTCCGACGAAGAAAGCTGTGCAATCGTGGTTGGCCTCTCGGCGGCCTCTGGAAAGCTGTTTTGAAGCGTTTCGGGAGCAGCTTTGGGGCCTCATTTGGGCCTCTTGGGGGCCTCTTGGGGCTTCCAGGGGGCCTCTGGGGCGTTTGTTGAAGCCTCTTGGGGGCTTCTTTTTTTTCTCCCCCCTCCGCTCTGCAGCAATACTCATGTCACCTGAGTCTGTCTCAAGATTGAACGCCCCAACTGCCATAAAGCAAGTTTGTACGAGCGTACCCGGGGCAACGCAGATCGCAACATGTGGAGGACACACATGATGAACGGTCTACAAGCCCAAAAACTCGGGCTCAAAACTCACTAGTTGTTGATCATAATGTACAGCGCAGGGGCATTCACGGCGCCGTCCTCGACGTCCGCCTCTGCCTTCCGGGCCTTCGCGTCGGGAGCGCCGACGCAGCACTCGTAGACGCAGCCGAACGTCAGGATGACGACCCCGAGGCAAAACCAGAGCCAGCACAGGTCGAAGTACCACTCCCACGCGAACCAATTCAGGAAGACGGGAAAGAAGGTGAACACGCCCGCGGCGAGAATTACAAATATGCCCAACAATATGCCAGACATGCCATAGTCGCAGTGGCAGTTGATGGGGCACGCCACGCTCGCCTCAGGCGGCCGCGTCCAGTGCCGAAGCGCGCGGGGAGCACGAACCCAAAAGTCGGAGATGTCGAGCCACGCTTTGAAATTGTGGTCCGGAAGGGGCCGCACATGCAGGCACATGCCACACAGTCGCATGCACATGCCCATGCAAATATACAAAAGCCTCAACAGCATTGCCGCACATGCACGCACATGCCACACCGTCCGACGCACAGTCGAATGCACGGTCAAGCAAAACTCTGAAAGCATAGACGCACATGCCCGCACATGCCGCAGAGATGTCGCAGGCGATAGTGGCCTGACCACCTGAGCTTGGGGCATTTCGCAACCCAGAGTTGCGAGGATGTCTCAGGCAAGCGTGGCCAGACCACCATGGGGCAGGGCATCTTGGAAACCAGAGTGGCGAGGATGTCGCTGGTCAAGGTGACCAGACGACCATGGGGCAGGACACCTCCGAGGTCTGAGTTGTGAGGATGTCTCAGGCGAAAGTGGCCTGACCACCATGGGGCAAAAGATCTCTGAGGTCAGGTCTGGGTTGCGAGGATGTCTCAAGCGAAAGGGGCCTGACCACCATGGGGCAAGAGATCTCTGAGGTCAGAGTTGCGAGGATGTCTCTGGCGAGAGTGGTCTGACCACCTCAGCCCAGGGCGTCTCGGAACCCAGAGCTGCGAGGATGTCTCAGGCAGGAGTGGCCAAAGCACCTGCTCAGGGCATCTCGGAACCCAGAGTTGCGAGGGTCTCAAGCGAAAGAGGCCGAGACACTATGGAGCAGGGCATCATTGAGGTCAGAGTTGCGAGGATGTCTCGGACGAAATTGGTATGAACACCTCAACTCAGGGCATTTCGGGCGAGGATGTCTAAAGCGAAAAGTGGTTCTAACCACCTCAGCTCAGGGGGCGTTCTCGGACAGAGTTGGGGTTGTCTTCAGGGAAAGGCCGAGACACTATCAAGCAGGGCATCATTGAGATCAGGGTCGCGAGGATGTCTCAGGCGACAATGGCTGACCACCTCAGCTCGGGGCATATCGGAATCGAGACTTGCGAGGATGTCTCTGGCGACAGTGGCCTGACCAGCATGGGGCAGGAGATCTCTGAGGTCAGAGTTGCGAGGATGTCTCAGGCGAAAGTGGTCGAACCACCTCAGCTTAGGGCGGCTCGAAACCCAGAGTTCCGAGGATGTCTCAAGCGAAAGAGGCTGGGCCACCATGGGGCAGGGTCTCTCCGATACCACAGTTGCGAGGATGTCTCAGGCGAAGGTGGCCAAATCACCTCATGTCAAAGCATGTCGGCCTCCAGATTGCCGACGACGTCTCACGCGGAACCGGCCAGACGCGAACGCGCCGGCGCCCGGAGACGAACGCCGGTCACGGCATTCTTGCACGTCCCGCACATGCCCCGCACAGGTACGCACAGTATTCGCACAGGCCGAGCTCGCCAGTGGCCGAGCCAGGCCAGCGATTCCGAGATTCCCTGAGCTCGGGCCGTCAAGCCACTCTCGCCCGAGACATCCTCGCAACTCTCACCTCCTCCTCCTCCTCCTCTTAATCCTCCTCCTCCCCTCATCTCCTCATCCTTCTTCTCCTCCTCCTTCTCCTACTCCTCCTCCTCCTCTGGCCGAGCCGAAACAGGAGGGCGGGCCGGCCGAGCCTGGGGGGCCGGTTCCGCATCCTCCGCCCCCCCCCTCCTCCCCCCACCCCCCCCCGCCCCCACCCCCCCCCCACCCCTTTCCACCCTCCCCCACCCACCCTGCTTTCTGGAGGCGAGCTGGAGAAGGCGCGCGGGAGTGTTTTACTAGGAGGGCACGCCACCGCCAGCTCACGAACCGGGCGAAAAACCGCCCCCGCCAGCAGCGGGCGAGCCTAAACGCACAACAAACTCTTTCAGGTAGCCCTGGCACGCCCCAGGTATGTAGCTCTGCGAAGGCCAGGAGGCATTGGAGGCACAGGGGTCCCAGACAGCTCTTAGGGCATGTGCGTGCATGTGCATTGGGATGTGCACGCATGTGCGCCCGCGCGCTTCACCGCATGTGCGTGCATGTGCGGGCCCGCACGGCCTCCCGAAGAGAGGTTGCACAGGCATGTGCGTGCATGTGCCGATTACAGATCTGCGATTCTCGAACACCTCCCGCATGTGCGGGCATGTGCGTGCATGTGCGACGGACTGTGCGTGCATGTGCGTATGATGGATACACCAAAACACAGCGCACATGCCCCCGCACATGGCCCGGGCACGACACTGTGCACGACGTGAACGGGCACGACGTGCGAAGGGCCGGAGGCCTGGCACTATGACTGGCCACATGCGCGACTAAGCGCGCACGTGACAGCGCAAAAACGGCCCGCACATACACCCACCAGGGGTATAGATGTGAGCGCGGTGCATGGGTGGGTCTGTCGTCAGGCTAATTATTTCCTGTTCGCTTGTGTGCAATATTGGAGGCCCTTGTTTCCGATATTCCATCCCCCTCGCACTTTCCCTCGCTTCCGAGCTTCGATGGATGGACCGCTGCAAGGCCAACTTGCTGCGAACTTGCGCAAAGAAAGACTTGCGACTTGCGACCTTTGCGACTTCTGTCGTTCAGCGGTTTTTCTGCCTAACTCGAGTTTTCGTTGGCTCCCCAGATTCCATAGAAAAGTGCCATTTCGGCTTGGATCGGCAATTTCACCCAGCGGGGCCGGCGACCATGGCCCATCGGCCAAAATAAAACCTGGGTGGGCACGGCGGCGGGACTTGCCGCAGGCAGCTGGATATATCTGCGGAGGGCCCTACAGCCCGCGCATCTCGTACTCTGTCACCTCGAGTTCTGACATGACAGCGCGAACCACCGCTCGCGGCGCTGATGAGCTTCAAGCAATGCTGCCCCTTCCGCGCGAGCTGCCGCGGGAGTCATGTGCTTTGCACTCCCTTCCTTATAAGACGTGGGCGAGTAAGGCTTCCCCTTATTGAGGTGCACGCTGAGAAGTTGCTTATTGTATTCGCACAGCTCGTAGCACATGTCGAGAAAGGACCGATGAGCGCACTGTGAGTTGTACTTTTTGCGAAGATACCCCACGATGCACGTCAAAGCATTTAGGTATTCGTCTTCCTTGTCTGCAGCTTGGGCCTCCTCGTTCAGGAAGAAAGGCCCGTTCAGCAAGAAACCCGCCGTCCGGCACGGGCCCGCGCCTATAGCGCGAATTTCCTGGAACGCCGCACTCACGGAGTCAATGTTGACTGGGCCGATGCGCGGCGCGAGCACGGGCATCGTGGCCGCGAAGTCCGAGAGGAGCTCCTTCGCCCGAAACCCGGAGCCACCGCGCCCCGGAACGCCCTGCAAGGCGCGAAAGAAACGCGCCAGATTCCACGAAGGCGCGAACTCCTGCAAGGGAGAGCGAATCCGACGTGAGAACATCTGCAATTCCGCGATGAATACATGGAATCCCTCCAACTTCATCTCTTTACGGAGGCGCATCGGATTCACAAAGGTCCCGAAGACGTCGCCTTTCACCGATGCGTAATACGTGAAAAGGTCATCCAGATTTGCGACGTCGACCGTCTCCAATGAGACCTTGGCCCACACGAAAACACCAGCCTTGAGGTCCCCCCGCACGCTGTGCGACAGAGTATTCCGAACAATGAAAATATTCACCATGAACTGCACAAGTTCCTGAAGAAGGTCATGGTCGGGGTTGACATTCTTCCGGTAGCGCTGGCGCGCGAATTGGGAGGATGGCGCGCCGTCGCGGCACCGCCTGTTCACTCGCGCAACGAGACGCATGTCTTTGGACAGCGCTTCCTTTTGCTTCGCGTCCAGAAACGCCGCCGATGCGACCTCCCGCCGGTCGAACCGCTCGACCATGGCGGCGACCCGCGACGCGAACGTATCAATCCTCCACCACTGCGGCTCCCCTAGTCGTACAGACAGTGCGCCGACCTCCCGCGGCGCCGTCGACCGTGGCACAAAATCCTTGTGTAACATCTGGGCGTCCTTCATGATCGTCAAAGGCGCGTCGAAGTCAGTGCGAAACCCACGCCCGCCCAATCCGGGGGAATCCTCTGCGTCCTGTGGAACAAACTTTTTCTTGGCATCACTTATTGCCTTCAACCGCGTGACGAGAGCATCTATGCTCGCAGGATCCAAGGATTCGGCTAACATCGCGATCCTGTCCACTGCGACGTCGCCGGCAGGATGCGATTTCGAACTCGAGGATGACCGCGCGGCCGCGTCGGCCAAGCCCCTGGCGGTGACCTTTCTCCACTCAATACAACCCTCCCGGGAAGTATGCGTTTTCTTCTTAAGCCGCTCGGTCACAAGCAACTGGTCGCAGTATGGGCATTCCAGTTGCCCACGAATTCGTTTCAATTCCAGCGCTCTCTCGGTTGGGCCACGTTTCCGCAACTGCCAAAAGCATTGGGAATCCCAACAGCCCCTTGGGGCGTCAATGGTCTGGAGCAGCCCCTCTGTTAAACCCCCTTTCTTCCCTCCTTCCTTCCTCCATTCTTGCGTGCTCCCTCCTGACCCTCATCTTCCTCGTGCCGCATTGCTGCTCCTTTTCCTCCCGCTCCGCCTGCTGCTGTTCCTTCGGCACTTCCTGCTCGTCCTACTCCTCCGTCTCCTCATTGTCCTCCTCCTCATCCTCCTCGTCGTCGTCCTCCTCCTCCTCATCATCATCATCATCCTCTTCCTCTCCTCTCAACCTCCTCTTCCTCATCCTCCTCCGCCTCCGACCCTTTCCCACTACTACTCTCCCTGCCTCACTTCACTTCCTCATCCTGCCTCCTGCTCCTCTCCCTCCTTCCTCCCTCCCTTACCCCTCCCCATACCCCCCCCCACCATTCCCCTCCACATTACTCCTCCAACCTCCTTCCTCACTCCTTCCCTCTCATCCCCCCCATCCTCCTCCTCTCCCTACATTCCTATAGATCCATCTCCTCCCTCATCCTCCCTCCTCCTCCTCCTCCTCCTCCTCCTCCTCCTCCTCTTCCTCTTGCTGCTCCTGGCCCACAGATGGCCCCGGCAACAACTCCACTTCCAACAGGGCCGCCACAAGCAGCACCGCCAGCAGCACCGACACCGCCACCAGCAGAAGCACCAGCACCGCCACAAGCAATAGCAACAACGGCATGAACAGCAAACGCACCCGCAGCAGCATCGATAGGAAACCCAGAAACAGCACAAGCACCTGAAGCACCAGCACCCATAAAATCAACAGCCCAAACATCAGCAGCAGCATGAACATCAGCAGCGCCTCCAACACCAGCAGAGCCGACACCATTTGCCCCCAGAGCTCTCAGAGTTGACCCGTGTTGAACACGCTATTTCAGTACGCATGTCTCCGATTCCCTTCTCCTGTCAGCTATCAGGGCGAAAGTTTCTGGATAGGTTGGTGGGGGTACGCGAAGCGACAAGAATTCAGGAACCGGCCCACTGGCGTGTCACCGAATTGCACGGGCGCATCTCCGTCCATGCCACCGCGGAGGCCCGCAGTCAGGTAAAAAATAAAATCCCTTGAGACAGTGATGGCGACAACGACGACAACGATTACGACAAGGATGATACCGATGATGATGATGATGATGATGATGATGAAGATGATGCTTAGCATGAGGATGATGGTGGTGATGATAATGATGATGATGATGATGATGATGATGATGGTGATGGTGACGGTAATGATGATGATGGTGGCGATGGCCTCGGGCTCGTAACGTGCCTGGGCCTAGCAATGCGAAACAAACCGCGAACACCTTCTCGGTTCCCAAGCGTGTGAGACTCGTCCCCTCCACAGCCCCGAGGTTCCCCGTGCGGGCTCAGGGATGCCCCAAAATACAACCCCGCCTCACCAAAGAAGTCAAACCCAGCAAGAAATATACGGGCCCCACTCCAACGCTTCCACCCTTTGGGCATCTCCTGAACGATGCCAAGATTGCATTAGCGTCCTTTCTTTTCCGATGGGCCCCCCAAGGCCTCGAGATGACCCCAAGCGGATTCCACATGGCCCCAAGAGAGGTCATTATGGACCCCTAAACGACTCCCCAGCCCGATTCAAGCGAACCGGCAAGACCGCCAAGATGAGGGGTCGGCGGATGTGGCGTAAGCCTTTTGAATAATATGGTTTGCGAATACCCTGCCCGCTCTGGTGGGGCCTCCCTGGAGGGGTGGGAGGGGCACGAAACCTCATACATAACATGGTGTGCGAATACCCTGCCCGCTCTGGCGGGGCCTCCCTGGAATGTTGGGAGGGGCGCGAAACCTCATAAATAACATGGTGTGCGGATACCCTGCCCGCTCAGGCGGGGCCTCCCTGGAGGGGTGGAGGGGCACGAAACCTGATAAATAATATGGTGTGCGAATACCGGTGTGCGAATACCCTGCCCGCTCAGGCGGGTCCTCCCTGGAGGAGTGGGAGGGGCACGATTCCGGATAAATAACATGGTGTGCGAATACCCTGCTCGCTCAGGCGGGGCCTCCCTGGAGGGGTGGGAGGGGCACGAAACCTGATAAATAACATGGTGTGCGAATACCCGCTCGCTCAGGCGGGGCCTCCCTGGAGGGGTGGGAAGGGTGCGCCCCCCCTTGAAACATGAAAAAAACCATGTGTGCGAATACCCTGCTCGCTTCAGGGCGGGGGCCTCCCTGGAGGGGTGGGAGGGGCACGACACCTGATAAATAACATGGTGTGAGGAAAGGCATGGTATGGTATGGGATGGTGGATGCATGGTACGGTATGGTAAGGTATGGTATGGAGTGGCATGGTATTGGTATGGTATGATACAGTATGGGATGGTGGAGGAAGCGGGAGGAGGAGGAGGAGGAGGAGGAGGAGGAGGAGGAGGAGAGGAGGAGGAGGAGGAAGAGGATGTTCGGGAAAACAAGAACCCCACTCAGGATGTGGGGAAGAAATTACACCGCACTCACATCTATACCCGTGGGTGGGTGCATGTGCGGCCGTTTTTGCGCTGTCATGTGCGCGCATATGCGCGGCATGTGCCAGTCATGTGCCAGGCCTGTGCGGTCCTTCTTGGATGGACTTCCTACTGTGCACGTCGTGCCCGAGCATGTGCGGGGGCATGTGCGCTGTGTTTTGGTGTATCCACCATACGCACATGCACGCACAGTCCGAGGCACATGCGCGCACATGCCTGCACATGCGGGAGGTGTTCGAGAATCGCAGATTTGTCATCGGCACATGCACGCACATGCCTGCGCAACCTCTGTTCGGGAGGCCGCGCGGGCCCGCACATGCACGCACATGCGGTGAAGCGCGCGGGTGCCCATGCGTGCACGCCCCAATGCACATGCGCGCTCATGCCCTAGGAGCTGTCTGAGACCCCTGTGCCTCCAATGCCTCCTGGCCTTCGCAGAGCTAACCTGGGGCTTGCCAGGGCTTCCTGAAAGAGTTTGTTGTGCGTTTAGACTCGCCCGCGGCTGGCGGGGGCGGTTCTTCGCCCGGTTCGTGAGCTGGCGGTGGCGTGCCCTCCCAGTAAAATTCTCTCCCGCGCGCCTTTTCAGCTCGGCCGGAGAAGCAGGGGTGAATGGGGGGGCGAGGTGGAGGGTGAGGGGGAGGAGGGGGGTGGGCGGAGAAGGCGGGCGCCCCGGCTCGGTGGCCGCCTGCCACTTCGGCTCGGCAAGAGGAGAAGAGGAGGAGGAGGAGGAGGAGGAGGAGGAAGGAGAGGAGAGGAGGAGGAGGAGAGGTGAGAGTTGCGCGGAGTCTCAGGCGATGAAAGTGGGCTTGACGGCCCGTCTTGGCGGCTTATTGGACCGTCTCAGCGGATTATTTTTGGCTGCCTCGGGGCTTTGTACGGGCCCTTCTGCCGGGCCTTTTCGGCTATATTCCACGTCGAATAGCAAACCACTCTTCTACTACAGCACCGGCCCCGGCCGGTAGTAGAAAAATCATGGCATCTAGGCTTGTCTGGACGGCTTCTTGGACGGCCTTGGCGCTATTTTTGGCTGCCTCGGGGCTTTGTTCGGGCCCTTTTGCCGGGCCTTTTCGGCTATCTTCGACGTCGAATAGCCAACCTTTTTTCTACAACAGCACCGGCCCCGGCCGGTAGTAGAAAAATCGTGGCATGTGGGGCCGTCTGGAAGGCTTCTTGGACGGCCTTGGCGTTATTTGTGGCTGCCTCGGGGCTCTGTTCGGGCCCTTTTGCCGGGCCTTTTCGATTATCTTCTACGTCAAGTAGCCGACCACTTTTCTACTACAGCACCGGCCCCGGCCGGTAGAAAAAAAATCGTGGCATCTGGGGCCGTCTTGGCGGCTTCTTGGACGGCCTTGGCGCTATTTTTGGTTGTCTCGGCCACTGGCGAGCTCGGCCTGTGCGAATACTGTGCGTACCTGTGCGGGGCATGTGCGGGACGTGCAAGAATGCCGGGGCCGGCGTTCGTCTCCGGGCGCCGGCACGTTCGCGTCGGGCCCGTTCCGCGTGAGACGTCGTCGGCAATCTGGAGACATCCTCGCAACTTTGACCTCTGAGATTCCTGTACCCCATGTGGTCTGGCCACGGTCGCGTGAGACATTCTCGCAAGTCTCGATTCCGAATATGCCCGAGCTTGAGGTGGTCAGCTCAGTCGCCTGAGACATCCTTCGCAACCTGATCTCAAATTTTGATGCCCTGTCGATAGGTTGTCTCGGCCCTTTCGCCCAGTGCATCCTCGGAACTCGGGGGGGTCCGAGAACGCCCTGGCTGAGGAGGTTAGACCATTTTACCTTTTGATATCCTCGCCCGAAATGCCCTGAGTTGAGGTGTTCATACCAATTTCGTCCGAGACATCCTCGCAACTCTGACCTCAATGATGCCCTGCTCCATAGTGTCTCGGCCTCTTTCGCTTGAGACCCTCGCAACTCTGGGTTCCGAGATGCCCTGAGCAGGTGCTTTGGCCACTCCTGCCTGAGACATCCTCGCAGCTCTGGGTTCCGAGACGCCCTGGGCTGAGGTGGTCAGACCACTCTCGCCAGAGACATCCTCGCAACTCTGACCTCAGAGATCTCTTGCCCCATGGTGGTCAGGCCCCTTTCGCTTGAGACATCCTCGCAACCCAGACCTCGGAGGTGTCCTGCCCCATGGTGGTCTGGTCACCTTGACCAGCGACATCCTCGCCACTCTGGTTTCCAAGATGCCCTGCCCCATGGTGGTCCGGCCACGCTTGCCTGAGACATCCTCGCAACTCTGGGTTGCGAGATGCCCCGAGCTCAGGTGGTCAGGCCACTTTCGCCTGCGACATCTCTGCGGCATGTGCGGGCATGTGCGTCTATGCTTTCAGAGTTTTGCTTGACCGTGCAATCGGCTGTGCGTCGGACGGTGTGGCATGTGCGCGCATGTGCGGCAATGCTGTTGAGGCTTTTGTATATTTGCATGGGCATGTGCATGCGACTGTGCGGCATGTGCATGCATGTGCGGCCCCTTCCGGACCACATTTTCAAAGTGAGCGCTATAGCAGTGAGCGCTATAGAAGTGAGTCCGGTGTATATATATATATATATATATACACAAGACTGCATTGGCGCTGCGCGTCATGCACCTTGGTCCTTTGAGTTCTGCACGCAAGCGGAATGCGTGCGTACGTACATGCGCGCATGCATGTATACACGCGCACGTGCATGCACGTTCCGTATAAATGTCTAGGTGTATACAATCTAGTTACAGTGTTGTATGTGTGTATACAGCGTACATATGTTCATGTAAATTTATGTGTGTAAGGCTATGAACATGCATATGCAACTCGTACGGGGCATCGTCGGGCATCTTCGCTGCATGCCACGAGACCCTCAACGACTGGGTCACAATGTGAGATGTCATGGGAGCAAAATCAATGAATGCTGGCATTCGGAAACATCGTGGGGGTGTTTTCGGTGACCTCGTGGGCCGTTTTGGCGCCTTCATCGGCCGTCCTGGGGCCTTCTTGGGCCGTCTTGGGGAGCTTGGGCCCGCCGGAGCCCCCTTTGGACCCATCTTGGGCACTTCCGGGGACCTCCCATGGCCCTTTTGGGTCTGTGCTGGGAGCCCTTGGGGGGCCTCTTGGTTCCATTATTGGCTGTCTTGGGGCTCTCGTGGGCGATCGTGAGGCCCGGCTCGGCCGTCCTGAAGCTTTCGAGGGGGCCTTTTGGAGCGTCTTGAGGCGGTCTCGGGGGCTTTGAAGCCGTCTTGAAAGCTGGTGAAATCCGAAAGGCGAATATGCTATAATTGTGAGTTTTACGAAGCGAATGGGACGGAAGGCCCTTTGGAAAGCTTTTTGGGGTGCCTTGGGGGTCTTTATGTTGGCATTCGGAAACATCGTGGGGTGTTTTCGGGGCCCTCGTGGGCCGTTTTGGCGCCTTCATGGGCCGTCCTCCCCGGAAGGAAGGGATGGGGTGGAGGCGGGCCGTGCCGGGGGGAAGGGGGGGGAGGAGAGAGAGAGAGAGAGAGAGAGAGAGGATGGAGGCGTGAAGTGCGGAGTTTGAGGGGGGCAGGGTGTCACAAGCGCATATAGAGAGGACGAGGGCGAGGGAGGAGGGACGGAGGAGGAGAGAGGATTGCGGACGGGACATGATGAGGGGGGACGGTTTTTTTTGCGTGGGGGGGGGGGAACGGGGGATCGGGAGGGGAAGGAGCATGGGGAGAAGCGGAGACGGGGGAAAGAGACGAGGAGACGAGGAGGGCCGCGGGGCGCGCGAGATGAGAGAGGCAGACCTCGGGGGTGGTGGTGGGTGGTGGTCGGACAGTGCGAAGGGGGGGGGGGTCGGGAGGAGGGGAGGGGAGGGGAGGGGACAGGAGGGGAGGGGAGAGGAGGGGAGGCGAGGGAGGGAGAGGGGAAGCCAGGGAGGGAGGGAGGGCGGCAGCCGGACCCCCTTTGGCCACCGTGGTCCCGGGCCGATGTTTTTCTGGGCCGGCCCGCGGAAGGCCGGGTTAGTGGGGGCACGCTGTCTCGCCCACAGCTGTTCCTTTGTCGAAGCAGTGTTTTTGCCCTGGCCCAAACCACCAACGTATTGACAAAAATCAAGACGGAAGTTTTTCTATATTTTTGGCCTCTAGCGGCCCTCGCCGGGCCCCAGGGCCGTCAAAAAACGACTCAGGATGAAACACCGACCCTCTTGAATGGGCCAAGACTTCCGGGGACCCCGTATTGGAAAAAACACGACATCGGCTCTCTGGGGGGGGGTGCGACCGCTCTCGTCTTGCTCCCCCCCCTTGTACACGCCGGCCGGTTCACCGTTCGGTTGCCTTCGCACTGCCACACGCTGGAGCGGACTGCCTCTGCCTCGCCGCCGGCGGGGTAAGTTTGCACTGGGGGTCTTGTTCAGGCCTACTTCGAGGTTTAAGTCGGGCATGTCCCTCTACAGGAGGAAATTCAAACATCTTATCTTCTTTTTAAGAATTGTCTGGGAACGATTCTTCCACCATTTTCGACTATTTCCCAGCTCTCTCAAACCATGCTTCATGTTTCCTCCAACATCCGCCTGTAGGAGGGCATGCCCCCGACCTCAGGCTAGGTTGTCTGGGGGCGCCCGCAGCCCCTGCGTGCGTGGGCCGTCGCTTTCCCGGGGTGTCGTCCGGTCGACGCCCGCGTGGCCGCCCCGTGCGCTGGCCGGCGTGTCCCCCGGGGCGTCGTCGGGTGGGCGGCCGTGGCCGCCCCGTGGCTGCACATAGGGCGTCGGGTGGCGTCCCTGGCTGCCCGCGCGGCTCGCACCGCGCAGCATGCGCTCAGCGGGTCTCACGTCATGGGTGCCACCCCGCAGCCTCAGCAGTGCCTGCGAGCGACTGCCAACACTCAGACCGGCCACAGCCCCCACGGTGCTGGCCATGCAGCGGCCACGGCAGCGCAGCACCGTCGTTGACGAGTCCCCGACAAGGGCCCGCTGATGTGCGCGCGTAGCCTGCACCTCCCGGTATGCACTCGACAGGTCTCACCGCAGAGGTGCCACCCCGTAAAGTGCACCACGCAGCTTGCGCCGCTGGTCGCGTCACGCTCACTGCGCAGCACGTATCGGAGCACGTGGAATGCCCCCCACAGATTGGACCGCATAGTTTGCACCCTACAGCTTCCACGACATGGCTTGCACATGTTTGATGTTCCTTTCTGTGAAGGAATGAGGATCTACCCTCCCCCGTTTTATCCATCTCCCCTGGGGCAGTGCAGTTTACATCTGAGTCTGCCCCATCGTTAATTTTCCATGTGGATCTCTTCTCTCCCAGCCAAACCGAACCTCCCCCCTCATCCTCGTCAAATAACACTATGCGCGCACTCTCGTTTATCACATACCATCAGTTTTCAATAGCCCCGTGCACAAAATGGGACAAATTCCACACGCGCGCGTCCTCGCGCGCCCATGCCAAACTCCTTCAAACACTTTCGGTTTCGTCAATGTTCTAAACTCGAATGTCCCGAAATACACTGAAAAGCCATTGGCTTTGCAACATGTTTTATCAAACGCATCTGCGTGCAAGCTCTTACGAATCCCTGAGGAAACAATCGTTTTCTCCAACATGTTCGTCACATGCAACCAGACAGGCCTCCTGCGCGCGCGTGTCGAAGTCATTCGAACGCCCTTGTGCGCGTGATGGGGGGGGGCACGATCCCTGTCAAATAATACATTGCGGGCCACTCGCGCGCGGCATCGGCCGTGCGCGCGCTTGTCGCCCAAATCCTTCATCGCCGACAAGTGTACACCATCATCGCCACCGGCGTGATCAGCATCGGCGCCGTCGTTGGCCCTGCAGTTGTCGTCGTCATCCTCGTCACCATCACCGGTACTGACACCATCGCGTCTGCCGTCGTCGACGTCGCCACGCCACCGCGCCCGCCCGGAGCACCGACTCGCACCGCAGTGCCCGCGCGCCAGCGCGGCCTGCGAGACGCGCCAGCCCGGCGGTCGGCGCCACCGCGGCCGCGGCGGTCGCGCCAGACCAGCTGGCCGCTCTGCACACGAGCCTGCGCGCGCTGGCGCGGCCGCGGCGATGCGCCAGCCAGCGCCGAGCAGATCCTCATAATCATCATCATCATCATCATCATCATCATCATCATCATCATCATCATCATCATCATCATCATCATCATCATCATCATCATCATCATCATTGTCATCATCATCATCAGCATCATCATCATCATCAACATCAACATCATCATCATTATCATCATCATCAGCAGCATCATCATCATCACCATCATCTCATCATCACTCGACCCTCGTCGTTATCGCAATCGCCGCCGCGTGGATTTTGCAGACCAAGTTGCAGGTGGATGGGTGGGATGTCTGTGCGGGCGGTGGAGCTGGCAACTTCCAGTTCGGCGGGGTGAAGTTCCCTCCGTGGATTGCACCACACAAGCTGCATCCCATAGATTGCGCCACGTGTGGGGGCACTCTGAGAGTGCAAGGACCCACTTGTCGTGGCCCACGCTGGCAAACATTGTGGTGCGTATCTGTCAATCTGGGGCCTCATCGTCGTCCTTCCACGTCTGCCCGCCCCCAATTCCGCCCCCGATCGCCCCCCCGAGCTCGATCTTGCGGACAGGTTGTTGCGGTCGTTTTTACGGGCATGGCAGATGCATGTTTCAAGGAGCTAGACAAGCGAGCCACCGAGTGACCCTATGTGCCGAATTCTAATGGCTGGTGCACTTTTTCCGGGACGGCCTTCGCAGCCCGCTCATCTTTTCGCTTGCGCGACTTGTGATGTTTCAAGGCGCAGCGTGCCCAGACTTCCGACGACTCGATGTGCACGAGTCGCCAGCCTCTTTCTCCGCGGCGGGTTTCTTATTCTGGTTGCTGTTTCATTGTCCCAGGGCCCGCATTGACGAGCGGCGAACATGTCCGTGTCCGTGCCCTCTTGGTCTGGATTCGGGCCGCGACCTCGCAGACACGCGGTCGCACGGATACGTTCCGCGCGGGGCCTCCGCGAAGAAAGCGCCCCGCATCCGCACGATCGCGTCCCCAGGGGCCCGGCCCGCGAGGCCGCGGACACAGCCAAGTTGTTCCCGCCCACGGCGCATGCAGCTCCTGGGGGGGGGAGAACACTGTGACAGGCGTTTCTTTTTTTGTTTGTTGGCAGGGCTCGACCTAAGCGGTGTTTTGAGGATCTCGTTGGCCGCTTTCGTTTCGATGTCGCCCTGCAGCGACGGCGGAAGGAAGACAGAGCGAGGGAACACGAAAACCAAGCGAAGCAGGAAAACACTGCTTACATCCCTGGTTTGTCGGGTCGCCGGTGGTCTGGGTTTGGAAGGCACGTTCGCGGGCCCACCCCGCACAGAGGCGGGTACGCTGCAGGCGTCTCGGCGGCAGACGTGACGTGCGGCGCCGCCGGTTCGCCCGCAGCAGCAGCAAAAACTACAGAGTGCCGGCGGCGGGGGCTTCTGCGCGGGCACCCGGCCCGTGTCGCAGCGCAGGCAAAGACGGAGTCAGACCCTTTCTGTTCGCACACCTCTTCCTCCTCCACCTCCTCCTGCTCCTACTCCTCCTCCTCCTCCTCCTCCTGCCCGTCCTCCTCCTCCTCCTCCTCTTCCACCTCCTCCTCCACCTCCTCTCCTTCCTCCTCTTCCTCCTCCACCTCGTCCTCCTCCTCCACCTATTGCTGTTCTTCCTCTCGGTCCCCCACTCCCGCCCTGCAGCGTTTCCCCCACCTCCTCCTCCTCCTCCTCCTCCTCCTCCTCCTTCTCTTCCCCCTCCTCCTCCTCCCAGTTCGCCTCCTGTTGTCTCGCCTCCTCGACCGCGTCGTCTCCTCCTCCTCCTCTGATTTTACAAGCTATGATAATACCTCATACGTAAGCCCGCAGCGGGTGCCTGTGCCAAGGAACTCGCGGACTGAAGAGGTGCTCCCTCTCGACGTCGTGCGAATGTGCAGCAGCTGCGAGCAGTTCTTATAGTGCACCTTGGAACTCCCAGACGGTACTTGAAGCCTCAACAACTTCCAGTGGCAGCCTGTTGTAAATGAGAACCAAGCCAAGCAGCGAGTTTTTGAAATTATCAGCAGGACGCGAATTGGGCAAGACAAAGTCGCTCCAATGCCCGTCAGAATACTCGATCAGCTGTAGACGATGTCTCCCCGACCGGCTTGCCCCCGACTGCGTGTCCAGCCTGAAAAACTGCATGACATGCCCTGGGCCTCTCCCAAGCACGGATCTGTGAATCAGTCCGAGCATCGCAATCTCTCGCCTTGACGACAAAGGTGCCAGCTTGAAAGCCAAGAGTGCCTCTTCTTGGCTTGCCCCGGTTGCCTCGGTCAGCTTGTCCTGGACATGATCCAAGGCCTCCAGCGCTGATTTGCAGGTGTGGTAGATTGCAGCAGTCCGGTACTCTATGAAAGACAGTACCTGGGCCTTGTACAGCAAGACTAGCTGGGCGCCAGTGTTGTATTTACGAGTCCTCAAAATCGCCTTCAATTTCCACCTGCAGTCCTTCGCCAACTGCAGCACCGAGTCGGTCATGGTAGGCTTCGTAACAAAACGCACCCAATAAATCGAACGAAGCCCCGTACGGATTATATCTGGACAACATGTGTTTTGATTCCTTGTTTGCGTCAGAAGTCACTTGGTTCGCCTTGCCCCACTTATGGAGCTCGTATTGGCAGGTGTCCATGTCGCTGAGGATAGCGGCCTATCGGGCAGCTCCCCCGTACACCCGGAAAGCGTTGAGGTCATCAGCAAAAGCAGCTTCAGTAAACCCAGACTTTTTGATCGGCTCTGCAGCGTCAGCGTAGAACACATTCCACAACATCGGGCCCCATACTGTGCCCTGGAACACCATATTGTCCAGCAGCATCTCGGTGGACTTCAGCCTTCTGCCACAACTTGGGCTCCCCGGGCGCCAAGCCACGATTTGAAGAGCTGCAGGGCGGCGCCCCTCTCGCGGCCAATTTCCCGATTAATCTACCAACGAGACCCTGTCGAAAGCAGCAGGCACGTCGGACAAGTAGACTGCCACTTTCGCTTTTTCCCTGAAGGCTGTTAGCCAAGACAGAACAAGGAATGCCAAGGCGTTCCTGGCGCCCTTGCCTCGACTGTACGCAAACCGATTACGGCCAATCTTCGATTCAGACATGAATGTGGGGCAGAATGCTGGTTGCAGAAATCTCTCGATGACCTTGGCCAGCTGTGCAGTGAGGTGCACACCCCGGTAGTTCTGGGGATCAAACACTGCCTCTCTCTCCTATATATGGCATCAATCCAGTGGATGCCCCAGCTTGTAGGCCACTCCCCCCTCGGGCAATAATCGCTACACCCAGCAAGTACACGGGTAGCGCAAGCGACGCTGAGCAGCTTTTCAAGAGCCTCGTCGGGAGCAAGTCTGGGTCGGTGGCGCTATCCTCTTGGAGTGCCTTCGATACCTTCTCGGCGCCCTCTTTGCTGAGATGTTCGGCTGGCTCAGTGTCCCACTTTGCGTCCACGTCGTGAATGCACGAGTAAGCGTTCTCTTCACGCTCGGGCGAATGAAACTTGTCGCTGAAAGTTTGTGCCAAAAGATTCGCCTTCCCAGTCGGTTCCCTGGCCCAATCACCATCTGGTCGTCTCGGTGCCGGGACTGCGCTCTGGCGCGCTTTTTGGCAGTGGAGCTGCCGCTGCAAGCTCCACCAGTCTTCGGAGCCCCTCTTCATTGAATTCAACGCATCCCTCGCTTTCCCGTACCATTGGCTGTACCCCAGATTTCGTAACAAAAGGGAGGGGGTCTGGACCCTCCAAGACAAGCCATTTCAGACCTCCCCCGTGGGAGAACCCTCCAAAACATCGTCCCCAGACCCCCCAGGCCCTCCAAGATAGCCTGGAAGAGACCCCCCCCCGAAATGAGACCCCCCTCCCTTTATTACGAAATCTGGAGTACTCTTCAACGACTGCGCTGCTACAGGTTTCTGCGAGTTCAGCCTCGTGCGAGCTTCCTTCCGCCCGTCGCCTGGCATCCACTGCTGCGATCGCCCTATCGTTCAACCATGGGTGCGCCGACTTCGCCTCCGCAATCTTAAGTCGGGCCTGTCCCCCTACAGGGGGATTTTCGACGAACGTAACAACATACCCCCAAAATAGTCAAAGAATAATGCAAAAACAGTCTGGGGACTATTTTTTTTGTTGCCTTTTTGGGGTATTTTTGTTGGGGCATTTTCTTTTTCGTGGAAAATCCCCCTGGAGGGGGACACGCCCGACTTAATCGTAATCCATTTCGTCTGGATGCGCTGCCTGGCACAATCTAAAGTGCCTTCGGTCCTCTGGAGTGCGCCGGTCGTCGGGCCACAGCTCGGCATACGAAGCGCCAGCCCACGCTCGCCAGTAGAGCGCTGAGCCTGCTCCAGTCGGCGCCACGAAGATGCCACACCTCCCTTCGGACCGCGTGCGCACGAGGGACCGGCATAGGCAAGGCAAGTTCCACAACGCTGTGGTCTGCGACTGTCGGCGAAACTTCTGTTTCAGCGCCGTCGATGCTTGTGAGCACCAGATCGAGTAAGTGCGGGCCCCGAGTTGGAGCTCGGACAATTTGACGCAGTCCCATGCCAGCGGTGGATTGTCGTGACGCTTCTCCTACTGGCGACGTATGTGCAGAAAGTTGTAACCAGGGCTTGTGATGAACATTCAATTCACCCAGCAATGCTGTTCCCATGAAGCCCCCGCTCAACGCAGCATGCTCCTCAGCGCAACTTTTGATACTGCCAGTTTCATGTGCAGGTGGTCTGTACCATGCTCCGAACAAGAACGGCCCTCGCTCCGTATGCAAAGCGCACCACACCCTCTCCGCATCGGTGGACTTGCTTACGCACGTCACCTGGGCGACGATTGCACGAGCTGCAAAAACTATAACTCCTCCCCGGCTGCTACCGTCAGTCCTGTCTCGGCGCGCTACCTCCAGATAGCCTTCCAAGTCAACACATTCAATAGCACGGTCTAAAATAGATAATGTTATACAATCATGTCCGGCTTCTTGTCGCTTATCCGCACCCGCGCTGCCAGCTCGACCAGAGAGCTGCGCAGGCCCTGCATGTGAATCGACCAGAAAACTAACTCAACAGCGTAGAACGATTGACAGCGAGAGACCTGCTGAGCCTGGGCCGCCGCGTCTGCTCCATGGTGCTCCTGCAGTGGTTCGGGGGAATCAGCCGATGCATTCAGCGCCAGCTTCACGGCCCCCTCCTGTCGCAGAATCGTGACCGGAACATCGCCGCTCGCGGCCGCATATTTGCCCCGACCGCCCCCGCCACCCTTCATGAACCCCTATTCCTCGGAGTACAATTTGTCGAACCTGTCCTTGTAGTCGAGTGCCTGGCCCAGGAGCTGCATCGAGCCGTTTTTCCACTCCCCGGCCCTCTGCTCCCTCCACCAGACGGCTCCCTCGTGGTAGTCCGTGTCGATATGCTGCCTGATGTTGTTCCCGTCGCCGCCGTTGGCCTCAATGAGAGTCCTCACCGATTTCTGACTGCCCTCTCCCGCCTCCCATCCACAGAACTCGGATCCCTCCTCCTCGAATCCGCGTTGCAATAGATCTTCTGGCCCGTGTACGTATACGGGCGGTTCTGCGCCTTATCCGTTAAGAACTCCCACATCCCGGCCGACGACTTGCAGCGCATCGCGCCGCGCTCAGCGAATGTCTTGCCGTAGGCGAAGATCTCCTCTACGTCCTCCCGGGCCTCCTTCACAATCCCCTCCAAAAACCTCACGATGTCGTCCGCCTTCGCATCCTTCGGGGACTGCCCGCAGCTGACGGTCCTGCTGCGCTTCTCCTCCGCCTCCTCGTCCACCCCCTTCCTGGCCTTATCCGCACTCGACGTCGCAGCTCCTGACGGCCACTGCGGCTTCGACTCGTCCTCATACCTTGACTTCTTGAACTCCTCTTGCAACTCTTCCAGGTTCTTCGTCTTCTTCCTCATCTCACCTACCTCCTTCAAGTCCCTTTTCATGGTATCCACCTCCTCCCTCACCATGTTTGCCGTGAAATGCGCCTGCTTAGCGATGGTCTTCGCTTCCTCCACATCCTTCCTCGTGCCCTTCATATCTTTGCTCATCGTCTTCATCATGTTCACCATCTTCTTCAACATATCCTTCGCGCTCATGTCCTCGCCCCCTCTCTCCATGCCCTCGTCCTTTGCCTCTACCTCCACCTCCTCCTTCTCTGCATCCTCTACTTTTAGCTTCTTATCTTTCGGCGTCGAACCTGTGCTCGAATCCTCTTTCGATTTCCCCGACATGCGATTGGAACCATGAACTTGAGCCACGTTGCCATGTTCCATGTTGCCGGTTGTCCATATTGCCATGTTCCTCCATTCCTTCTCCTTATAGATAACTCCTCCCTGTCGCACCCCGGGGCCAGTTTTTAGGGCGGGTCGGGCGTTTCGCCTGAGACTTCCTCACCGTTTATGATTCTGAAGCTTAACAATGACAACAGCTTCAAAGATTGAGGGCGGGTCGCTTTCAAAATGTGGCTCTCGCTTTAGCGCCACGCACACGCGTCTTAAACATTTACAAGAATTTCATGTATTGAGGGCGGGTGGCTTCCAACATGTGGCTCTCGCCTGAGCGCCGCGCGCAGTCGTTTTAAACAATTGCAAGAGTTTCACGGATTGAGGGCGGGTGATTTTGAAGATGTGGCTCTCGCCTGAGCGCCGCGCGCAGTCGTTAAAACAAATTGCAAGAGTTTCGCGGATTGAGGGTGGGTGTTTTTGAAGATGTGGCTCTCGCCTGAGCGCCGCGCACAGCCGTTAAAACAAATTGCAAGAGCTTCACGGATTGAGGGCGGGTGGTTTTCAGAATGTGGTTCTCGCTTTAGCGCTGCGCACACTCGTTTTAAACATTTGCAAGAGTTTCCCGGATTGATGGCGGGTCGTTTTCATAAGGTGGGTCTCGCTTTTAGCGCTGCTCACATTCGTTTCAACAAGTTGCAAGAGTTTCACGGGTTGAGAACGGTTCATTTTCAAAATGCAACTCTCGCCTTAACGCCGCGCACATTCGTTGTTTTATATATATATATATACACATCTAAAATATGCAATAGCTCACGGATCCCCATGACCAACGCAACAGAACTTGTATCTGTGGGAAGGATTCAGGATGATGTGGGTGCAACAGTTCGGTTGATTTGCTGTTTTGAAGTCCCAAACATGCGTTCTGGCACGATTCTGGATTGTCAAGACGTAGCAGTCAGGTTGATACGTGGCGTTGAAATCCAGAGAACAATGTTTTGGCACCCTTGAGGATCTTCAATCTGTTGTCTTCCAACGAGGCAGTTTCCTCAATGTAAATGGACCGCTGTAGGGGCCTATGAAGAGGGAGCTTGGAGGGAGGGTTAATTCCAACAGCGTTGATGACTCTTGGGTTTCCACTGGTCCTCCTCCTCCGAGCTCCTCCTCCTCCTCCTCCTCCTCCTCCTCCTCCTCCTCCTCCTCCTCATCATCATCATCATCATCATCATCATCATCATCATCATCATCATCATCATCATCATCATCATCATCATCATCATCATCATCCCCCCCCCTCTGAGCTTCAAGTTTTCTCGTATCTCCCCTTCCTCTTTCTCTGTCGCGCCCTCCCGATCATGCTCCTCGGCTCTCCGACACCTTCCTCAAACCCCCTCTGCGCTTCTCTCCTCCGTCGTGAGAGGGAGGGAACGGTGGGGGGAGGAGGAGGATGAGGAGGAGGAGGAGGAGGAGGAGGAGGAGGAGGAGGACGAGGGGGGTAGGCAGGGCAGGCTTGGAGAATGATGGAGGCACGGGAGAGGAGAAGGAGGAGGAAGCGCTCTGCCCTTCCGGGCGCGATCGAGACGACACGAGGAGGACCCCTCGCACATGGGGCTTCCTAGCAACAAGGAAAGAGAGGGTGATTTCCTACACAAAGGGCCAGGGCCGCCGCGCCGCGCGCGCAGCGGCCCTTGCCCAGGCCTCCGACGACGTGATGTTTACACAACGTGGGTCGTGGAGCTCCCCGACCAGACCTCTGCCGACTCAGAATCATGGCGCCACATGTTTTTGTTCGCGTTTCTCTGCCATTTAGGGGGCCGTCCCTGGGACCCCCGTGGCGGTCCAACAACGACTCGGGATACACTGGAGTTCAGGCAGGCCCAGGGGAGCGCTCTCAGAGCGTTCCGGAGCGTTCCGGAGCAGCTGCGGCGCGCCGACATAAGGACCACGTGCGCTTCAGGAGGGGCTCTGATTTCCTGGGAGCCCCTTTGTGGCCGAGGGCCGCCGTACCCACATCGCTTCGACACACGAGGAGGAGGAGGAGGAGGAGGAGGAGGAGGAGGAGGAGGAGGTGGAGGAGGAGGAGGAGGTGGAGGAGTGGGAGGAGGGGGAGGAGGGGGAGGAGGGGGAGGAGGGGGAGGAGGACCCATGTCACGGGCTCCGACTTCTGCCCCCCCCCCTCCCCCCCACACACACGGCCACACGCGACGCCGACCTCGATCCATGAGTGACCCTGCTTCTGCCCGAAAACAGCACAGCAGTCGCGGGGAAGGGGTCGAGCGGTCCAGCCGCTGGCGACTGGGAAGCTCCGAGTGGCTGGAGGTCTTGGACCCCCCTGGCCCTGGAGGGTTTCTCCGAAGGGCTTAGGCGACCCGTCCTCCTCCTCTTCCTCCTCTTCTTCCTCCTCCTCCTCCTCAGGCTTGGGAGGCATCCGCCTCCAGGGCTGAACGGGATAGCTCTGTTCCCCGAGCTTGCGCGAGGGCTGTTCAGCCCGACATCTTTCCACCCACGATCCTCACAGGAGCTGCCAAGCGCTGTGAGCACTCTCGTCCCTCCTCCACAGTGTCTGCGCAATGGCGGAGCGGGGCGCGCGGCCTGCGGCGAGTGCTGCTGATGATCGCGCTGCTGACGATGAGCGCAGTCACAGCCAGGGTCGCCGTCGTCTACCTGAGCGTGCTGAACCCGCTGGTGCACGACCACGGGAGGCACCATCCGCAGCCGCGTCAGCCGCATGGGCGGGATGGACATCGCCAACCTACTCGGCCCAGGAGCTCGGCGGCGATGCTCTTCAACGCCGTGATCCCTGGGCGCATGCTGCTGGAGGCGCCGCAGGTGCTGAAGGTGGCCATGGACACGCTGCACATCTGGCTCGTCCAGGTGATGGACCGAACTTCCACCCCATCAACGACCCGAGCGAGCCCATGGAGCAGCGGCTCTCGAACGTCATCGCGAGCCAGTTCTCTGCGATGCAGCACGGCCTCCAGACTTGCATGCAGTGCACAATGGGGGCGGCGATGGCGGCGATGCAGACGGATCTTGCCGCCACCCTGCAGCACCAGCTGGCGCCCACCATCCAGCGTGTCACCGACCCCGAGCGCGAGTTCCGCACCGTGCAGGACCGCACGCTGGAGCTGGAGCGCGAGCAGCGGCAAATGCAGGAGCAGGTGCAAGCCATGCAGTCAGCCTTATCGATGCGGAAGCGGCAAGCTCGAACGAGTCCATCGACGTCGCTCGCCTTTCCACATGGGACAGGCCCACGAACCCGCAGGTGTTCATTCTCAACTCCAGCACTGAGGTCTCGAAGAATGCTATCATGGATGGACTGGCACAGTGTTTTGACCATGCGAATGTGCGAAAGCATGCAGTGCAGATTGTGGGGACAGACGTACCCGCCAAGAAGTGTGCCCTCTTCCTCCTGGACAAGGAAGCAGGTGTTCTTCGCGCGTTGGCTCTTACTCGTGCTCTTCGAGATGAATCTGGACAGTACCGCAATCTGTCCGCGACGGCATGGGAAGGTTGTGAGACTATCATCTACATCGGTGCCGACCGGAACCCATGTCAGATACGGAAGGAAGTCCACACTAAGAAGCTCATGCAGATACTTCAGCGTCAAGCGCCGAACGGCGAATGGTGTACTCAGCGTCAAATTGGATTGGCCTAGTGCGCGGACCTGCCGATTGTGGAGGTCATCCCAGGGTCAGCCCCAAAGTATGCGACAAAGTTGGCATGGAACCCAAAGACGTCCAATGTAAACAACATCGGCGCGGTGAACACCTCGTCCTGGTCCTGTTCCTGACCAGCGGTGGCGTCCATGGTACCTGGAGCCTGGGGAGCAGCAGATCCAGATCGCCTCATGGAACGCCTCAGCCCTTCTCTGCAGAAACTCCACCCGTCGACGGAACAAGGTCAATAAGCTGGTGCGCTTGATGCGGAAGCGCGCCACTATCTGCATCCAGGAGTGTCATGGTGCCCACGAGGCGCTGCATAAGTATACCAACCAGTACCCGTTCGAGTACAGAATTTTCAGCGCCATGAGCCCGCGCCAAAAGATTGGAGGCACGGCCATCGTCGTCCCCAGCTACTCTCAGGAACAGCTCGCCGAGCATCCGCCCGAAGACCACCCGGTCTTCCATCACGAGGTGCTGGTGGAAGGTCGTGCTCAGTGTATCCAGATCAAAAGTGGTTTGTGGAAGTCTGTGGTAAGGATCCTAAACGTTCACAACCACGAGCTGAGCCACGACGACAGGAGCACGATCCGCCGCACCTGGATGGCGAACGCAGAGTGGGCGCACCAGAACGAGCTGGAGCGCCTCGCCGTCGCCATCGGGGATTTCAACATCTCCGATTCACCGTCCGACAGCCTGTTGTTCCCTGAGGCCCGGCAGGCCCGCCTCTCGCGGGAGACCCGCGCCCAGCACGGCGAAGCCTTCTGGAGAGCCCTTTTTGCAGGCCAGATGACCGAGATTACGACCGACCTTCCCGCCCACTTCTCTCGCTCCACCTCCGCCGCGACGACAGTCGACCGCGCTTTGGTGTCCCTCAGCCCCCACTTTTTTCTCCAAACTGAAGCGGCCTTCGATATCTTGCAGGAAGCCCCGGCCCTGGCCGAGTGGAAGCTTAGCGACCATGCCATTATTCCTCTCACCCTGAAGCCTAGGCCAGGCAAGAGTCGCGCTGATCAGTCGATCCCGGCTTTCATTTTCAGGCGTCCTCGATACAAAATTGCCTTCCCCTTCCTGAGGCTTGGGCCACTCTGAAAGGAAACATGATCGTGGCCGCGGGTGTCGTTCGCCGTGAGGTCCAGAGGCAGCCCGATTGCGACGGCCCAGAGATCTCTTGCTGTGTCCAGTGCATGACACTCCGTGCCATCGCCCGCGCCATTTAGAGGCAAAATGTACATGCAGTAGCCCGCGTTCAGGCGCATTCCATGTACGGCTGTCGCTTCATTATAATCACAGGTGCCCGAGTGTGGGTGCAGGATGAAGAAGGTTTCTGGGCCGAAGTAATTGCCCAGAATTCACTCAGGCACACGCAAATGCAAGAAGAGGCTGCTGCGCGCGCGCGCGCGACCAGCCGCGCCAGATCCGGCATCGGGGCAGGGTCCAAGAAGACCTCTGTCAGGCGAGCGCTGCTCTGGAGGCAGAAGCAAAGGCGGTTGGTTCTGAAAGGGGACTCGGGTTTCACAAGAGGGCCACCAGAGCGACATCGTGCCGCCTGTCTCTTCGGACGCCGTGCACCCGCCAGGGTGTCCACCCAGTTTGTGCCCCTCTGTTTCCTCCTCTTCCTCTTCCTCCTCCTCCTCCTCCTCCTCCTCTTTCTCTTCCTCTTCTGACCCGATGCCCTGCGACCTAATGCCTCCAAAAAGTGTCCTCCCAAGCTGGCGGCGCGACCTCTCCCAGGGCGACATCGCGCGAGATGTTGGGTCAATGGCGGTCGCTTCGAGGCAGCATTGGCAGCCTGTTTTCACGGAGCGGCCCTAGCCGGAGGCCCGAATCGCTGAGTTGCCGGACCGCGCAATTTCTGACCTCCCCGGTTCTGACTTCCACGCCTCCTCTCAAGAGGAGCCGGAGCAATGCCTCAGCCGAGCGCGTGACTCGGCTTCAGGACCTGACCGTCTCACGTTTGCTGCGTGGAAGTGCCACCCTAAATGCCTCTCTGTCCTGTATCGCCCCCTCCTCTACCTCATGGGTGGTAACCCCGCTTCAGCTGGCCTAAACCACAGCATACTCGCCTTCAATCCCAAAGGCGAGGAGGCTGAGGACAGCACAGGCGGTGTTCGAGAGCCAGGGTCCCTCCGACCCCATGACGCTCAAGAACTCGGACAGCAAGCTCCCCGCGTCTGTGGTCAACCAGCAGCTGCAGCACCTGGTTGCTCAGCGATACCAGGTGGTTCAGCACGCTTTTGTTAATCGGCGAAGCCTTGCTTCTACTATTATCAGCACGGATTCGGCTGCTACAAGAGCGAGCGTCGTAGATGCGGACACGGATCCCCTCTTCTTGAGCTTTGATGCGCGCGCGGGGCTTTTCCCATTATGAGCCAGACCTGGCTGCGAATGGTGCTGCAGAGGTCACGCCTTCCGCAGGGTTTCCTGTGGGTCATCTTTGCTCTAAGTGCCGACATTGTTGCGCACGTGCAAGTAGGTCCAGAGGTAATCACAATGGTTACCATAACCGCCGGCGTTCCCCAGGGCTGCCCTCTCTCAGGGTCTCTCTGGGCTCTTGGGTCTTCCACTACCTCCCCTGCCCCCGCTTGCTTCACATCATTGCCTTGCCCCACTTGCACGGCCTCGGGACGAAGGAGGAATACGACGGCACCGATCTCACGATCGAGACTGCCCACGACCTTGTCAGTTTAGCGTATTCCGTCTTCCATACTATCCGTGCCGACTTTGCAGTGATCCCATCGCAGTTCGGCAGCTATGCTCACCACCTTTCAACACGGCATGCGGCTCTCGTTCGTCGGTAACCTGAGGGCCCCCCCATGGGACGTGCGCTCCTCCTCCTCATCCTCCTCGTCCTCTTCTTCTCCTCCTCCTCCTCCTAATCCTGTTCCTTCCTCCTCCTTCACTCCTCCTCCTCCACCTCCTCCTCCTCCTCCTCCCCCTCCTCCTCCTCCTCCTCCTCCTCCTCCTCCTTCGCCTCCCACTCCGACTCCTCCTCCTCCTCCTCCATCTGCTCCTCCCCCTCCCCCTTCCCCACCTCCCCCTGCTCCTCCTCCTCCTCTTCCTCCTCCTCGAGTCGCCTACGGCCCCGGTGGAAACCGTGCACCTGGCCCCCTGCACGAAGGGCGGACATCAGCTGCCGAAGGCGCGCCATCACACGAGAGGCATCACGCAGAGTCCTCCCAGAGCGGCAGAATCGCAAGTCAAAAACAATTCCGCCGCCACAAGAGGTGCACACCATCTACCGGAACTTCTTCTGGGCCTTCGTCTTCAACGTGGTGGGAGTGCCATTCGCCGCTGGCGCGTTGTATGCGCAAAGCCTTGTGGCGCTTTCTCCAGTCGTCGCGGGGAGGCGGAGGAGGTGTAGGAGGAGGTGTAGGAGGAGGAGGAGGAGGAGGAGGAGGAGGAGGAAGAAGAGGCATGAAGAGAGCGCGAGAGGAACCCATGAGGATAAAAGGAGCAAGATAACGCCGCTATCATGAGCCCGCCACCGTATTCCTCCTTCGTAGTTGTCCGAAGATCCAGTGGCTCTTCGGCAGTGGCGCCCAGATGGGTTCCCCAGGGCGGCGTGTCCTTGATAGTTTTGGTTTCTGCTGCTTCAGGAATGGAGGAGGAGGAGCAGGAGGAGGAGGAGGAGGAGGAGGAGGAGGAGGAGGAAGAGGAGGGCGGGTGGGAGGAGGATCCAGGACGAGGAGATGGACTCGCGCGACGGCCCTTCCTGGGCCTCCGGGTGCCTCCAGGTCTCCCGAGGCCTCCGAAGGCCTCCGGAGGCGTCCGGATCTCCCCGGGCGCCCTGCGGCCGAGGCGCGAGATCCTGGTCCTCTGGCTGCCCTGCGGCCTCTGCGAGGCCGCGGCTCGAGGTCCTTCCCGAGGCCTCCCTGAGGCCGCCGGTGCCTGGCGGGGGGTCCTCCTCCCCTCCTCCTCCTCCTTCCTCCTCCTCCTCTGCTCCTCCTCCTCCTCCTCCTCCTCTCCTCCTCCTCCTCCTCCTCCTCCTCCTCCTCCTCCTCCTCCTCCTCCTCCGCCTCCTCCGCCTCCGCTTCGTCCTTCTCCTTCCACCTCCTTCCCCCCTCCAACTTGTGGCGGTGATGGTGGGAAACAAGCCCATCGCCTTCCTGAGGCCGAGACTCGAGGCCTCTCTGAGGCCGAGGGTGCCCCCAAGAGGCGCGAGGCTCGAGGTCCTGGGCGCCCTGCGGCCTCTCCGAGGCCTCCGCGCCGCCGCCTCTTCGGTGACACGCGCGTGCACGCACGGCAGCAACAAAGCGTCGCTGTCGTCGTCGCGGTCTTAGTCTTCGTCGTCGTCGTCGTCGTGGTCGTCGTGGCCGCCGCGGCTGGAGCCGCCTCGAAGGCTCCGGCCCGAGCGCGCCCCAGGGCAGTGGCCTGGGCGCCGTGGTGCGACGGACGGGGGCCTGGGCCTCGTGGGGCCCGAGCAGGTGGCGTGCCCGGGGCCTGCCGAGCGTAAGTCGGGCAGGTCCCCCTGCAGTTCTTAGAGAAGGCGCGGGCCTTGTCTATACAGGGGGGGCGCGCATCAAGGAGCCATATGCTTTTCGCCAGGGTATCCTGGGGTTCTTCGCTCCTCGCGCTGCGTGGTGACTTCCCGCAGCCGTTGATGAAGCTGCTGCGTTCAGGGTGCTCCCGGTGTCCCCTCAGGTGCACCTCGCGCACGGGTTCTCATGGTTGGGTTTCTTGCGAGGGTTTCTTGCGGCCGCGCCCGCACTGTAGACGTAAAGCTGGCGCCTCCTGAGAAGCAGCCTCCCTCTCAGAAGTTTACGGTAGGTTCATGCGGCGATGGCGCGCCGGCGACGCTGGCGAAGGCGGTCAGGTTGAATTCTGCGACGCGGAAGCACCGAGGGGCACGGTGACGCCATTGGGCCCGACGGAATGCAGCCCTGAACGATCGGGGCGCGATATCGCTTCGAGACTGAACGATCGACGCGGTGCCAAAACCTTTGCGCGCGCCGACGCCGCGCGAACCTGCGGTGGAAACCGAGGTGTAAGGTCGAGGTCGGCTCGGGGAGCGTACCCTACGCATCAAGAGGGAAAAACACAAAGACACAATGAATCGTCGAGTCCCAGGAACATATGGGAAGTGCGGGGGAAGACAAAAACCCAGAAAATATGGGAATAGATTTGGAATATTTTTATTTGTGTGTAGTTATGTGTGTGTGTGTGTGTGTGTGTCCTGGGGCCCCTTCAACGTAGCGCTCGTCGTGCTTGCTGGCTGTTCTCGTGCATCCGCGGGGGCGAGGGTGCCGCAGAGAGTGATCTGCTGGCTCGGGGCGCCTCGGCCCGCGGAGGGCCCCCCCTTGTTCTCTTGAGGGCTCCGCTGCCGTCCCGGGTCCGACTGTGCCGTGCGCGTCTGCCGGGGGCCCCAAACGGGGTGGTGGCCACACCGTGTGGTGAGTCGGTGGGGATTCGGGGTCACCGCACGGTTTTGGGACCTGGATCTTTCTCCGAGGATGTCTCGGGCGACTGGGGCCTCCAGGGTCCCAAAACGGGGTGGCGACGGACCCTGCGGTGAGATCCTTGCGGATTTCGAGGTCACCACCGGGTCTGTCACCACCTGGTTTTGGGACCCCCAGGTCTGCCGCTTCCGAGAACGACCCGCCGTCAATCCGCGAAGCTCTTGCAGTTTTGTTCAGCGAATGTGCGCGGCGCTAAGGCGAGAGCCACCTTTTGAAAACGGCCCGCCCTCCATCTGAGAAGCTTTTGCCATGTTTAAAGCTTCAGAATCGTAAATAGTGAGGAGGTCTCAGGCGAAACGCCCGGCCCGCCCTGAAAACTGGCTTCGGGGAGCGACAGGGAGAAGTTGTTTAGAAGGGAAAGGAATGTAGGACGAGGACGAGGAGGAGGGTGAGGAGGATGAGGAGGAGGAGGAGGAGGAGGAGGAGGGGGAGAAGGAGAAGGAGAACGGGGAGGGTGAGGATGCGGAGGAGGAGGAGGAGGAGGTGGAGGAAGAGGATACGAAATAAGACAGCCGGGGGCTGTCTCAGTCTTGGCGTCTCCCCGGTCATCACCCCATTTGGTTGCCCTGCACGTCTCTCGCGCCGCGTGCTGCCAGCGCGGGAGTCGATTCCCGTCTCGCGGTCGGGTCGATCGTCGAGGGCGCGACCTGTTTTGATCAATGCGTAGACTGGCGCACTGTTGTTTCGTTTGTGTGTTCTCCCTCTCTCTCTCTCCCTCTTTCTGTTTAATTGTATGTATGCATACATGCGTGTGCTCGAAAAACATTTACTAATTACACACACGCATATCTGTACACGTATAGGTGTGCATATGTCAATCCTTCTCTCTCTCTCTCTCTCTCCTTCTTTCTCTTTCTCACTCACTCCGTATCTCTCTGCCTCACTCTTTGTTTATCTTCCTACTGTTTTTTTGTTGTTTTTTCTCTCTCTCTCTCTCGCTCTCGTTTCTCGACTCGTCGCGGACGTGGTGCCGACAGTCGTGTGTTGCTGTCAGAGGGGCATGGCAGCGGCGACAACGCACATACTGAGCAGGCCAGTGCCCCCCGGTCGCGGGGCTGGCGTCTTACCCGTTCGGGTTGGTGATCCCGCCCATGTACGCGGGCATCGCGATGGCGAGCTCGTCGATCATGGTCCCCCCGCCCCTCCCCCGAGGTCGTGGCGTCGTGCGGAACAGTTGGCGGGTCTTGCTCGTCGCGGGCCCCAGAAGCCGTTCCGACCACCCGGGTTCCAGCTCTCCCGTATCAGGATGGAGTCGAGGGGCTCCGATCGTGTGGTCCTTGCTCCGACGGCGCGCGGAAGCGCAGGAGCACGGTGCGGTGCGCGCGCTACGAGCTTGGCACTGCAGATGCTGGCATGTTTTGCATGTCGTGTTGCGTTGTCTTGTTAACCGTGAGGCCGTCGCCCCCTGCCGCCGGCCCCCTTTCGGGGAAGATGAGGCATGCAGGCGCTGTGTCGTACGGCCTGGGCGCCGTCGCGCGTGAGCTGCGAAAGGGGCTTGCCGCGGAGGCACGAAGATTGCGCGAGCCGCCAGGACTTCTGGTCTCGGGAGCGCGAACACAGCGAAATCTGCGAGGGTGTATGACCTCAGAGACGCGACGATGATACAGTTGACAAAGGATGATGGCCTCGGGGGCGCGAATGCGGTGTAATTTTCGAAGGGGTTATTGCTTCGGGGGCGCGAATCTCACGTATTCCTACGTGCCCCAGGACCCCCCCCCCAGAAATTCTGAGAACCCCCCCAGGTGGAGGTTACCAGGGTCCTTTTTGGCTCCCCTCCTCGCGCGGACTTCAACAATTCACAGGAGGAAGCAGAACACAGAATTGTGATTAGCGTCGGAGACTGGGAACCGGAACTGGAGCAGGGAGCAGCAAGCCCGGTGAATCCGTGGCGCCCTGTGGCCTCACGAGGGGGCCGGTGGATTCGCGGAGCAGCCGCAGGTAGGGCCGTGGTGAACCAGAGCGGGAGTGACCACCGCCAGGTCAAAGCAAACGAAAACTGTGTCCAGGGGCCCCCGCAGGTTTCCAAACAGCGGCTGGCGTAGCTGCCTCGGCAACATGCTCAAGAGCAAGAGGCACGGGGACTGCGGGCGACTCGGGGTCGGACCTGTGATCGGGCCTCTCCCTGGGCAGTCCCGAGCTCTCCACTCCATCCTTAAGAGCAAGAGGCACGGGGACTGCGGTCGACTCTGGGTGGGACCTGTGACTGGGCATCTCCCTGGGCAGTCCCGAGCTCTCCACTCCATCCCTCAGAGCAAGAGGAATTCGGGACTGCGGGCGGCTCTGGGTGGCACCTGTGACTGGGCCTCTCCCTGGGCAGTCCCGAGCTCTCCACTCGCAGACCCCCGACGTCATGAATGTGTATGACGTGGACCCCCAGCGTTCTGGACCCATTCCCCAGGACCCGTTTGGCATCCCGAGTCCTGTCAGTGAGAAGGTCCCGAGGGCCGGTGAGGGCCCCCAGAGGCCGAAAATAGCGACCAACTCCCCGTCGTGATTTTTGCGCGACCCGAGAGGGTCCGGGTCTTGGCCCCCCGAGGCTGGGGAGGCGTCGGAAGGGTCGCCGCGCGTGTCCTGCGCGGCGTCGCGCCGCGAGGCATCGTGGAGCCCCCCCGAGAGGTGTAAGCTCGGGGGCAAGAGGCCGTGCGCGGCCACACGCTGGGGAAGCTGTGCACCTGCCCCCCTCCCTGCAGGCCTCTTGTCCCCTTTCCTCGTCCTCCTCCTTTTCCTCGTCCTCCTCCTCCTCCTCCTCCTCCTCCTCCTCCTCCTCTCCTCGTCCTCCTCCTCCTCGTCCTCCTCTTTTTCCTCCTCCTCCTCCTCCTCGTCATCATCATCATCATCATCATCATCATCATCATCATCATCATCATCATCATCATCACCATCATCATCCTTTTCCTCGTCCTCCTCCTCCTCCTTTTCCTCGTCCTCCTCCTTTTCCTCGTCCTCCTCCTCTTCCTCCTAATCCTCGTCGCCCTCGTCCTCCTCCTCCTCCTCCTCGTCCTCCTCGTCGCCCTTCTTCTCCTCCTCCTCCTCCTCCTCCTCCTCCTTCTCCTTCTCCTTCTCCTCTTTTTTTTCTCCTCCTTGTTCTTTTCTTCCTCCTCCTCGCCCGAGAGCGAGGACGAGATGCAGCTGCGAGCTCCCCCCCACCCGCCAAGTCCCGGCAGGCCTACGGGCTTGGCACCACGGGCAGGGGTGCTCTCGGAACCCGCCGTGGGGCTGCGGAGCAGCGCGCGGCGCGCGCCGCCGGGGGCTCGCCAGCCAGATGCCTCCTGCGATGAGGAGGGTCATTTACTTTCGGGACGATCGAGATGGGTACGGAAATAATGGGCACAATGCCCAGCAGTGGTTCCTGTTCATTTTGAACAGGGCTCGCTGTCCGCGCCGCCGCGGCCTGTGTCCATTTGAGACAGAAGGCCGCCTGCCCAACAGCGGCCGCTGTGGATTCGGGACAAGTCTTGCTGTTGGGTATTGTGCCCATTCTTTCCGTACCCAGTTCGGGCGTCCAGAGAGGGGGGCCACCTATTTGGAGCCTGAGCAACTCCCCAAACTATTCAGACAGGTTCCTGGTCTTCCCCTGGTGGTTTGACAATGGCGTCCGATGTCCTCTCTTTTTCAGCACTGAGTGACATGCTGGTGATAGTAACATGTATTTCAGTGACGTGCTCCCCGACGGGGGGGGGGGGGCCCGGGGGGGGGGCCCCCCTCGGCGGAGGAGGGCCCGAGTGGAGACAGCGGCGGCTCCTGCCGCGGGAGACAGAAGCACGGCTTGCACGCGAATGTGTGGCGCTCCGCGCGGGGGGGTTCTCGGGCACGCGCTGGGTCTCCCTCCCTGGCGCCCAGGGTGCGCGATGCACTGCTGGATGTTCGGGCCGGGCGAAAGGGGGGGATTTGGGAAAGGGGGGGGATCGAAGTCTGCTGCATGCAGCTGGTTTCGGCCTCCCCGCGGCGCCCACTCCTCGATACATGGGCGCCTCCCGGCGCCGGGAGGCGCCGGGAAAATCAGCTACGTGGGCTGATTCTCAGCCCCCCCTTTGCTATCCCCCCCTTTCGCCCGACCCGAGATGTGCTGCTGCCGGATGTCTGCGGCGCCCCCCGCGCGCGAGTGTTTTCTGCCCGCGTGGCGGCTCGCAGGCGGGGGCCGGCGCGAGAGGGGGGCGCCCCTCTCGCGCCGGCAGGGTGCCTCGCGGAGGGCAGAGGGGGGCCTCCTCGGAAGGTCCCCTCGGGGGCCCCGCTCGCCCTGGGACGCGCAGGCCGCCGCCCCGCCCCCGCCCCTCACTTGCCCGCGGCGCTGGCGAGGCCGTGGGCGTGGCTGCGGAAACGCGACCCTGGCTCACCCGGCCTCGCTCGGACGTGCGCGGCTTTTTGCCCCCCCCGCGAGGGCCATCGAGGAGCACCGTGGGGCATCCGGCGAACAAGCAGGCCACGAGGCAGGAGACAGGGGCACGGGCCAGGGACGTCCGAGCGATGGCGAGCTCAGCACAAGTGGCCCCTGGTGAGCTTCTCTGGGGAGGGCCGGGGGCCTCCAGGAGAGGGCTTCTCGGAGGCCTGGCGGGGGGGGCTCCCGAGAAGGCCCGCCCCACGGCCCTCTCGGAGGGCCTCCCTGCGGCCTGCTCGGAAGAGGCCCCCCCTCGCCCCCACCCCCTCGCGTGCGCGCCGCCGGTCACCGGGTGAAGCCCCAGTCGTCGGTGCACGGCTTGTGGTGGCGGTGACCCTGCCGGCCACTGCACGTCGGCGCTCGAGAGAAGGTGTCGATTGGACTCCCAGCTCCCGATCCATTCCAAGCGCCTTCCTACTTCGAGAGCCGGTGTGCTTTTGCTGTGTTTCGTCAGTCGCTGGGAGGGCCTGAACCCAATCTACTTGCTCCGCCTTCCCACTTCATGTTTTTGTCCTGCTCCTTCCGACCGACGTGCACAGCTTTGCCGCTGCGCGGGTGCTGCGAGTGATCCTTGGCGGTAGCCTCCTCGAGGGGCAGAGGACGGGTCGGTGTCCGCCGCCCCCGAGCGGGCTCTGCGCGGATCCGGAGGGCAGTCCCCAGCCGTGCATCCGAGAGCCTGAGAGCGTGCTGCTTGAAGCCACGAGGAGCCCGAAGCTCCAGCGGCGGCAGGCGGTGCGTGCGACAAAGAGCATGCACCTGCGTGCGAGCTGCACTCCGGCCGGCAGCCCCAGCAGCAACTCCCAGATCCGACGAATCGCCGGCGGGCGGCGGCCGCGCTCCCCCAGGCGGGGTCTCGGCGGCCAGCGCGGCGAGGGCGGCCCGCTCTCGCGCGAGTCGCGGCCCGTCCCGTGGCGGGGCGTTCGCGGGCCAGCTCGGCCTCGTCGTCGTCCTGCTCGGAGTGCGTCCAGGTCTCGGCGCCAATCATTTGCGATGGGCCGGCTGTGCGCCACCACCACCACAGGTAGGGCGGGTGAGAAGGGAGGATGGTGAGGTCCTCCTCCTCCTCCTCCTCCTCCTCCTTCTCCTCCCTCTCCTACCCGTGGTAGTGGTGGTGGGAAAGCGGCCCATCATCTTGGGACCGGCAGGCGAGAGATCGTGGGCGATCCTGGCACAGGTCTCTGCGCTCTCGTGCTCGTCCGTCGCGGGGTGCGCAGCCCCTAGCGTCGAGCCCGGCCTGGAGCTGCGGGTGGTGGTCCGCCATGGATGCCGTGTCGCCTTGTGTCGCCTCACTCCCTGCGGCAAAGGTTTCCAGCTGCGCTCTGGGTCCAGTTTGCCGTTGCCCATGTGAGGCTGCCATCACGCCAGCCGTCTCCTGCCACTGGTTCTCTCTCCAGGTCATGCCCGCTGCTCTAATGTCTAACACGTCGCCTGAAAGCGTCACCAGCACGAGCTTCTCCAGATACGTCTCCAAATCAGCCAGCTTCCCATCTTGACCTCGGCACCTCTCGAAATCTGCGAACCGAGAGTGTTCTTGCTTGTCGATGTCGGGGACCACTGGGCGCGTGGAAGCGTAAGGAGGGGGAGGAGGAGGAGCGAGGAGGGATGCAGGGACAGGAGGAGGAGGAGGAGGAGAAAGAGGATGACCAGTGAAGTCCCAAGACGCATCGACAATGTTGCAATAACCCTTCCCTCCAAGGTTTCTCTGCATACATCCCTACAAGGATTTATTTGCACTGTGGAACATACACCGTTGGAAGACAACCATCTGCTAATCAACAATCCTGCCAAAGCATCGTCCCTTGGACTTCGACGCCGCGAATCAATTTTCACTGACAATCCCGAATCGTTTGAGAACACTGTTCCTGGAGCTTCAACGCCGCGAGTCAGCGTGGCTCTTGCGCCCTGGTAGCTCTCAATCGTGCCACAACGCCATTCCTGGGACGTCAACTTTAAAGAATTCTTGAATCGGCTGCGAACTGTCAAGGTCAATGTGTGCGGCGCGAGGGCGAGAACCACACTTTGGAGCGGAGCCGCCCTCCGTCTTTGAAGCCCTTGCAAGCTGGCTGACGCTGACGTGCGAGGCCCAAAGGCGAGAGCCACTCTCTGCAAGCGACGCGCCCTCCATCCGCAAAGCTCTTGCACACTCTGAAGGCAACTGCCCTTGGCGCTGAGCCGCTGAGGCGAGAGCTACATTTCGAAGACGGCCGGCCCACCACACCCGGGAAAGTCCTGACATCTTTTTCGAGCGAATGGGCGCGGTGTTGGGGTGAGAGCCACATTTTGAAAGCGACGCGCCCTCCATCCGTGAAATTCTTGAACACTTTGAAGACGAATGTGCACGGCGCTAAGGCGACAGCTACAGTTTGACAAGGAGTCGCCCTCCCTCTGTGAAGCTCTTTCCGATTCCATGCTTCGGGATCATACGTGGTGAGGAATAGTCAAAAGCGAAACGCCCCGCCCGCCCTATTGACACGTCTCGGTGTGCGACAGTGAGGACTTAGTTAAGCAGAAGATATGGAGGAGGAGGAGGAGGAGGAGGAGGAGGAAGAGGAGGGAGAGGGGGAGGAGGAAGAGGAGGAGGAGGAGGAGGAGGAGGAGGAGAGGAGGAGGAGGACGAGGAAGGTGGTGCGTGGATGCTGCAAGATGAGGGAGTGGGAGAAGGATATGCGGAGAGGCAGCACGAGGCAGCGGGCAGCGACGAGGACCACGAGGGCGCCGAGGGGGCTCGGGGCGCACGGGAGCAGCGCTTGCTTGCGCGCTGGCCGCGCAGCGGCGCCGCCCCCCCCTGCCCGGCAGGTCGTGAGCTCCTCCCTGCTGCTCCGGACGTTCCGCGCCAGCCCCGCGGGGCCCTGAGCCCGGCCCAGCCCTGCGCCGATTGGCCCCCGCCCTGCGCGCGCGTTTCGGAGCCCGCGCTTGCCGGCGGGGCCTCGCGCACCGTCTCACACGTTCGACCAAGCGTAAGAGTGGCCCTTCGCCGGAGTGACCTTTTGGTGCGGGCTGACGGGGAGCCCCCGACCGCTGAACGAGATAGCAGCGGCATTCGCGCTTGGTTTTGGACCCTCGCGCCCTCCCTGCAGCCGCGCACCGCAGGTCACTCTTGTCTGGGGTCACCCTTGCAAGTTGCCGATGCAGACGCCGTCCTCGTCTGCGGCGCGCCGTCCGTCGGTGGCGGCGGCGCCGTGCGTCGCTGGGGCGCGCGGGCGCTCAGAGGCGAGCGCTCGCGCGCCGAGGCGCACGCTGCGGCAGGCGCGCGCGGCGAGTACACGCTGGAGGGCGCGATCGCTCCTCCAGCGTGAAGGCGGAGGGAGGAGGTGGAGGGAGAGGAGGAGGAGGAGGGCGGCGGAGCCAGCTGAAGGCGCGCTGCGCGGCGCCGCCTGCGTCGGCTCGCGCGCTAGGTGCGCCGACGGCAGGCGCTCGCTGGCACGCGCGCGTGCGCGCGCCCCATCTCTCCACTGCGCGTGAACGGAAGCACGCATTCTGGTTCACGCGGGTGGCCGATCCGCCAAGGTGCTCTCCCGCCGATTGGTTCGCTCGTCTCCCTTTCCCCTGCTCTCCCTCCTGCCCCGAACGCGGCTGCATGCGTGAGCTGACGTGGCCGGCATGGGCGAGAGCCAGCTGCACGCGTGGCCACATGTCTTTCTTGCGCTCGGCCTTCGTGTGGCCAGGTGCGCGGGCCCTTCCGCATGCGTGTGTCCAGCGCGCGGCCTCCGCGTGCGCTCCGCATGGCACCCAGCGGGTACAGCATTTTGCGGTCGGCAGTCGCTTCTACTTCGCTTGCGCTTACGCTTCTACTTCTACTTCGCTTGCGTTACCCAGTCGTCCCCTACCTGGACGTCCTCACTGTCTACAGGTTGCTCCACCAAGTGCTGGGCATCGGCAGCGCCCGTGGAGGCACCGACGCCGCGGCCCGGCTGCTGCCACGGTCCCCGCTGCCGCTGCTGGCCGCGCCAGCGCGCTCGGGATAGCATTCTTCCACATCTGAGTGCCCTCCTCCCTTCCTCCCTCTGCGGCCGCCTTGTCTGTCTTGTGCCCCCGCCCTTGCACGTTGGCCAATCCGCCATTCGGTCGCCCCGAATCGCCACTCGCTGGTGCGGACCGCCTCCGCCTCGCCGCCGGCGGAAAAAGTGGATGCAACCGTGTGCCTTTCCAGCTTCCTGGTGCAGCGCAGCTGGAGCGTCAACATGATCACCCTGGCGAAGGTCCCAACCACATGCAAGTGACGGTACAGCAACGCAAAGGGGGACAAAGGAGGGGGGAGTATGGGGCTGCTTGCGGTGCCACGACGCGTGTGAGCGGTGTGCCGTGAAGGGCCGGGGCGGCGCCATGTGGGCCCTGCCCCTGGGGCCTGTCGTGGAGATCTATGTGGTTCGAGGTCATTTCTCGCAGCTGTTCGTTGCGCGCGGGAGATGAAAGGACATCGGGCGGGGCCACCTGGCGACCCCTGCCATTGAGGAGGCGGAGGAGGAGGAGGAGGAGGAGGAGGAGGAGGAGGAGCAGGAGGAGGAGGAGGAGGAGGAGGAGGAGAAGGAGTGGGGGCGCTCGCTGGGGCCACGAAGCATGCGAGGGTGTGCCGGAACGGGTGCGGCGCCGCAAAGCGTACCCTGCCGCTGGCGGCCTTCGGCGGGGAGCTCCCTAGACGGCTACAAGACGTGTGCGGGGTGTGCCTACATAGGCGTGGCGCATTGCCGCTGGGGCCATCGGTAGGGCTCCCTATGACTCGGCATTGCTCGGACGTGTGCATGCTTTCCCCGGCGATGACCATCGAGGAGCATCTGGACCATCCTACGACAAAAACAAACGCACGAACTCAAACAATGCACGGGGAATGGACGTCCGAGCGATGAGGAGATGAGGCCACGAGTGGGGGACGTACCGAGAAGGGCGCGGCTGCGCCGTGCGGAACCCTGCCGCTGGAGCTTTCGGTGGGGCTCCCTATGAGGTCACGAGGCGTGCGAGGGGTGTGCCGAAAGGGGTGCTGCGCCGCCGTGCGGAGCCTGCCGCTGGAGCGTGCGGTGGTACTCCCCGTGGGGCCACGAAGCGCGTGAGCGGTGTACCGAACTTCGCGTAGCGCCGCCATGCGGACCTTGCCGCCTGTGCTTTCGGCGGACTTTTGTACAGGTCCACGGCACGTGTAAGGGGTGTGCCGAAAGGAGCGCGCCACCGCCATGCGAAACCTGCCGCCGGGGCTTTTGGTGAAGCTCCTCATGTGGCCACGAAGCGTGTGAGGGGTGTGTGCCGAGATGGGTACGACGCTGCCATGCGGACCCTGCCGCTGGGGCGTTCGGTGGAGCTCCCTAAGGGGCCACGAAACGAGTAAGGGGTGTGCCGAGAAGGACATGCAGAGAGCAGAGGCAGGGATGGCAGGAGGGGAACGGTGGAGGAGAAGGAGGTCGGGCGCGGCGCTGCAGGCTCAAAACGAGAACCCAACACCAAAGGGTGGTGGAGAATTAACGCATTCAGATTGGAAAGGGGGACGGAGAATCCACGCATGGGTTCTTCATGGCAGCCACAGCGAAAAGCAGAAGCACCCTATTGTGGATGCGGGGCAAACAGTGGCTCTGTTCCGTACAGGGGCCCTCATGGCGAGACCTTGGCTGTTTGCCTGCACGCGGGCGCCCCATCATGGTCCCACTGGCCCTCGCCGGCCCACCAGAAAGCCCATTGGCCGTTTGGCCATCGTTCTGGCGTTCCGCGATCATCATACCCGTCCTCCTGATGTGCAGGCGTGTCTTCTCAAGGTCAGGTTGATCGGTCTTCCGAAGGGAAGCCGCCAGCTTGATTGGACCGCTCAGACATTCAGCTGTTCCACTGCTGATTGATGCGCTGAATCAGTGGAGCTTCTTATGGCGCCCCTGGGGGGTCCGCTGGTGGACGTCGAGTCGTTTGCCTGTGCACTCTGCAGGAAAAAATGCAATTTCGTTCGCAACGTGAACTCCAGGAGGTCCCCCCCTGCCACAGGGCCAGCTTTCCTCCGCGTCACCCGAGCATACCGATATTATGGCTGCGTCGCCATCCCAGGGGCGACGCGCGCGCCGAGAAGTCTGATAGTATAAGCTCCGTGGCCTCCTGGTCATAACGCTCGGGAAACGATAGACCACAAGGTGGTTGTATGTGTTTGGCTCGGCCGCACGCCTCCAAAGAGGATGCATAGTACTAGTATGTCCTTGTTGTGCGCCTCGTTTCCATACCCGGTCGACTCTGACGGTCCCATGTCAGGCATGGCCAGGACCCCAGTCAAGGGGACCCGGATAGGAGCAGGGCCACAGCGCCCCTAAGTTGGCCAGAGTAACTAAACCAGGTCTGCCGTAGCTGGTGTTTTTTTTCGGGTGACGGCAGTTCCGCTTAGTGGAACGGGGAGGAGGGAAGGTCCCCCAGTATATATATATATATGTATATCATTAAACCAGGTCCCACTAAACCCAGTTCTGCCAACGCCCGACCATGGCCTGTCACGGGCCCCAGGAGGTCGGAACCTGCAAGGAATAAGCAGAACACCCATTTGCGATCGCTGCTCCGCGCGAAGGGGCTCCGCGGACGTCGAGGTCCGGTTCGGAAGGGGATCGTTGTCTTTTCCGTCCTCTGCTTGTTTTTCTTCCGGCGCTCATCGCGGACTCAGCCGCTTGCCTCTGGGCCGAAGAGGGGCTTCGTTACATACGTATATTGGTACACATATATACATGTTGATATGTGTATATATATAAAACATGTATATAGGTATATCCATCTGCCTATCTCTCTCTCTCTCTAGTTGTACATGCCGATCTATATATGGATATATCTCTATCTCTACATATATATGTGTTTCGATACATATACCTACCTTCCTACCTATCGGTCGGACTATCTATTTATGCATCTTTCTATCTATGTGGTAGCAGTGTGTCTGTATCCAGCACGGTGGACCAGGCCCGGGCACGAGGGGCTCCACTGGGCCCCGCGGGGGCAAACTTCCAGGCCTCCCAGATGGGGTCAGAGCAGATGGGGTCGGAGGATCGCGCAGCATCGCCGATACACCGGCGATGCGGCTCGATGTGGACACAGATTTGTTCCACGCCGAGGTCGACGCTGCATCGCCGACGTCGCCAGAGCACCGCCGATGCGTCGGTGGTGCGTCGACGACGCGGCGCCATCCTCGGACCCCATCCAGGTCTTCTGACCCCAGTCCCAGCGACGGAAGAAAACGGGGGCCGACTGCGCCGTCGTTCGCGCGCAAGTTGCCCGCGCGAGGTCGCGCGTGAGCGCCCTCGTTTCCGGTGTGGCGTGTGGCGCGTTGGCAGCCCGCGTAGGCCACCGCGTGAGGTCGCCCTGTCATCTCGCGTGAGTCCCGTTTTTTGGGTCGTCGCTCACTTGGGAGTCCCCTCCCCTAGTTGTCCGTGAGAGCCTCGCCTCGCGGGGAGCACTCCCGAGGAGGGCGCCAGCTTGCCCCCGGAAGGCCCTCGTGCGGGCGTGGCCACGCGTCAGTCATTGGCACACTTCTCTTCCTCCTGCCCAGACCCTCAGATCCTGGCTGGCATCGCAATGTTTGAACAACGGGCAGGCTTTTCCCACCGAGCGATGTTTCATGAATATCCGCCACGGCGCTTGCACGGCTGTGGCGGTTGCGCTGGCTTCAGAGTCTCGCGCTCCCATGCGCAGGCAAGCCTCCTCCCTCCTCATCCTTTGTCTTGGCATCGCTCAGACGTGTGCATTTTCCTCGGCGAGGGCCATCATGGGGCATCCTGGCCGTTCGGCGGCGTTTGTCGGCTGCTGTTGGGCTCCACCCCTTGAGAGCTTGGTTGTTTGATCGCATGGTTGTTTGATTCTAGGCCTCCTGGACGGGGTCCGAGTAGATGGGGCCGGGGGATCGCGCCGCATCGCCGATGCATCGGCGATGGTGCTCGATGCGGAGCCCGATTTGCTTCACGTCGACGTCGCCGATGCACCACCGACGTCGTCGATGCATCGCCGATGCATCGCCGATACATCGCCGATGCATCGGTGATTCGGCGCGATCCGTCGACCCCATCTACTCCGACCCCATCCAGGAGGCCTCTGTGGTTGTTTGGTCGCGGCGGCCTGCGTCCATTTGAACTAGAAGGCCGCCTGCCCAACAGCGGCCGCTGCTGGTTTAGGACAACATGTGTTGTTGGACATCGTGCCCCTTTGTCCGTACCCACTTCGGCCGTCCAAGTTGTTCGCCTGGTTGTTTGATAGCTTGGTTGCTTGATCCCTTGGGCCTGGATTGTTTGACCGCTCGGTGCCCATCCCTCCAGAGTGGAACCGGACACCCCCTCCCTCGTCGACGATGCATCGTCGGTGCATCGCCGATGCATCGCCGATGCATCGGCGATACACTGGCGATGCGGCGCGATCCGTCGACCCCATCTTCTCGGGCCCTATCTAGGAAGCCTCTATGGTTGTTTGATCGCCGCGGCCTGCGTCCATTTGCAATAGGAGGCCGCCTGCCCAACAGCGGCCGCTGTTGGTTTGGGACAACATGTGTTGTTAGGCATCGTGCCCCTTTGTCCGTACCCACTTCGGCCGTCCAAGTTGATCGCTTGGCTGTTTGATCGCTTGGTTGCTTGATCCCTTGGGCCTGCTGGGTTGTTCGACCGCTCCGGAGGAGGAGGAGGAGGTTGGGCCTGCTGGGAGGGAGGAGGGGAGGAGAGGGAGGAGGAGGTAGGAGGAGGAGGAGGTCGAGGCGGAGGGGGGGAGAAGGTGGAGGAGGAGTTCGAGGAGCGGAGGAGGAGGAGGAAGAGGAAGAGGAGGATGAGGAGGAGGAGGAGGAGGAGGAGGAGGAGGAGGAGGAAGGAAAAGGAGGAGGAGCAGGAGGCAGGAGCAGGAGGAGGAGTGGGGGTGAGGAGGAGGAGGAGGAGGGAGGAGGAGGAGGAGGGAGGAGGAGGAGGAGGCGGAGGAGGAGGAGGAGGAGGAGAGGAAGAAGGAGGCGAAGGAGGAGGAGGAGGCAGATGAGGAGCAGGAGGAGCAGGAGAGGATGAGGAGGAGGAGGAGAGGAGGAGGAGGGGGAGAAGGAGGAGGAGGAGGAGGAGGAGGAGGAGGAGGAGGAGACCCCCATCCCTCCAGAGGGAAGCGGGACAACACTCGGCACTCGCCCTCCTCTTTCAGCTCCGCCTCGCCTAGCTGGCCTTCTCCTCCTTTTCCTTGACCTCCTCGACCTCCTCCTCCTCCTCCTCCTCCTCCTCGACCTTGCGTTGGCATGTTGCGGTCGATGACTCTCCCGCAGTGCCCTGTGCCCCTCGGCTCTCTCTTGAGGTGGGCGGGGCCTATCATGCAGTGACAGGCTCTGTCCTTCCACCCTCTTTTTTTGCCTTCGATTGCGAGGCGAATCTCCTCACATCTGGTCTGCTTCGAGCGCCACATTTTTTTCGTGGGCCCTCCTGGTGGCGGAAGTGGCAACGGGTTGCGACGCCCTTCGGGAGGCCGAAAATGAACCCAAGCGCCACCCAGCTGGGACCCGCTCTCCCTCTGTCGATGCGTTCGCGTTGACCGGGGTCGAGGCCGGCGGTCGGACGGACCTTCTTGGTTACGTCGTCTCCTCCTCCTCGACCTCCTCCTCCTCAACCTCCTCCTCCTCCGCCTCCTCCTCCTCCTCCTCCTCCTCCTCGACCTCCTCCTCCTCCTCCTCCTCATCGACCTCATCCTCCTCGATCTCCTCCTCCTCGACCTCCTCGACCTCCTTACCCTCCTCCTCCTCCTCCTCCTCCTCCTCCTCGACCTCCTCCTCGACCTACCGCCTCGACCTCCTCGACTTCCTCTCCTGCTCGACCATCATCTCATCCTCCTGGACCTCCTCCTCCCTCTCCTCCTCCTCCTCTCCTCTACTCCTCCCTCTCCTCCTCCTCCTCCTCCTCCTGCTCCTCCTGCCTCCTCATCCTCCTCCTCCTCTCCTCCTCCTCCTCCCTCTCCTCCTCTCCTCCTCCTCCTCGCCGCCTCCTCCTCGACCTCCTCCTTCTCGACCTCCTCCTCCTTCTCCTGGACCTCCTCGACCTCCTCCTCGTCGTCCTCCTCCTCCTCCTCCTCCTCCTCCTCCTCGTCCTCTTCCTTCTTGACCTCCTCCTCCTCCTTCTCCTCCTCCTTCTCCTTGACCTCCCCCCCGCCCCCCGTAGCCTGCGTGTATGCCCGCCGAACGCGCGGATGCTTTTGATCCGAGGCCAGGCCCAAGTTCTTTTCGGCAGCCCTCTTGATCACTTTCGTTTCGGGTAGGCTGTGCGCTGCCCAAGGTCTGCCATGGGGAAGCCAGAATGGATCCCTCAAGTGTCCCACAAGTAGAACTTGAAGTGTTGAGACAAGTGTTTCAGCTGGCTGTGGCAAGCTGAAGGGGCTGCCACCATGGCGCGACCCACGACCTGTGCAAGGGGCATGAGAGAATCGGGTCCGACAGGCGTCGTCGGCAGCAGAGGCAAACAAGGGGTGGTCAGCTGGGAAGCTTGGCCGGAGTCCCATCGCAAGGGGCGCCCCTACGCTGCAGCTGACCGGGCCACAGCCGAGGCAGTCCGTTGAGCAGCCACTCCAGGTCCTCCCGGCGGCGGCGCCGCACATCGATCAGAACACAATCGAGAATGTCATTGGTGATGGTTTTACTGGTCGTGACGGTGTCGTTGAGGCCCAGCCGCACAGCGCACGGATGCACTGAAAATTCGTGTGGGTGCGCGAGAAAAACGAAAACCATCGATGGTATCAAACAGCTGCTTCCACACAGGCGAGGCCGCCGCCACCCCTTCGGCGCGCGCTCGCAGCCGAGCGAAAGGTGCAGGTGGCTATGGACCAGTCGGCAAAGAGCGAACGCGAGGCGTGGCAGTGACACAAGGACCGCCAAGCGGCTACAGGAGAGAGCAGCGTTGCAGTTGGCGCGCATGCAATCAGGAACGGAGGCGCCGATCTCGCCTCCCCCAGTGTTTTTTCCTTGGAGTGGAGGCGTCCTCCCCTCCTCCAGCAGCTGTAGCCGCCTCCTTCGCTGCTGTGGAAAGCATTCCGGAGTTTGAAAGGCAAACAAAAAAAACGGTATCGAGTCACTTGCATGACATTTTGGTGACCCCCCCCGCCCCATTCCCCACCCCACCCCACTTCCCCTCCTCCCTTCCCTCCCGCCGCCTTTCCATGAGCACTGGGCCGAGAGGCGTGCAAGAGTGTCCTGACTTGCGTGAAGTCCATATTCTCTTTCCTGGCTGCGCCTTCACCCTCCCCCCCCCGCAGTGCAAGTTGTGTCAGTCAGCATGGACCCCAAGCAGTGTGCTCCAGCATACGACGTAATGCAATACATGTGGCGCAATTGATTTTAACAAACGAGTTGACGCATCCCGTACTCTTGCAAACATCCCACCCTCCCACCCGCAACTTGGTTTGCAAAACCCTAAGGGTGGCGATTGCGATGCATGCTCGGCGTTGGCTGGTGCGTCTGTGCGGCCGCGCCAACCCAAGCACGCGCGCGCAGCGGCCAGCTGGTTTGGCGCGACCGACGCGGCCGCGGCGGCGCTCATCCTTGGGCACATGCCAGCGGGCACTTCATTGCGAGTTGGCGACTTGGGTGGGCGCGGTATCATGGCAACGTCGACAACGGTAAACGTTGCGGGCGAGTGTCCAACGACTTCGACGACAACGACGACGAAAACGCCGACGACGACGCCGACGCTGACGACGACGACGATGACAACGCTGACGACGACGGCGCCGCCGACGACGACGACGCCGACGACGACGACGACGGCGACGACGACGACGACGGCGACGACGAAGACGACGACGACGACGTCGCCAACGAAAACGACGACGAAGGAGGAGGAAGGACGACGATGGCGACGACGACAACGACGAGGGAGGAGGGAAGACGACGACGACGACGACGACGGCGACGAATAGGAGGGACAACGACGAAACGCCGACGAAGACGACGAGGGAGGAAAGACGACCACGGCGACAACGACGACGGAAGCGACGACGACGCCAAGACGACGACGACGACGAGGAAAGACAGAGGACAACGACGGTGACGACGACGACGACGAGGGAGGAGGGAGGACGGCGACGACGACGACGACGCAAGAGCGCGCGCGCACGCTTTTGTTGAAAATCCGTGTTGCGAAACCTTGTGTTTTGTATATTTTTTGGACACGATTTTGAAATCTCTCCGAAACGGAAGGGTTTTGAAGGATTCCGGCATACGCACAAACGACGCGCGCGTCTGCTTTTCATTTTGTTTTTTTGAACAGGATTCTTGCGACGGCACGCGCGCACGGGCGTTCGAAAGTTGGCGACATGCGCGCGCGCGAAGCCCGTTGGTAGTATTTGTTGAAAATGTTGAAAAAAAAAGAATGGTTTTCCTAAGATTTCGCAGAAGTGCGCGCGTAAGTTTTTTTAGAGAATCCGTGTTGCGAAACCTTGTGTTTTTGTATGTTTTTGGGGATCTCGATTTTGAAATCCTTCCGAAACCAAAGGTTTTTGAATGATTTCGGCATGCGCGCGCGATGACGCGCGGGTTCGCATTTCGCCATGTTTTTTTTGCAAGGGATTCTTGAAAACTGAAGTCTTTTTATAAACGAGTGAGCGCGCATAGTGTCTTTTGCAGAGGATGGCGGGGGGGAGTGATACCGGCCTGGCTGGGAAGTACGAGCTCATATTTAGGATGGACAATGGGACAGAATCATATGCAAATTGCAATACGAAAAGGTGACCCCTTCACTCCGGGGGGGGTCGAGTCTATTCTTCTTTTAAACAGGAGATTATATGTGGTACAGTATCTGTGTTGCAGGCTGTGTGGTGCAATCTGCATGGTGCAATCTGTGCGGTGTCATCTATGTGGTGTAATAAGTTGTCAACTCTACTGCTCCCGCAATCATCCCACCCACCCACCCGCAACTTGGTTTGCAAGCCCATGCGGGACCGAGCACGGATATCGCTGCGGGGTCGTTTTGGAGCCCTCGGGGGCGTCTCAAGAGCGCCCCAAGAAGGCCGGAGAAGCAAGACGGCCGACGACGACGACGACGACGACGGCGGCGACGACGACGGCGCCGACGTCGACGACGACGAAGACGACGACGCCGACGCCGACGACGACGAAGACGACGACGACGTCGCCAACGAAGACGACGACGAGGGAGGAGGGAGGACGACGACGGCGACAACGACGACAACGACGACAACGACGACAACGAGGGAGGAGGGAGGACGGCGACGACGCGAACGACGAAGAAGGAAGAAGGACGGCGACGCCGACAACGACAACGACGAGGGAGGAGGGAAGACGACGACGAGACGACGACGACGACGACGACAACGACGACGACGACGGCGACGAAATAGGAGGGACGACGACGAGACGCCGACGACGGACGACGACGACGACGACGAGGGAGGAAGAGGAAGGACGACCACGGCGACAACGACGACGGAAACGACCACGACGCCAAAGAGGACGACGACGACGACGAACACGAGGAAAGACACAGGACGACGTAGTCGACGACGACAACGACGACGCGGGAGGAGGGAGGACGGCGACGACGCGAACGACGAAGAAGGAGGAAGGACGGCGACGCCGACAACGACAACGACGAGGGAGGAGGGAAGACGACGACGAGACGCCGACGACGACGACGACGACGACGGCGACGAAATAGGAGGGACGACGACGACACGCCGACGACGGACGACGACGACGACGACGAGGGAGGAGGAGGAAGGACGACCACGGCGACAACGACGACGGAAACGACCACGACGCCAAAGAGGACGACGACGACGAACACGAGGAAAGACACAGGACGACGTAGGCGACGACGACGACGACGACGCGGGAGGAGGGGGAGGACGGCGACGACGACGACGACGCCGCAAGAGCGCGCGCGCACGCTTTTGTTGAAAATCCGTGTTGCGAAACCTTATGTTTTTGTAGGTTTTTTGGACGCGCGATTTTGAAATCCTTCCGAAACCGATGGGTTTTGAAGGATTTCGGCGTGCGCGCGCGACGACGCGCGCGTCTGCACTTCGTCCCGTTTTTCGCAGAGGATTCTCGCGACGGCACACGCGCAAGGGCGTTCGACAGATTTCGACATGCGCGTGCGCGCGACGCCCGTTTAGTAGCATGTTGTGGAAATCTTGAAAAGCCAATGGTTTCCTTAAGATTTCGCAAGAGCTCGCGCGTAAGCTTTTTTAGCAAATCAGTGTTACGAGACCCTGTGTTTTTTTGGGGAAAACTCGAGTGCGAAATCCTTCCGGCGCCGAAGGTTTTTGAAGGATTCCGGCATGCGCGCGCGACGACGCGCGCGTGCGCACTTCGTCCCATTTGTTGCAAGAGCTTCGTGAAAAAAGTGTTATGTTAGAACAAAAAATGTCATCGCATTTTTTTGTTTTGGAAAAAAGGGAGCCCCAGGGGGGGGATACCGGTTGGCCTGGGACATTGCGATTTCATGTTTAGGATGGACATGTGGTCAGAATCGTATGCGATTTACTTACCCGAAAGGGGGGGCGATAACGCCGGGGGGGGGGGTGAGTTTATTCTCTTTATAGACAGGAGAATTGACTTTCCCTTAATTGAGTTGGCCACTCCACTGCTCGTGCAAACATCCCACCCACCCACCCGCAACATGGTCGCAAGACCTTTTCAAGTCGTGATTGCGATTACCCATCGACGACAGCGGCGACGGCGACGACGACTACAACGACGGCTACGACGACGACGGCGACGACGAGGGGGACGACGACGACGACGGCGACGACGACGACGACGACGACAACGGGGAAGATGACGACGACGACGACGACGACGACGATGCGCGCGGCCGCGCGCATGTGCCCCGCATGGTATTATTTGGCAGGGCTTGTGCCTCTGGCACTTGATCTTGAAACTGTTGAACGCACAACTTGTTCGGAAGGATTTCGACACCCGCGCGCGGCGGCCGCGCGCGTATGCCCCGCACGTCCAACCAACCAGCCAGCCAACCAACTCGGATCAACCTACCAAACAGCGCACGGGCAGCGTTACATGTGAAAGTAGATCGGCGGGGAGAAGAGGACGATAGGGAAGGCGTGCGCGCGAGAAGTTGCCCGCGCGCGTGACATGACTGTTCAAAAACACTTGGTTTTTGAGTCATTATGCAAGCGCGCAAACAAATTTTCGTTATTTCCAATGCGCAAGTGGTATAATTTCCAATCGATTTTTGCAGTCCGATTTGGAAATTGTTGAACTCACAAGGTGTTTGGGGGGAGGTCGGCATGAGCGCGCGGAGGCCGCGCGCATGCGCGCCTTATGGTATTCTTTACAAGGGATGGCGCGTCTGAGTTCGACGTTTCGAGCGAAAGTGGCCCGTGAAGGCCCATTTGACAGGAAGGTTGAACAACCATCGGTTTTTGAAAGATTCAGCAAGAGCGCGCGGGCAGAATGTCCAACGTTTTGGGGTGAGAAAGTCATTTTTACAATGAATTATTGAAACCCGGTCTTGAAATGATTGAAATCACAATGTGTCTAGAAGGATTTCGACATGCGCGCGCGGCGGCCGCGCGCATGTGCGCCTTATGGTGTTATTTACAAAGGGATTCGTGAGAAAGTGTCATGTCAAACCGGAAAAAAATCACCGCATAGTGTTTTTTCTTTTCACAAGGGAACCTCCGAGGGGGGGAGCCCTGTTGGCCTGGGACATTGCGACTTCATATTTAGGATGGACATGTGGTCAGAATCATATGTGATTTACATAGGACGCGGGGGGAGTGATAACGCCGAGGGGGGGGGCAGAGTCTATATTTTTGTTAGAAGGGAGAATCTACGCGGTGCGCAACCCAGGTTGCGCAGTATATGCAGGGCAATGTGTGCGGTGCAATACGCGTGGAGCTGACGTACCCTTCTATGCGTTTTCAGCTATGTTGCGGTGTAAGCAATAAAGTGCAATATGTGTGGTCCGATGTATGGTGTGTGAGATGCGCATTGCAACCTATGTGGTGCAGTATTTGTTGTGTACACTATGTGGTGCAATGTATGCGGTGCAATAGTTTTGGGGCTGTGTTTGCTGTGCAAGCAACGTGCTGCAATCCATGTGAAGCAGTTTATGTGGTGTAAGCTACGTAATGTGGTGTAAAGTATTGGAAAGGTTTGTGGTATACGCTAGGTGGTACATTCTGTGTGGGTGAGATACGTGGTGCAAGCAGTGTAGAGCAACTTGTTGCAGGCTAGTTCTTGCAATCCTTGTGGTGCAATGTATGTGGTGCAAGCTATGTGGTACAGCCAATTTGCCGCAATGTATTGCAATCGATTGCGCTGCACCGGGGGGGGGGTGCAGTGCGGCGGCGGCGACGGGCGGTGACGGCGACATCAAGCGCGGCGACCGATGCCGACACCCAGGCGCAATGGACCAACCACGGACGGCGGCGACGGGCGACGAGGGGCGACAACAAGCGCGGTGACCGACACCCAGGCCCAGAAGAAGAAGCGGCGACGGACGGCGGCGACGGGCGGCGACGGGCACAACGAGCCGTCCGGACTGGCACCCAGACCCAGCCCCTTTGAGAGGAAGTGAAAACCCCTAGAGTGCCAGAGCCGATAGAAACAGTGCCTCCAGTACGCTGGATGTCTTGGGCCGGTCTTCTGGAAGCCTTCTCCTCGCCTCGGCCCGGCACGCCCCTGGAGGTGGGGCTCTCCGCACCTGCACGGGGCCGTGCGCGCAAGTCCGGCTCGGCGCTCTCTGTTCCTCCTCGCGCACCCTCTTCGGGGCGAACCTTTTATTAACTGCTCTCGGGCCGGTGACCAGGCCAGCATTTTATACCATTCGCACGCAGTGCCGTGGAGCGCGCAGCTGTCTCGTGCCCCAGCAGGCCTTCGAGCCTGGGCCGCCCGTCAGGTTCTCTCCTCCACCGCGCTGCTCTGCATGCCTCCTGGTTGCGTCGGGCCTATCTCGTTTCTGTGTCTTATGTGAGCGCGGGTCTTCCCCCGCTAGTTGCCATATGAACACGTAGCCTGCGCAGAGGAGACTTCCGGCAGTCGCAAACACATTCATACATACGGCTATATGCAGAGAGATACAGTGAGCGAAAGAGAGAGAGAGAGAGAGAGAGAGAGAGAGAGAGAGAGCGAGAGAGCGAGAGAAGGAGAGTGTGAGTGTGAGTGTGAGGTGAGTGTGAGGCAGGAAGTAGAGATATATGTATACATACATACACTTATGTGTATGTTTACAGAGAGAGAGAGAGAGAAAGAGAGAAAGATAACAAAAAACATGAGAGGGAGAGAAAGAGAGAGAGAGAGAGAAAGAGGAAGGAAGGAGCCGATACATATATATGTATATATATATATAAAGAGAGAGAGAGAGAGAGAGAGAGAGAGAGAGAGAGAGAAAAAAAAGAGAGACAGAGACAGAGACACGATTAGCCTGGCAAGGGACCCAACCATGTGCAGCTGCGAGTACCGCGAGGGGTGTGCAGAAATGGCCTGGGGCCGCCGTGCGGACCCTGCCACTGGAGTCTTCGGTGGCGCTCCCTCGGGGGCCGCGAGGCGTGTAAAGGGGGTGTGCCCCAAGTGGCCCGAGGCCGCCGTGCGGACCCTGCAACGGGGGCCTTCGGTGGAGCTCCCTTTGGGGCCGCGAGGCGTGTGAGGGGAATGCCGAAGTGGCTCGAGGCCGCCAAGCGGACCTTGCTGCGGGGGGCTGGGGGCCTTCGGTGGAGCTGCCTTTGGGGCCGCGTCGCGTGTGAGGGGTGCGCCGAGATGGCCTGAGGCCGCCATACGGAGCCTGCAACGGGGGCCTTCGGTGGAGCTCCCTTTGGGACCGCGGAGCGTGTGAGCGGAATGCCGAAGTGGCTCGAGGCCGCCAAGCGGACCTTGCTGCGGGGGGCTGGGGGCCTTCGGTGGAGCTGCCTTTGGGGCCGCGTCGCGTGTGAGGGGTGCGCCGAGATGGCCTGAGGCCGCCATACGGAGCCTGCAACGGGGGCCTTCGGTGGAGCTCCCTTTGGGACCGCGGAGCGTGTGAGGGGTGCGCCGAGATGGCCCGAGGCCGCCATTTGGACCCTGCAACGGGGGCCTTCGGTGGAGCTCCCTTTGGGGCCGCGGAGCGTGTGAGGGGTGCGCCGAGATGGCCCGAGGCCGCCACATGGACCCTGCAACTGGAGCCTTCCGTGGAGCTCCCTGTATACCGCGAAGGAGGGGTATGCTCCCTATGGGGCCGCAAACGTGTACTGGGTGTGCTGAAATGGCCCGAGGCCGCCATGCGGATCCTGCTGCTGGGGGCCAACGGTGGAGCTCCCTTTGGGGCCGCGTCGCGTGTGAGGGGTATGCCGAAATGGCCCGAGGCCGCCAAGCGGACCCTGCCACTGGGGCCTTCGGTGGAGCTCCCTTTGGGGCCGCGAAGCGTGTGATGGGTGTGCCGGAATGGCCCGCGGCCGCCATACGGACCCTGCCCCAGGGGCATTCGGTGGAGCTCCCCATGGGACCACGAAGCGTGTGAGGGGTGAGCCGAAATGGCCCGAGGCCAACGCATGATGGAGGTGGTGAGAGGGAGGGGGCAGCGTGAGGAGTGAGGTCGCGGGACGCTGTCTCTTCAAAACGAGGACCCCATACCACAGGATGGTTGGGACAATGAAAAACGAATGAAAGAGTGACAGAGCGAGCGATGGGGCAGGGACTGAGAGATCATTGATTGAGGGAGAACAGAGGGACAGGCAGACCGACAGACAGACGGACGGAGGTTCGTTGGGCAGATGGACAGAGATAGAGGCGGGGCAGACTGGGGGACCGACGACGACTATGACGACGACACCACGGCCACGACGACGGCGGCGACCTTGACGGCTGCGACGACGACGGCGAGCCGAACTACCTCACAGACAGAGGGATGATGCGTGGATGCACGCAAGGGCACCACCACATACAGGCGCAGGCACGGTTACAGCCACGGATGGAGCCGTCCCCCTTTTTCCTGTGCTTGCCGTCTTCCTTTCTCTCTCGCTCTCCCCGTTCCCTCTCTCTCCCTGTCTCCCTGCCTCTCTGGTCCTGTCTCCTGCCGCCCTCGTGCCTGCCTCCTCGCTGCCCTCTTGCTGCTCTCGCCCTCCCCTCCTCCCTCCCTCCCTCCCTCTCCTCGCCCGCGCGGGCGTCTGCCGCCGAGCCGGCAGGCGGCCACGGAGGCCTCCCAGAGGCCCCTCCGGCGCGTGCGCGAGGCGCCCGCCGCCGAGCCGCACACACGGCGGCGGGAGGCGGCCTCCCGGAGGCCGGCCTGCCGCGGCAGCGGCCGGGCCTGCCCCCCCGCGCAGGCGGCGAGGCGACGCCCGCGCTCGACGAGGGGCGTGGCGAAAAGCAGGGCGGCCGATGGCCGTCCCCAGAGCTGAGCTGCCTCCATGCGCGCGTGTTGGTGCGCAGCACGTGCCGTGCTCGAGGCGTCCGTGCCGACACGTGGCGTGTTGGCTCACAGCGCAGTGGCCCAAGCTTCTTGGAGAAAGTATTGCGTCTGACCCACGTTTTCAGGACACGTGTTGCCCTCCGTATCAATACGCTACGTGTTGCGTGTTGCGTATCGGGCCGTAAAGTCCCAGAGATCCGATGTCGCGATTTTTGCAATGCGGGGTTCCCGGAAGTCTCGACCCCTGCCCCAGTACCGCTCTTTCATCCTGAGTTGTCTTTTGACGGTCCTGGGGCCCGGCGAGGGCCGCTGGAGGCCGAAAACCGAGAGAAACCTCCGTCTTGATTTTGTTCAATGCGTTGGATGTCTGGGTCGCCGTCACGGAGCTCTGCGGCGGGCCTCGGCGGCGGCGCCGCCGTCGCGCCAGCGACGTAGCACAGGCCGTACTCTTTCCGAGCAGAGTCGCAGTGCCAGTGATGTTGTCGTTATGCATATCCCGTCCCACCTCACGGGGTGGGTATCGGTTATCGATGGCAATGCATGTGTTGACCAGTTAGCTGGAGCGGCGGCCAGGCAAACTAGAATCTCCAATGCGGTAAGTTCAGGTTGCACAGCACCGAACGTAAGGCACGGCATGTTAGGAGAAGACTTCTTAGAGTAGGATTGGATTTTAGACAGGCGTCTCTGGACATCAAGGCCTATGCTGGGGGTCCGAGGCCCCGCCTGTTCCCCCTGCTCCTCGCCCTCCTCCTCCCAATGCCCTTGCACGCCTTGCGGCTGCCCACGCCTTGACCGAAAATGGCAGAGCTAGTTCGGTGTGTTTCAGTTCGGCCTCGAGAGCGACCGCGACCGAAGGGTTAAAAAGTGCTTGCGTTCCCCCCCTCTCCGCGTGAATGCCAAGCTTTCCCGAGCCCCCGGCGCAGGGAGCTTACATGTGGCGGGAGGCTGGAAGCATCCCTCGCACGCCCTTCGGTATCGCAAAGACCTTGGAATTTGGATTCGTGGGTCGTGCGGGATTTTTTGGCCAGACCCAGCTCAGGGGTCTTGGTCATCCATGCCAGCCCTACTTAATCACCAAGGCCAGGCGCGAGTGTCTTGATCGGATCATTCGCGACCTGTTCCCCAAGAGCTGGGCCCAGCCCTTTTTGTTATCACTGCGTGATGGCGGAAATCTTGGGAATCCTCCTCCTCCTCCTCGCTCCTGCTCCTCCGCGCGCCCCTCGCTCCTTGCTCCTCGCCCCCCCTCCCCCTCCCAAGGGGGGCAGCGCGGGTGCCGCGGAGTGCTTGCCCCTCGGGGCTCCTCCAGCAGCGCCCCCGCCCCCCCCCGCCCCCAGCCGTCGCGCGCCACCTGCGTCAGGCGTGGCACGGGCGCGCCCCGCGCGCCGGCGGCCCGCCATCAGCGCCCTGACCTCCGGGGGCTCGGAGGCGACGCTAGAGGGGCGACGAGAGGGGCGAATAGCCCAGGAGGAGGAGGGGGACGAGGAGGAGGAGGAGGAGGAGGAGGAGGAGGAGGAGGAGGAGGAGGAGGAAGGAGGAGGAGGAGGAGGAGGAGGAGGGAGGAGGAGGGTGGGGAGGAGGAGGAGGAGGAGTGAGGAGGAGGAGGAGGAGGAGGAGGAGGAGGAGGAGGAGGAGTGGAGGAGGAGGAGGAGGAGGAGGAGGAGGAGAGGAGGAGGAGGAGGAGGAGGAGGAGGAGTGGAGGAGGAGGAGGTGGAGGAGGAGGAGGAGGAGGAGGGAGGGGGAGGGGGGGGGGGAGGGGGAGGGGGGGAGGAGGAGGAGGAGGTGGAGGATGGAGAGGAGGAGGAGGAGGAGGAGGAGGGGACGATGAGGAGGAGGAGGAGGAGGAGGGAGGAGGAGGAGGAGGAGGAGGAGGAGTGGGAGGAGGAGGAGGAGGAGAGAGAGGAGGAGGAGGAGGGAGAGGAGGAGGGAGGAGGAGGAAGGAGGTGCCAGGAGGAGGAGGAGGTGGAGGAGGAGGTGGAGGAGGAGGAGGAGGAGGAGGAGGAGGAGGAGGAGGAGGAGGAGGAGTGAGAGGAGGAGGAGGAGGAGGAGTGAGGAGGAGGAGAGGAGGAGAGGAGGAGGAGGGAGGAGGAGGGAGGAGGAGGAGGAGGAGGAGGAGGAGAAGGGTGGGAGGAGGAGGAGAAGGAGGAGGAGGATGGAGGAGGAGGAGGAGGAGGAGGGGAGGAGGAGGAGGAGGAGGAGGGGAGGAGGAGGAGGAGGGGAGGAGGGGAGGAGGAGGAGGAGGAGGAGGAGGAGGAGGGGATGAGGAGGAGGAGGAGAGGAGTGGGAGGAGGAGGGAGGAGGATGAGAGGAGGAGGTGGAGGAGGAGGAGGAGGTGGAGGAGGAGGTGCCATGAGGAGGAGGAGGAGGAGGAGGAGGAGGAGGAGGAGGAGGAGAAGGAGTGGGAGGAGGAGGAGAAGGAGGAGGAGGGAGGAGGGAGGAGGAGGAGGAGGAGGAGGAGGGGAGGAGTGGGAGGAGGAGGAGGAGGAGGAGGAGGAGGAGGAGGAGGAGGAGGAGGAGGAGGAGGAGGAGGAGGAGGAGGGGGGAGCAATGCATGTATCCAGGAGGGCCGATGATCCGTGTCTTCGACGAGGCTCCCGGGGCGAATGCGTGTCGTGCCCGCCCCTGGGCTATATTCGCCCCTATATCGTCGCTGCCGATGGGCGCCATAGGGTGCAGAGAAGGACGGCGGGCCGACCCGGACCCCCTCGGGCTGATCGCGGCGGCCCGTTGTGTTCGCTGTCGTGTGCCTCGTGGGGGCCCCTGCTGGCCTCGGGGGCCGCCCAGGAACGACTTCGGACGAGAACCCGGCCCCGCGGAATGGGTCCAGACTTCGGGCCGAGGTTGCGACCAAATCACGACGCCGGCGGTCTGGGAAGGGACCACCCGCGCGCTCCCCAGGGAGGCCCCCCATGGAGAGGCAGGGCGGTGCCCGCCCTGGGAAGTGGGTCCAGACTGCTGGGGGTCCACGTCATGAGAGAGTCGTGACGTCGGGTGTCTGGGATCCCAGACCTCCAACGTCTTGAGAAAATCAAGACGGAGGTTTTTCTCGATTTTCTGCCTCTAGCGGCCCTCGCCGGGCCCCGGGACCGTCAAAAAACGACTCAGGATGAATAACTTGTCCTGGGGAATGGGTCGAGACTTCCGGAGACCCCGTATTGAAAAAATCACGACATCGGATCTCTGGGACGGGACCACCAGCGCTTTCCAGGAAGGCCCTTTTGTGAGAGGCCTGTGTCGCAAACGCCGGTTTCGCCTCGACCGCCTGGTAGGAACTCCCCCCTGGGAGGAGTCTGGGGAGCAGCGGTGTCGGGATCTCGCGGCTTCCCCTCGGGGCTCAAGAGACGGGGGTGAACGCACACGGGGGTCCGCCAGAACGCTGGGTCTTGCAGGATCCTGCAGGGCCAACGGGAGCCCTGACCCAGGCCAGCGCGCAGGATCCTGCAGGAGCCGGCGGGCTTTTGCCGCGGTCCTGCAGAGCCTGACTGACCCGAGTTTGGATTGACGCGGGTCCGTAGATTTAAGTCAGGCCTGCCCCTCTACAGGAGGACATTTCAAAAATAGTCACACCCAAAAAAGTGTGGAGACGATTCAGGGTATTTGGGCTATTTGGGAATATTTTTGGGGTATTTTTTATTTCTCGTCGAAAATCCCCCTGTAGGGAGACATGCCCGACCCAACAGCGGATCCCCGATCCCCCGGGGCGTTCTCGCGAGGCGTGCCTCCCGGAGCTGCTGGCCCCTATGGCCCCACCCGAGAGATCGGGCCGTGCGAGGGGGGGGGGTCGCCGCTGGGGGGGTCACCACAGTCGGCCCTCGCGCAGAAGGGGGCCCAGACAGGATCGCGGCGTGAAGCAATCGGGACGGCACAATTTTTAGCATACTTTTCGGCCCTCGGTGGCCCTCGCCAGGCCCAGGAACCGTCACACAACGACTCGGGATGACAAACCGGCCCTGGGGAAGGGTTCTGGACTCCCGGGGACGCCGTCCTGGAAAAATCAAGACGTCGCACGTCTGGGGGTATAGGGGCAGGGGGGAAGGCGTCTTAGAGCACCCTGCTCCTTCGAAGAGGCGTGGGCCTTGCAGGTCTGCAGATGCAAGGCCGGCGCCTTCCAGGAAGCGGCCTCCTGCTAAGCAGCCTTCCCCCCCAGACCCCCGACGTAGTGATCTGTTCATGACCTGGACCCCCGGCGGTCTGGACCCCTTCCCTGGGACTGGCTTGCCGTCCTGAGTTGTGTTTTGGCCGGTCCCGAGGGTCGGGGAGGGCCGCCAGAGGCCGAACATTTCGAAGGACCTCCCGCCTCGATGTTTGTCACAATTCGAGGGGGCCTGGGTTCTACGAAGCCGCCCCCCCTCCCCCACGCCCGCCCTCCTGCGCGCCGCCAGCACTGCCTTTTTTTCTCGGGAGCCCGGGGTCACGTCGATTCGGATGACACTCCTGGGAGGTCGAGTTCAGAGCTTGCCCTGGTCCGAAATCCGGCTTCGTCCGGCTTGGTCCCGCTTACAATCCGGCCTGGTCCCTCTTGATCCGGCTTCATCCCGCAGGATCCGCGGCCTAACCCGACGCAGCAGCCGCCCAGTGGGGCTCCCGGAGATCCGACGTCGTGATTCTTTCAATACGGGGTCTCCGGAAGTCTCGACCCATTCCCCAGGACCCGTTATTCATCCCGAGTCGTTTTTTGACGGTCCCGGGGCCGGGCGAGGGCCGCTATAGAGGCCGAAAGTCGAGAAACGTTTCCGTCTTGAGTCTTCCAATGCGCTGGAGGTCTGGGCTTCTAGTCCTCCTCCATCCTGCCGGCGAAGACCTCCCAGCACAGCTGCCTCCGGACGGCTGCGTCGAGGACGGGGGCAGGTCGCAGGCCGGCGGGGCTCGGAGGGCGGCGGGGGGCGGCTCTCTGCAGAGGGGTCCTGCGGCGTCCGGGGCCCCAGGCCCCCGCGGGGCATCGGGACAAGAGCATGACGGGCGTCGGGCGAGCAGACCCCCTCGAGCCAGGAACAAAAATCACGACGGGAGGTTTTTTGTTCACGATCTTCGGCCTCCGGGTGCCCTCACCAGCCCTCGGGACCGTGCATCTTTTTCTCGGCGAGGACCCTGGAGGAGCATCCTGGATCATCGAGCAAGCCAGAACACGCGCGAAGCCGAAAGTTGCACAGGGCATGGACGTCCGAGCGACGGCAAGGCCCGGGACCGCTGGGGGTCGACGTCATGACGGAGTCGTGGCGTCGGGGGCGCGGGGAGAGCGGCCGGGGGCTGCCCGCGGAGGGCCAGGAGGCCGCTCGAGGGGGGCAGCCTCGGCCCCCCCTTGCAGGCCGTCGGCTCGCGGGGTGCGCCCGGAGGTCAGGGCGCCGCAGATTCCCGATCCCGTACCCATGGCGCGCTGGTAGGCAGCCAAGCTGGGCGGCGCGCAGGGAAGGCAGCGACGGCGGGCACCTCGGAGGAAAGATCCCCGCGAGTCGTGTAACATCACGGCGGGAGGCTTCTCGTCATGTTCGGCCCCGAGCTGGGGGCCCTTTTGCCGGGCCCCAGGACTGTCAAACGCGGCGCAGGATGAGAAGCTGGTCCCGGGGAATGGGTCGAGACTTCTGAGGGTCGGCGTTACGACAAAGTCATGACGTCGGGGGTCTGGGGAGGGACCACTGGCGCGTTCCAGGAAGGCATCCCCAGAGAGGCAGGTGGGTGCCCGCCACGTGCCAGAGCCCCGAATCATCAGGGCTGGGGGCGGTCAGGGGCAGATTCGCGCTTCGGGGGCCCAAGCTGGACTTACCCCGGACCGCAGTTGTCCCGGATGAGTCGGGCGCGCAACCCTCCCGAATCATCCGGGCTGGGGGCAGTCAGGGGTGACCGCAGATTCGCGCCTCGGGGGCCAAACCGGAGTTACCCCGGACAGCCGTTATCCCGGATAAGCTAGGCGTCCAAAAGTGTTTCCGTTTTCTGCTTAGCTGTGCCCATGCATTGGGGGGGCTCGTTAGGGAAAGTGCCCAGGAAGCTTCAGACCCTGGTGGATTGCTTCTCTGACAAGAATGGCGGTGATAGCCATGGCCAAGCCTCCATTTGCGTTCATTCCTTATCTCGACCTGCACCACCGTACGAGCGGCCTCAAGCAGTGTCGCGAACAATCACGACCAGAGCCCCCGACCCCCACGCTTCTGCGGCACTCCTCGAGCCAGGATCCACCCGCGAGTGTCCGAGGGCCCACTGCGAATGCGTCGGCGGTGCTCCCTTGTTCACGGCGCCCCGCCGTGAGCGGGCGTCCTCTTCCTCTGGCCGGCCTTCCCGGCCATGCCTCGGGTCCTGGCTGACCGCTCGGGACGAGTCGCGGCTCCCCAGAATGCTTTGGACGAGGCGCCGCAGATGGATACGACCCTGGGCCTGGAAAAACGCCAAGCACCAGAGGCCTTTGCAGGCCAGCCACAACTGGGGGAGCTGTGGTCCTTACCCCCCTGGGGGACCCATCGATTTCGACACCCCTCTCGAGATATCGTCGATGCGATGGGTTCCCCCAGGGGGGTACGGACCACAGCTTCCCCAGTTATGGCTGGTCGGCTTTGAAGATCCGAGCGCAAGCGGGGAGACCTGCAACCAGGCTGCGACCGTCCTCTGAAGAGGCTGCGCCGGCACGGGTGGCGCAGCGGTGCAGACCAGGAAGGAACGAGAAGTCGTCCCAGCCATCCGACGATGTGGTTTTCAATGTGATGGGCCTGTTTTCCACCACCACCACCACCAGAAGCTGGAGGGGGAGGAGGTCTTCCTGCTCCCCCTCCTCCTCCTCCTCTTCCTCCTCCTCCTCCTCCTCCTCTTCCTCCATCTCCTCCTCCTCCTCCGCCTCCTCCTCCCCCTCCTCCTCCTCCTCCTCCTCCTCCTCCTCCTCCTCTTCCCCCCCTCCAACTTCTGATGGTGGTGGTGGAGAACAGGCCCATCACTATGCTCGGCCCCAGATGGCCGGATCCTTTCCCCACTTGGCAGGTCTTTTGGCCGCGGATCCGTTCTTGATGACCATGGGATCCGACGACGGGCCCCACATGCCGAAGTCGAGGAGCAGTCTGGGACTGCGAAAACAGTCAAGCAGTGGTGAAGCGTCCAAGTTTGCCTATAGGCCTACCAAAGAGTGTTCTAGGAACCTTTTGTGGTTTGCACGAAATGTTCTTAGAACATCTCTGGCCGAGACTGTCTTGTGTTTAACACGTCGGGTGTGTGTGTGTGTTATAAGAATATGGTTCCTGTTATTAGAACATGTTCGGGTTCTAAGAACATTTCGTGGTAGGACTATAGGAATGCCGGGACGGTCGGTCCCTGCTCAAAAAATCTCGTCGGACATTTGCCCTGAGATCCGACGGTGCGAAACACGTGCGGCATCCCGAACAAAAAACGCAACCCGAGCCATGGACCCCACCCTTCCGCTGCATTTTCCGAGCCGGATCGAGCTGTCCAGGGCCCGATGCAAGGCCCTGAAAATGCCACGCAGGGGCCTCAGGGTGTGACCGCAGAACAACGGTCGGGAAGTTCTGGTTAGCGTGTTGCTACGCCGGCTCCGGCCCACCACGCTTCGGCGCGACACGCTATCCACGTCCCGGTCCCGAGGCGTCAACGTCCCGAGCCTTTCGAAGCCTCTCGCCCCGCGAATCGGAGCGGCACTCTATCAGCTTGCAGGGCATAGCGTGTCGCCGGGGCCGCCGCGGCGTCACGCCAAGCAAACGTTCCCGACCGCAGAACCTCCGAAACCCAAACACCTTCGGAGGTCGACCTCCAGAGGTCCCGACCGATTCCCCTGGGACCCCAAAACTCTCCGTCCGAATGTAAGATCGAGGATCGAGGGTCGAAGATCGAGGATGTCTCCTCCAGGATCGAGGATCCAGGATCGAGGGTCGAGGGTGCCTCCTCCAGGATCGTCTCCTCCAGGATCCAGGGTCGAGGGCGTCTCCTCCCCAGGATCGAGGATCGAGGACGTCTCCTCCAGGATCGAGGATCCAGGATCGAGGAGCCTTCGACGCCCGCACAAGCCCCTCGGAGGGGGGGGGTCAGGAGGGGGCCCTCGGCGCGGCGCCGGCCGCGCCGGGGCGGCCGCAGAGACGAGCGCGCGCCACGAGGGCCGCGGGCGCGAGGCCGAGGTCAGGGACGACGAGGGGGGGGCAAGGGCCTTCCTCCTCCTCCTGCTCCTCCTCCTCCTCCATCTGCTCCTCTCCCCCCTCCTCCTCCTGCTCCTCCTCACCCTCCTCCTCCCACCTCCTCTCCCCCCTCCTCCTCCCACCTCCTCCTCCTCCTCCTCCTCCTCCTCCTCCTCCTCCTCCTCCTCCTCCCACCTCCCCCTCCTCCTCACGCCGAGGGCGTAACCAAACGCCCCTGCCCTGGTTTGGCAAGCAGTGGCGAAGCGTCCTGGCTCGCCCCTACCAGACAATGTTCTGAGAGCCTTTTGTGGTTTCTGCGTCAAGTCGGGCCTGTCCCGCCACAGGAGGAGTATTCAAAGAGAGAGTCCAAAAAATACTCCGGGGGCGATCTTTGGAGTCCGTTTGACCATTCTGGGGTATTTTTGGACCGTTGTCCATTTTTCGTCCAAAATCAGAGCGTGAATTACCTACCCCGCTTTCGCTCCCAGGCAGAACCAAGTCATACCACGCGCCTCCTCGTCAAGCGGCCTGACCAGTACAGGCCGTAGTTCGGCATCGTTTGGTACTCCAGATTTCGTAATAAAAGGGAGGGGGTCTGGACCCTCCAAGACAAGCCATTTCAGACCTCCCCCGTGGGAGAACCCTCCAAAACATCGTCCCCAGACCCCCCAGGCCCTCCAAGATAGCCTGGAAGATACCCCCCCCGAAATGAGACCCCCCCTCCCTTTATTAAGAAATCTGGAGTAGCCAAACGCCCCTGCCCTGGTTTGGCAAGCAGTGGCGAAGCGTCCTGGCTCGCCTATGGCCTTACCAGACAATGTTCTGAGAGCCTTTTGTGGTTTTTGCGTCAAGTCGGGCCTGTCCCGCCACAGGAGGAGTATTCAAAGAGAGAGTCCAAAAAATACTCCGGGGACGATCTTTGGAGTTCGTTTTGACCATTCTGGGGTATTTTTGGACCGTTGTCCATTTTCCGTCCAAAATCAGAGCGTGAATTACCTACCCCGCTTTCGCTCCCAGGCAGAACCAAGTCATACCACGCGCCTCCTCGTCAAGCGGCCCGACCAGCACAGGCCGCAGTTTGGCATCGTTTGGTACCCCTTGGAAGCGAGGGTGGTCAAGAGCGAGGTCGGTTTGTCTTCCCCCTTACAAGAGGCCCCTGTGGGAGGACAGGCCCGACTCAAAGGTCTGCGGGGCGCCGCGATCCGAGCCTCCCGCGGGTCGAGGATCGAGGCGCCCTCGACGTCCGCGCAGGCCCCCTCGGGGCGAGGGGGGGGCCCTCGGCGCGCCGCCCGCCGCCGACGCGGCCGCCGGAGCGCGCGCGCCGGGATGGCCGCGGGCGCGAGGCCGGGGGTCGGGGACAACGAGGGGGGGGCAAGGGCCTTCCTCCTCCCACTCTCCCCTTCCCCCCTGCCTCATTTGTCTCCTCTCCTCCTGCTCTCCTCCCTCTCTCCTAGCCTCCTCCCCCCCCCCACCCCCTCTCTCCCCTTCCCTCCTTCCCTCCTCCTCCGCCCGCCCTCCCTCCTGCTCCCTCCGCCTCCTCCTCCTCCTCCCTCCTTCTCCTCCTCCTCCTCCTCCTCCTCCTCCTCCTCCTCCTCCTCCTCCTCCTCCTCCTCCTCCTCCTACGGAACAGGGCAAGAACGCCCCTGCCCTGGTTTGCGGGGCGCTGCGCGCTGCACCTGCTGCGGCCCGGCGGGGTCGAGCCTGCGCGTCCCGTGCGTCGCGCGGCGTCCAGGCGGCTCCCCTCGCTCTGGCCTCTCCGGGGAGCTCCTGGAAGGGCCTGCAGACGTACCACGCGCCTGTAAGCCGGAGCAGGGGCGTTTTTTTTGTGTCCAACCCTCCTGGGTTGGGCCCTCGTCTTGAGCAGGGCACGGCGGTCGCGTCCTTCTCCCGCCTCGCGCCTCCCGCCGCCTGTCTCCCGCGAGACCTCGCCGTCCCTGGGAGGGGGGGCTGCGATCTGCGAGGCCGTCGCCACTTTCGAGGGCTGCTGGTGGGTCCAGCGGGGTGAGGCACCGCGCAGATCTGAGGCAGACCTCGCCGTCCCTTCGGGGGGGGGGGGCTGCGATCTGCGAAGCTGTCGGCACTTGCGAGGGCTGCTGGTGGGTCCAGCGGAGTGAGGCACCGTGCAGATCTGAGCGAGACTTCGCCGTCCCTGGGGGGCGGCGGTCTGCGAAGCTGTCGGCACTTGGGAAGGCTGCTGGTGGGTCCAGCGGAGTGAGGCACCGTGCAGATCTGAGCGGGACCTCGCCATCCCTGGGGGGCTGCGAGCCTCACGAATGCCGCTCGCAGAATTATATGCGCCCATGTCACGCCATAACCGCTGCATAGCGTGCCCCAGGCCGCTCGTGTCCTGCACTGCGCAGGGGCTTGGCACGTCGCCAGGGTAGTCTTTCCATCCCTCGAAGCGGTGGGGTCATTGGGCTCAGGCAGCGCCCGCGCTTGCGCTGGGAAAATAGGCAGACGTGCTTGTCGTCATATCTCTCGTTCGCTCACCCATCCAGTTTCTCGCGCGCGCGCTCTCTGTCCCTCCCTTTGTATGCAAAACACCTGGACAACGCGGCCTCCTTATGAAAACAGCCTTGACAACGCAGGCCCCCCCATTCGACCCCCGAAGCCCATCCATTGGGCTTAGGGGGGGATGCGTCGCTCTCTGGAGCCTGTTTTTTTAGACTCTGGCAAGTTTACTTGAATGGACGGGTGGGGGGGGGCTGAGCCTGAAGCAATCCGCAAACGACTTGCACGTTCGGGGGGGCGCGGAAATCACGCAAGTCGAAATGCACTTGCACGCTAGTATTCGCTTGAAGAGGGGCGAGGGGGGGGGGGGGGCGAACGCCATGCAAGTACACTTGCCTGAATCCAAAAAAACAGGCTCCTGCTCGCCCGCTGATCGCCGCCAGGGGGTCCCAGCAGCCCGCCCCGCCCGGGCACGCGCGGCTCTGTGCCAGCGCGGGGGGGGGGGGCCGTCGCCCCGTCCCTCCATACAGGAGGAGCATTCCAAAATCGTAGAACGAGTAGTCTGGGGACGACTGTTCGACCATGTTTGAGCATTTCGGGGGTACTTTTTTTGTGTGACCGTTCTTCATTGTTCGTCCAAAATCCCCCTGTCGGAGGACAGGCCCGACTGAAAAGGAGGCCGAGTGCAGAAGCAGCCCAGTTCCGACGAGTGGCCTGACAAAGGACGGGTCGTGAACTCAACCTCGTCTTCGTCCGCGCGTTAGGAAGGAGGTCGAGCTCGCAGCCCGCGGCAGTTCAGCGAGTGGTCTGAATTGGGGAGTGCCATGATCCCGACATCGTCTTCGTCCGCGCGGCAAGGAGGAGGAGGAGGAGGAGGAAGGTACCGTAGCCATTTTGGCTCAAGTACGAAACCGTCACCCTGCGGCTTCGTGCTTGCCCGCAGCCGAAGGGGAGGCCCAAAGTCTCCGAAGACTGCTGGACAGGTCAGCAAATCCGCGGGTCCAAGGAGACACCCCTTGCCCGCATGGCTTCATCAGGCAATATTCTTACTCGAGTTCTGTTCCCGCGACGGGTGAACAGTCGGCTAACCCCGATTTAGATGACGCGATGGGCAGCAGCGTCGAAACGCAAGTATGGACAGCCGAACTGGAACGAACGTGTGAATTGTAATTGCGGAGTGCGGGAGTCACTGGAGAGCATCAGACGGGCAGATCAACAACAGAGGGGCCCTTAAGCATTTGGGGGCCATGATTACTGCATTCAAGGCAGAGTACTCGGACCTGAGTAACTCCACAGGAGAACCCAAGAGAAGGCCGGGCTTGGACCTCTTCGTCGCACCATCTTGAAAGCCAAGCGGTTCGAGAATAATTCCACATGCAAATACGTTGAGTCTTTGTGCACCGTTCAACCCCTTTTCAATGGACATGTTTCGGGTGAACTGAAGCAAAGCGAAAGTGGTGCGAAGATAGCCGCTCACCTCGCTCCCTCTCGGGCGGCCCTGGGAATTCGGCTTGGCCGCCAAGGCCAACCCCGCGCTTCCAACAAGCACGTGATGCTCGAGTTTGACAGGATTCTTGGTTATGATGTTCTTAGGCTGATGAGGCCCAAGTGCATCGCGAGACTGATGTCCATCGCCCCTCCCCCCCAGCTCAGACAGATCTTGGATATGGAGCGCCAGGCTAAAGAGTTTCGGGGTAAGCTCATTCAAGAAGACCTTGAGTGTCTGCAGCAGCCTCATGACACCGAACATGACAGGACCCCGGCCGCGCACGAACTCCTGCTACGAGCAGGAAGCGACCCCGCGGGGTGGATAAGCGCTTGCCGTCAGACCGCCCAGGTCTTCGAACGGCGGCATGCTGGCCGGCCCGGTTGGGCCATCTGGCAGCGAGAGATCAGGCAAGCGTGCAAGGTTGCCGCCGCGCCGCCCCCCGAGACGGTTGATGAACCTGGGCTTGTCCAGATTTGTGTTTGTTGTTTTTGAGGAGGAGGAGGAGGAGGAGGAGGAGGAGGAGGAGGAGGAGGAGGAGGACGAGGAGCCACAAGTGTTTTTGTTCCCGGGGGAGCGATGCGCGGCCGACAGGCTGAGAAGCACGGTGAGCCTGCTGGCAGACGTGCCAACCCAGACATGCTCGCGTCGTAACAAACAATCAGGACGAAAGGTTTTTGGGTATTTTCGGCCCCGGGGGGTCCTCGCCGGGCCTCGGGACAGTCAAAAAACGACTCAGGATGAAAAACCGGTCCTGGGGAAAGGGTCGGGACTTCCAGGGACGCCGTCCTGAAATTTGCCTGGCGAAGGACCCAACCATATGCAGTTGTGAATACCGTCGTTCTGAGTATCGCATTCGGTGGTACTCTCTATGGGCCAAGAAACGCTGTCCTGCGTGGGGGAGACGCATGCGAACTGTGCCACTGGGACTCCGGTGGGGCTCCCTATTGCGGGATAAAATTTATTTAAACACGAAAAACATGAGAAAAAATGAAAATAAAAACATCTAACGAACGAACTCTCCGTAATGGGTGGGGGAGGACGCATGTGGGCCCCACACACTTATTCCTTCGGTGGAGCTCCCTTATTTTGGGCACGAAAACCGCGGTCCCTGGGGTGGGGGGACGCATGCGGGCCCCCCCCCCACTTCAGGGTGGCGGATATGGCTCGGGTTGCCTTGCGGTGAGCCCTTATGGGGCAACGAAACGACTTGTCCTGGGTGGGGGAAGCATGTGGCACCCCCGTAGCCCCAATTGGAGCATTCGGTGGTGGCTCCTTATGGGGCCACGAAGCGTCTGGGCGTGGGAGACGCATGTGACCCCCCCCCCCCCCCCACCGGGGCCGTCGGTGGAGCTCCCCATGGGGCCACGAAACGCTGTCCTGGGCGTGGGGGACGCATGTGCTCCCCCCACCGGGGCCTTCGGTGGAGCTCCCTATGGGGCTACGAAACGCTGTCCTGGGCGTGGGGGACGCATGCGGCCCCGCCCCCAACTGGGGCCTTCGGTGGAGCTCCCTATGGGGCCACGAAGCGCTGTCCTGGGCGTGGGGGACGCATGTGGCCCCCCCCCACTGGGGCCTTCGGTGGAGCTCCCCATGGGGCCCCGAAACGCTGTCCTGGGCGTGGAGGACGCGCGGACGCATGTAGGCACTCCCACTGGGTCGCCTTCGCTTGGAGCTCCTATGGGACCCACGAAACGCTTGTCCTGGGCGTGGGGGACGAACGTTGCCCCCCCGCACTTGGGCCTTCGGTGGAGCTCCCTATGGCGGGGGGGGGGACCACGAAAACGAATCAGCCATGCCGATGCCCGAGATGACGATGAAATGGTGGGTGATGAGTGATGGTGATGGTGATGGTGATGCGTGATGGTGGGTGATGGTGGATTGGTGATGGTTGTGGTGATTGATGATGATTGACGGAATTGAGTGATGATGATTGATGATGATGATGAGATGATGCGGTCGCTTGTGATGATGATGATGATGTATAAAGATGATGATGAGCATGATGATGATGATGATGATTGATGATGATGATGATGATGATGATGATGATGGTGATGGTGATGGTGATGGTGATGATGATGATGATGATGATGATGATGATGATGATGATGATGATGGTGATGAAGATGCTGATGGGAGGAGTGGGTGAGCTGAGACATGCGGAGAGCAAAGGCAAGGATGGGGGAGGAGGGAGGAGGAGGAGCGGAGGAGGAAGGAGGGAGGAGGTGGGACGCGGGGCGCTGTCTCTTTAAAACGAGGAGCCAACACCACAGGATGTCAGGGAGAAATCAGGACGTCGCATGTCTGGGAATGGTTCCGTCCTCAGCGCTCGCAAGAAATACCTTCGGAACAGGCCGCGGCTCTTGAGACGTCTCAGACATGCTGGCGCAGGATGCGGAAGCGACCCATCACCCCCTCTTGACCCCGAATTGGCATGTTTCTTGTGTCTTCTTGATCGCTAGTGTGAGGCCCACGTGATGGGAGTAACGTCGATTCGAGTTGAATTTGTTGTGCAGCCTGCGGATCATCCCCCCATATGGCCATGGGACAGGAACAGGAGAAGGAGATGGAGGAGGAGGAGGAGGAGGACGAGGAGGAGGGGGAGGAGGAGGTGGAGGAGGCGGAGGAGGAGGGGGAGGAGGAACATGTGGAGGAGAAGGAAGAAGAGGATGAGGAGGATGGGGAGAAAATGAGGACGAGGAGATAACTTCTTGGGGCCATCTTGGCCTCCTGGGTGTCTCCTGGGAGTCTCCTGGGAAGCCTCCTGGGGGCCTCTTGGGGGCCTACCGGGGCCTCTTGGGGGCATCTTGAGGGCATCTTAGGCCGTCTTCGGGAGGCGATTCGCTCGTCTGACGCCTTTGGAAGCCGTCTTGGGGGCATCTCTGTGCCGTCTTGGTGCCATTTTGGAGCACAAGCCGTCCTAGAGGCCATACTGGCTTATTGGAAGCCGAAAAGAGCGCCAGAAAACAATTTCTGAAGAGGCGATCTTCGAGAGCTGCGTGTTACGAGGGGGGGTCAGCCCTAGAAAACTAAAGACACCTCGCAGACAACAGCAAGCAGTTTGACAAGCCCATTGGGCACAAAGCGCGATGGCGGATCCGCGATGTACCGCTGATTGCAGGTCGATGTTTCCTCTCTGTGCAAGTCCTCACCTATGAGCGATGAGACCTGGGGGCAATCGAGAAGGGGCGGCCCTTCTCAGAAGGCTCGGAAATCCCCCCGCCTTCTGAGAAGTTGTCTGAGCTTTCCCCGAAGACACAGCACACCTCTCCCAGGGCGCGAGGGCTCCTGCGAAGTCCCGCCGCCTTCTGAGAAGGCGTTCTCCTTCTCACTTCCTCCTTGGGCGCGCCGCCGACTTTGGTTTTTGGGTCATCACTCGGGTCTCCGGATGCCGTTCGGGACACTCAGGGTACCCTCGGAACGCCCTCGGCGAGGCGCAGCCGCTGGCAAGCATCCCGGGGCTGGAAAGCCGCCGGGCACCGACGATAATGCCCGAACACACCTCGAACCCTGAGCCCGGAACTTCCCCCCCTCGCTCGCCCCTGACCCCGTCTCTGCCCCTCACGAGGGCGGCGCTGCGGGCACTGCTGGCGCTTCTCTGCTGCGGCGCGCCGTGCGCGGTCGGCGGCGTCGCGCTGCGGCCCCGCGCAGGCCCCGCCCTGCCGAGCAGCGGCGACGAGCGCCCTCGAGGATCATGACAAAAATCATGGCGTCGGGGGTCTGGGATCGAGGATCGACAAGAATCACGGCGACGGGTTTTTGACAATCTTCGGCCTCCAGAGGCCCTCGCCAGGCCACGAGACCTGCGCGTAAGCGCCCTCGTATCCACCGTGGCGTGCCGCGCCGGTGGCCCGCGCAGGCCGCCGCCTGAGGTCGCTGTGCTTTGTCGCGTAAAGCGCGTTTTTTTCCGTCGCTCAGATGGGGTCCGAGGGGGTCGGGGCCGGAGGATCGCGCCGCATCGCCGATGCAACTGCGATGCGGCAGCTGTGCCCAGGCCTCTGAATCGATGGGATAGCGCCGATTTTGCGTCGGCTAGCGTCGATCGGCGTCGATCTAGCGTCGATTAGCGTCGACTAGCCTCGATGAGCGTCGATTCGCAGGCGCCGACAAGAGGGTATGGGAGGCTCCCATGAGCTGCCGTCGACGGAGGCGCGCTGGCGGCCAACGTCAGCTGTCTCGTGACACGTTGAAGGCCGCCAGCGTCAGCCATCTCGTGCCATCTTGGAGGCCACCCCGGGCCATCTGCCATCTGGGGCAGCCGCGGAGGCGTCTTGGGCCATAGAGCGGCGGACCCTCGGACGCCTCGCGGGGAGCGGGT
>CAUYUJ010021866.1:108510-132211 GCA_963575745.1 Prorocentrum cordatum | reverse complement strand
TCCTCCTCCTCCTCCTCCTCCCCCTCCTCCTCCTCCCCCTCCTCCCCCTCCTCCTCGGCGTCGCGCGCAGGCTGGGTCTGCGACGGCCGCGATTTCACGGGCGGCTGCCGCAGCGGGCAGACGGACTTCCACCAGGCGCACGCGCGGCGCTCGCCGCGCCGCGCCGCGCCGCGCCTGCGCCGTGGCGGCGGCGGTGGTGGTGATTTTGGGAGTGCCTCCTCCTTTCCTCCCTCTCCTCCTCCTCCTCCTCCTCCTCCTCCTCCTTCTCCTCCCTCCTCCTCCTCTCCCTCCTCTCCTCCTCCCCTCCCCTCCCTCTACTCCCTATCCTCCCTATCCTTCCCTATCCTCCTCCCCTCCCCCTCCTCCCTCCTCCTCCTTCTCCTCCCTCTCCTCTCCTCTCCTTCCTCTCCTGTGGTGATTTTGGGAGTGCCTCCTCCTCCTCCTCCTTCTTCTCTCCTTCCTTCTGCCGCTCCCCCGAGACGAGGACGGTGACAACGACGGCGGCGGGCGCCGGCACCCGCGCCGGCGCCGGGCCGCGGGCCTGCGGCCGGCGCCGGCGCCACGCGCACGGCCGGTGGCCCGTGCCCTGGCGGGGGCCGGGGCGGCGTCTGGGCGCCAGGGGCCGGGCGGCGCGCCCTCCCTCCTTACTTTTGTCTTTCCTCGCCCTCTTACCTTGTTGTCGTGCCTCCTTTTGTTGTGCCTCCTCTTTGTCCTCCCTCCCCCTTTTTGTTGTGGCTCCTCGGCCGCCCTCCTCCTCCTTGCCTGTGTCCCCCCTCGGCTCGGCGCTCCGGCGCCGCCTGTGCGGGCGTGGCTTCGTGCTTCGTGCCTCCCGCGCAGGAGGTGGAGAGGAGCAGGAGGAGGGAGGCCTTGCCATTTTTCTGATGTATGGTTGCTTCGGGGGTGGACAGAACCCCCAACAGTGACTCGTCGATTAGTGAATTGTCCGTTTTCGGTTCTCGAGAGGGCGCCGTGGCCGTTGTTTTCCAGGCTTGCGCCTGCCAGGTTTGGGCCTCAGGCCGTTTTCACTAGACCACGTTTTGCCAAAGGGCGGTCTGTCCATCCCGATGGATGGAGCTCGCAGAGCGGGAGTCACGGCGGGCCCTCAGGCGAAACTCGCACGCAGAAGTTGCAATCAGTGGGTGTTCGGGGAACGGCCTCGACGAGGGTCGGTGCTGCTAGTTGCAATGGTGTTCAGGGCCATCTTGGCGCCCCTTCGGGGGTCAGGCGGTCCTTGGTTAGGGGCCAAGATATGGCCGTTGGGCGTCCTTGGGGCACGAAGTGCATGAGGGGTGTGCCGAATAGAGGCTCCACACAGCCGTCTTGAGTGTCAGCGGATCGCTCCCAGAGGTCCATCGGGCACGAAGTGCGTGAGGGGTGTGCCGAAACGAGGCTCCCTTCCGCCGTCTTGACGGCTAGCTGATCGCCAGTGGACGTCCATGCATGGGGCACGCAGGGTGTGAAGGGTGTGGCGAGTTGAGGCTCCCACGGAATAGCCTTTGGGGCCAACCGAGCCCACATGATGCACGAAGCGCCTGAGGGGTGTGCCGACTTGATGCTCCTAAGAGAATCGAGCTGCGAGCCCCTGCTGTGATTTTACGTGTCTGGGAGGCCCCGGGGCGCAGGGAATGCGCGAAGGGTGTGCCAAATTGAGGCCTGCCAGTATTATTTCGCGTTCCAGAATAATGCTCGCGTATTACCAGTATCATTTCGCGTTCCAGAAAAGCCCTGGGGGCACATATCACCAGTAGTATTCCGCGTTGCAGAATAAATGTAGGGCACGAGATGGGTGAAGGGTGTGCCGAATCGATTCTCTCGGAGCCCTGGGGGCCAAGATCGCTCGTAGTTCTACGTGCGCCAGTAGGTGTCACGCGCACTGCCCTGGCCCTAGGAACACATGGCACTTGTATTTTCCATGCCCCAGGAGCATTCATAACACTCAGCCTCTTTGATACATCATCACCCAGCGGAATGCGGGAGGCCGCTCATAGCATTCACTGATGTGTTCCTCTGCGTTGTTCCTGGCGGGCATGGGAAGGCTGGGCCAGCAGCGCGTCGTTGAGCGATTCTGCAACCTCTCCTGGGCACGGACGCCCCTCACCTCCCCAGAGCAGTAGCTAGACAGGTCGGGTTTGCACCCTCATTCCTCGTTGCACTTGGGGCGCGTTCTGGCATCCCCCCCGCCGCCGCTGCCCCCTCTCAGCGAGCGAAGAACGGTATAACATGATTTTTTTCGCTGTCGGGGGCGCCTGTCCCTGGGCGGCTGGAAAGTTTATACCCCTACGGTGCCACCGTAGGGGTATAAACTTTCCAGCCGCCCAGGGACAGGCGCCCCCGACAGCGAAAAAGTTTATTCTATACCGTCCTTCGCCCGTTAACCCTCGTCAGGGCCACCGATTCGGGTAGCGTCGACACCCTCCGCGGCGGTGGCCGACGCGTCCCAGCGTGGCGACGTGCGCAGCCAGACCGAGAGGACTCGGGTATGCTCAGAGGCGGACAGGGCAACGACATCAGCAGTGAGGTGAGGCAAGGCCGACGCGGAGGGCAAGACAAGGTTACACAGACACGGCAGAGGAAGGAGGAGGAGGAGGAGGCAGACGAGGACGAGGACGGCAGTGACGACGATCGACGGCCGGCTCGGTCGGACGAAGAGAGGGAACCGGGATTGGGGGCTGGTGCTGGTGCGAACTCTGCTGCGTGCAGCTGGTCTCGGCCCGGACGCTGGGCGCTTTCCTCGATACTCAGGCAACTGCGGCGCTGGGAGGCGCCGGGGAAACCAGCTCCGTGAGCTGATTCGCCTGCCCTCCCTTTGCTTCACCCGCTTTCGTTCGACCCGGGGGGCGGCGTCGACGACGGCGCCCCCGCTGCCAGACCAACGTCTACACTGTGACCTTCCGCTGTACCACCAGCGGCTTCGACCTCTGCGAGGCGTGCGCGTACGACCCCTCGCTTGGAAAGGTCCCGCTCCGCGGCGGTGCCCCGTGCGGCTCGCGGGTCGCTGGAGGAAGAAGAGAAGGGGGCGAGCCCTCTCTTCCCCGTCATCGTCGCCGTCGTCGTCGTCGTCGTCGTCGTCGTCGCCGTCGTCGATCATATACGATCTACATATATTTTGTGCGTACACATGCTATGATACCGGAGAGAAGCCCAGTTTTTTTAAGAGCTATAGGGCTATGGGGTTATAGGGCTATGGGCTATAGGGCTATAGGGCTACAAGGCTATAAGGCTATAGGGCTATAGGGCTATAGGGCTATTGGGCCATAGGGCTATAGGGCTATTGGGCTATAGGGCTATAGGGCTTTAGGGCTTTAGGGCTACAGGACTATAAGGCACCCGGGCACCCAGGCACACGGGCACCTGGACACCCGGGCACCCAGGCACCTGGGCACCCGGATGGGCCGCGGAAATCGGTGGCAAATCTCACCTAGCCATATGATATTGGAGAAAAGCCCCCAATCAGAGGTTTTTTAGGGCTATATGGGGCTACAGGGCTATAGGGCTATGGTGTTATGAGGATATAGGGCTATGGGGCTATAGGGCTGTAGGCATATAAAGCTGTAGGGCCATAGGGCTCTAGGGCTATAGGGCTATAAGGCTATAGGCCATCTGGCTATCAGGCTATAAGACTATTGGACTGTAGGGCTATAGGGCTATAGGGCTATAGGGCTGTAGGGCTATATGGCTATTGGGTTACAGGGCTACGGGGCTACAGGGCTATTGGGCTATAAGGCTATAAGGCTCTAGGGCTCTGGGGCTGTAGGGCTATAGAGCTATAAGGCTATAGGGCTATACGGCTAAAGGGGCATTGGGCTAGAGGGCTATCGGGCTATGGGGCTGTAGGGCTATGGGGCTATAGGGCTGTAGGGCTATAAGGCTATAGGTCTATGGGGCTATGGGGCTATAGGGCTATAGGGCTATATGGCTATAAGGCCCCCAGGCACCGGGGCACCCAGGAGGGCCCTGGAAATTGGCGGCAAAGCTCACCTAACCATATGAATCTGCTAGGACCTCTACAGAGGTAAGCTCTGATAGGGGAATAAATCCGCTAGGACCCCTACCGAGCCAAGCTCTGATTGGGGAATACAGACATACACAGATGTCTGTGTACAGATAGAATTAAGCACATTCTATATCTACATTTATGCAACTCTGTATACACTCATATATATATATACACATCTAACTACACATGTATACGTGCACACTATATGTGTTTATCTATGTATCGCTCTCTCTCTGTATATATATATATATATATATATATAGAAGACGCCTACGGCGAAGCACCGCCGCCCCCTGCCTTTTTGGAAGCGCCTATGTGGCCGAACGTTGAGGCCAGGCCTGCCAAGCTATCGGACCATGTGTTCCCCGAATCGGTTTGGAAAGCCTTCGGAGAACACGTGGGGGAGGACGGGGAAGGGGGGAGAGGGAGGATGAAGGAGGAGGCCTCTTGGGCGCCTCTTGGGCCATCTTGGAGGCCTCTTCGGGGCTTCTTGGGCCGTCTTGGCTTTCTTGAGGCCTCCCCTGTCCTCCCTCTTTCCGTGACACGGCGACCATGCTGGCCGTAGTTGGGCCAGCTTCAGGCGGGTGTTTGGGCAGGACGGAGGGACTTGCCCCGCGACAGAATGGCACACACACGCTTGTCACGTTATCGGTCCGATGCGACACCAACCGAGCGGTGCATACTCATAGGTCAAACGCAGCTGACGGCGACAAAAAATGTAAGTCACTCAGACTTGGGGGACGCAAGCGAGAAGAAAAGGAGCACGCAGACACAGACTTGCAGCTCGCTTGTCGCCTCCATGCCCCCCCCCCTTGCCCTCCCCTCCCTCCTGTGTTTTGGGCGTTTGGGCTGTGGGAGCGGGAGCTTGAACTGGTCCCTGCGCTCGGACAGCGCGCCCTCAAGCAGCGGGGCGAGCAGGACTCCGCCGACGAGTGGGGAGCCTGACGCCGAGCGCACACCCATTCTATTCCTTTCGCTCTTGCCCGAGGCGGCGCGAGCGGGTGGGAGGAGGAGTGCAATGAGGACGGAGGAGGAGGGTGAGGAAGAGGGAGGACGGAGAAGAAGGGAGTAGGAGGAGTGGGAGGGGGTGGGGGAGGAGGAGGAGGGGTGAGGGGGAGGAGGAGGAGGAGGAGGAGGAGGAGGAGGAGGCAAGAGGAGAGGAGAAAGCGAGGGAAGGGAGGGAGGGAGGGAGGGAGGGAGGAGGTGATGGGAGAGGAGGAGGAGGAGGAGGAGGAGGAGGAGGAGGAGGAGGATGAGGAGGAGGAGGAGGAGGAGGAGGAGAGGAGGAGGAGGAGGAGGAGGATGGAGGGAGGGCGGGAGGAAGGAGGGATGGTGGACGAGGAGGCGAGGGAGGTAGTGAAGGGAGGAGGGAGGGCTATCCTTTCGTCTTGCCCGAGGCGGCGCGAGCCGCCGGTGCGGATGGCCCGCGCGCGCCCCCCGGCGGCCCGTGCCGCGACATGCACGGGGGCCCGCGCAGCGGCGCCCCGCCGCCCGGCGCCAGGCCGCCGGGCGGAGCCCGCGCCGCCGCCCTCCTCGGCGGCGCGCGAGAGCGGCCCTTCGCCAGGGGGGACGATTCGGGCACCCCCGGAAGAAGCGCTCTCGGCGGGGCGCAGCTGCGCAGGCGCGAGCCTCGTGCTCGCTCTTTTGCATTCTCTGCCTGATGTAGGGGCCAAGAGAGGTCCAGCAGGTCGCCTGCTGGTGCGTGCTGTGCCGCCTGCCGCACAGCTCGTGCACTTCAGGCAGTGAGGGCGTTGAGCTCCAAAAAAAGGGCCCTTCGCCGGGGCTCGGCGGCCACAAGAACCTCGAGGTCCTGGCGTCTCACGCTGGGCGGTCTCGCCCCGTTTCGGGCCCCGCGGGGCCCTCGCAGGTCGATGCAGCTCGAGAAATGACGCAGAGGGAGGGGGCCTGGGGCTCCAGGCGTGGTTTGCATCGATGCTGGGGATTTTTTTCGCCTGCGTCGGAGCTCAGGGCAGGTAGGGTTACGCCGCCAGGGCGAGGAGAATCCCGTTCCAAAGCGTTGGGAAAGCTCTCAGAGTGTTCCGGAACGCTCTGCGAAGGCCGCGGCGCCCGAGACATTTTCCAGAGCCGCCAGATCTCAGAGATTCCCAATGTATCCTCACCCGATTTTATCCTCGTTCTGGCTTCCTTTTACTGGTTACGCCAGGGTGTGGTTAGCGGTCGGCGCCGTTGGGGTTCGGGAGGCGCCACGCTGCCCTCGTGGAGCCTCCTCTGGGCGCGGCGGAGATCTCAGTTGAGGACTTCGCCCGCCCCCCAGGCTGCGCGTTGCAAGCCACACCCTTGGCAAACCGCACCCTTCGGAGTCGCCGAAGCGTGGCCTCTCCAGACGTGCGCGGGTCGTGCACAAGTCACGGCGGGGGGTTCTCGGTCCGCGTCTTCGGCCTCCGCGGGCCTGTGACGGGCCCCCGGACCGTCAAAAACGACTCGCGATGAAACACCTGCCAGGGAAAGGGACGGGGTTTCCAGGGACCCCGCGCGGGAAAACTCAGGACATCGCGTGTCTGGGTGGTTTGCTGGCGTACCTTTTCCTGTGCCAAATCTTCGGCACCGCCTGTACTCCGCACCCTCCGGCCGCCTGAGGCCCCGCCCGCCCGCGCCCTGTCTCCCTAATTCGTGCTTCGCGCGCCCCGCCTAGCTCTTAACCGGAAGGGGCCCGCTCCCGACCCGCCGACCAAAAAATGTCTGGGTTGGGTGCGGGCTCACAGGCCCCCCCCCCCCGAGATCCTGGCGTTGCAGGTCTTGCGCAGCGGGCGTTTTTTTCGCCCCGCTTGCGGGCCCCGGGGCCCTCACAGATCGATGCGAGTCGAAACATGGTGCAAGAAGACCCAGACCCCTGACGTTCGGATGCAGCTCCTGGGAGGTAGAAGTATGATTCTGTCGTGGTCCGAAATCTGATTTAAGACGGCTTAATCCCGCCTAATCTGGCTTAGTCAGGTTTCATCCCTTTAAAGCCCGCTTATTCCGTGCTCTAATTTGGCGTAGCAGCCTCCCAACGGGGCTTAATTCTTTTTAGGTCATCCGACGAAGACCCCTTAGTAGTTGCCTCCTTATTGACGTCGCGATTTTTCACAGCTCCGATCCCTAGAGGTCTGGTCCGCTTCCCTGGGACCAGTTTTTCGTCCTGTGTCGTTCTTTGACTTTCCCGAGGCCTGGTGGGGGCTTCTGGAGGCCGAGCATAGAGAGGAGGTGGAGGAGGAGGAGGAGGAGGAGGACCAGTGTAAACCCAAGAGTTATCAACGATGTTGGAATAAACCCTCCCTTCAAGCTCCCTCGTCATAGGCCCCTACAAAGGTTCATTTCCTCTGAGGGAGGGAACTGCCCTGTTGGAAGACAACCGTTTGAAGAGCCTGAAGCATGCCAAGATATCATTCTCGGGACTCCAACGCCACGGATCAATCTGACTCTTGCGTCTTGACGATCTTGAATCGTGCCAGAACGCCGTTCCTGTGACTTCAACACCGCGAATCAACATAACTGTTGCGCCCTCATAATCCTGAACCCCTCCAAAATCACCATGTGTGGTACGCTGATCATGGGATTCCGTGAAACCCTTGCAAAGTTTGCAAAGGAATGTGCGCGGCGCTAAGGCGAGAGCCACATTTTGAAAGCAACCCGCCCCCAATCAGTGCAGCTCTTGCAAATGAGAACTAATGTGCAGGGCGCTAAGGCGACAGGCACATTTTGAGAACGACCCGCCCTCAATCCGTGAAGCTCTTGCAATTCTTTACCACAATATGCGCGTCGCTAAAGCGAAAGCAGCATTCTGAAAGGACCCGTTGTCAATGCGTGAAAATATTGCAAATGTATAAGGCGAATCTGCGCGGCGCTAAAGCGAGAGCCACATTTTGAAAACGATCTGCCCTAAAACCGTGAAGCTTTTCCAAACTTTTTAAAACGAATGTGCGCATCGCTAAGGCGAGTGCCATGTTTCGAACAGCACCCGCCCTCCATCTGTGAAGCTGTTGTCAACTTCAAGCATCAGGGTCATAAGTGGTGAGGACGTCTCAGGCGAATCAACCGGCTCGCCCTAAAACAAGCGGCCTTGGGGTGCAACAGGGAAAAGTCATTTATAAGGAAAAGGGAATGGATGAGGAGGAGGAGGAGGAGGACGAGGAGGAGTAGGAGCAGGAACAGGAGGAGGATGAGGAGGAGGAGGAGGAGAAGGAGGAGGAGGAAAGGAAGACCAGTGTAAATCCAATAATCATCAACGATGCTGGCAAAAACACTCCTTCAAGCTCCCTCTTCACAGGCCCCTGAAAGGAATGGAGATGGAGGTGGAGGTGGAGGAGGAGGAGGAAGAGGAGGACCAGTGTGAATCCAAGAGGTATCTACGATGTTGGAATAACCCTCCCTCCAAGCTCCCGCTTCAGAGGCCCCTCCAACGGTTCCTTTCCACTGAGGGAACTGTTTCGTTGGAAGACAACCGTTTGAATACGTTGAAGCATGCCAAGACATTGTTCGTGGGATTCCAACACTGCGGATCAATCTGACCGTTGCGTCTTGACGATGCTGAATCGTGCCAGAACGTTGTTCGTGTGACTTCAACACTGCGAACCAATGTAACTGTTGTGCCCTCATAATTCGGAGTCCCTCCAAACCACCATTTCTGGTGAGCTGATCATGGACATCCGAGAAACTCTTGCAAATCGCGAAAACGAAAGTGCGCGGCCTTAAGGCGAGAGCCACACATTGAAAAGGAGCCGCCCTCAATCCGTGCAGCTTTTGCAAGTGTTTAAAACAAATGTACGCGGCTCTAAGGCAAGAGCCAAATTATGAAAACGTTTCGCCCTGAACCCGTGGAGTTATCGTACATTTGTAAAAACGAATGTGCGCGGCGCGAAGGCGATAGTCACATTATTTTGAAAACGACCCGCCCTCCATCTGTGAAATTGTTGCCTATTTTTTACGCTTCAGGGTCGTACTTAGTGAGGACGTCTCAGGCGAATCAACCAGCCCGCCCTAAAAACTGGCCTCGGGGTGCGACGGGGAGGTGTTATTTAATCGCTTCGCTCATTCCGCCGGCCCATACAGTCTCATGTCTGCCGTTTGCCCGAGGGCCTGGTGTCAATGCGGCGCTTTGGGGGTTCCTGGGGCCGCTGGGGGGACTCCTGGGGCGCTCGGGGGGGCATTTGGGGGGCCTCCTGGGGCCGCTTGGGGGACTCTTGGGGGCCTCCTGAGGGCCCCGTGGGGGCCTCTTGGGGCCTCTTAGGGGCCTCGTAGGGGCTTCTTAGGGCCGAGGGCTCGAAATGTTGTTTCGTGTTCCTTCTCTGGGGCCCCTTTGGGGGCGTTCTTGGGGCCCTCTTGGACCGTTTTGGAGGCTTCTTGGGCCGTCTTCGAGCCCTCTTGGGCCATCTTGGGGCCCTCTTGGGTGCCTCTTGGGCCCTCTTGGGGCGATCTTGGGGGCCTCTTGGGCCGTCTTGGGGCGTCGGGAAGCCGAAAAGGTGGAAGCTCCAACATCTCTCAAAAACCTATGGAAAAAACAATGATTTTTGCCTCCGGGGGCCCTATTGGGAGTGCTCTTGGAGGCCTCTTGGGGCGTCTGGGGGCTATCTTGGGCGTCTTAGAGCGATCTTGTGGCATGTCGGACCCCTCGTGTACCATCTTGGGGGCCTCTTGGGGGCCTCTTGGCCTTTCTTGGGGCTCTCGGGGACGTCTCGGAGCCCTGTTGGTGCGCTCATGGAGCGCGCGGGGGGACCCGGCCGGGACCCGGCCGGGACCCGGCCGGGGACCGGCCGGGACCTGGTCGGGGTACTTTTCGTCCGGGGACCCCCAGGGGCCGCCCCGCGCGCGCGAACTAGAAAATTGTTAACCAGTTACCGGAGATCTGAGCACGCCTCTGGCCCGTTGGGCCGGCGAAAATTTAGTATGGAAACGAATGGATGAGGAGGGAGCGAGGAGGAGGAAGGAGGAGGAGGAGGAGGAGGGGGAGGAGGAGGAGGAGGAGGAGGAGGAGGAGAGAGGAGGAGGAGGAGGAGGAGGAGCAAAAGCAGGAGCAGGAGCATGATGGAGCAGGAGCCGGCGCTGGAGCAGGAGGAGCAGGACCAGGAGCAGGAGGAGGAGGAGGAGGAGCAGGAGGAGCAGGAGCAGGCCGAAAATAGGGACACGCCTCCCGTCGTGATCTTTTTTTCGCCGCGCGAGGGGGCCTGCCTCGGGCCGCTCTCGCGCGTTCGCCACCCCTCCGCGGCCGCGGCCGCCCGGCTCGCCGCGGGGCTCTGCGCCGCGCTGTGCGCGGCGGCGGGCGCGGCGTGGCTGGCGGCGCTGCTGCGCCGGCGCGGCCCGCCGCGCGTGCGCGGCCCGGCGGCGGGCGCGGCCGCCAGGCTCTCGCGGGCGGGAAAGAGGGGGGTGATGACTACAGTCGGGGCGCTGAAGAAGGAACCCTTTTCGTTGGGGAGGGGCTCCGTGTTCCTTGGTTGTTTCACAGCCTGCCTTAGGTTTTCCTTAGGTTCTCGATGGGAAATCGAACTTTAACTGATGGGAAAAAGGGGCCTCGTTCTTCATTTAGGGTTCCTTAGGTCAACGACCCGACTGTAGGGGGGGGTGGATCTCATGGCGTGGGCCATGATATTTTGCTCAGATTGCATGGCGCCTCTTCCTATTTCACCACGTCCCTGGCCCCCCCGCTGGGCCGCGCACATGCCGCCGGTCACGATGTGCACCCCCCCTCTTGGGCACCCCCCTCTTGGCTGCTCCCGAGGCTCGCCGCGCCCTCGGCGCCGCCGCTGGCCGGCGCCAGCGGCGGCGCGGCGGGCGGGGCCGTCGGGGGCAACGTCGGGCGGGTCAGGCTCACCCTGAGATTTCAGTCGGGCATGTCCCTCCTCAGGAGGAATATTCGCGAAGGGCCAAAGAACAGTCTGGGATTTTTTGCGTGGGGGTTAAAAACGTATAGTGAAGCAATTCACAACTTTTGAATAGCAAATGCAGGCTTCTTCCAGAATCCGCCTGTAGGAGGACATGCCCGACCTCACCCTGAGGTGCTGGTGTGGCGATTTTTTCACAGCGGGCGCCCTCGCCCGGCGTCGGACCCGGGAGCCCTCGCAGATGGATCCGGCTCGACAGCGGGCCCAGAAGCATGGGGTGGGCTCCGGCGGCGATTTTTTGCGATCTCGCATGGCTTTTCTGCATAGTCGGATCTCAGGGGGTTGGGCTCCGAGGGGGACGCCTCGAGCCCCAAGCGCCCAAGCATCGCCCAGGCCCAGGCTCGGGTTCGGGCGCGTGCTCGGGCCCTGGATATGGCCTCGGGCAGAGCCGGGGCAGGGCACGGAGCCGGAGTCGGAGCCTTTGCCGAAGCGGGGACCGTGGGCCCCAGAACCGCGGCGCAGCTGTCCTTGCTTGCCTGAAGTCGAGAAAGGAAAATCGGCATGAACATAAGTTTTCGGCGTTCCCCGCGCGGATCTTCGGGATCCGCGCTGGGCCCCTCCCTGGCGGCGCCTCCGGCGCCGCCCCCTGGCGCGCTCCGCGCGCCAGGGAGGGGGTCCAACGGTGATCCAAGAAATCCGCGCAGAGCGCCAAAGGTTTTGTGCTTCTGCCGTGGTTCTTCTTCTGTGAAGATTCCCCGCGGCTCGGGCTCGGGCTCGGCTGGGAGGGGCGAGGGCCCCCCGCGCCCAGGGACGGGCGGACTCGCTATCGGGGGCCTCTCGCCGATCTCTTGGTGATGCATCGTCGATTCCAGGTCGGTGTCCCACCTCCCCGTGAGCCAGTCGCCACCCCTGACGTTTCCTCTCGCAGTGGCGATGCCAGGCCGGAGGAACCCGGCGAGGACCCCTTCAAGGATTCGTGTCGCTGCGCGGCGTGCACGTCTGGAGTGCGTGGGCGTTGTGGGGGCTCCTGGTAGCCTCTTGGGGGCCTCGGGGGTGAGTGGCTGCACAGCGTCTTCCGTGCTGGTCTGCCGTGGTGGTCTGCTGGGGGCCATCTGCGGGGGGCTGTCATGGGGTTCCTCTTGGAGCCCTATTGGGCCGTCTTGGGGGCCTCCATGGCCGTTTTGTTGAAGCCACCTTGAGCCGACTTGGTTCCCTCTTGGGCGTCTTGTGGGTCTTTGGGGACCCTGTTGGGGCCGAACAGGCGAGGGCATGGACATTCTTCAAACACCAACAGGAAATCAATGATTTTGCTTTTGGATGCCCTCTTGGGGAGTCCGTCTCAGAGCCCCCTTGGACCGTCTTCGACCCTCAAGAGGCCCGAGTCACCTCAGGATTTTCTGGGTTTTTAGCCCCAAGCGGAGGAGAGGGAGGCCAGATTTGGTCACTGGATAGCGCGTTCTGCCAGTGGGAGAGAAACGGTAATGACTCAACAGAGGAGATAACGTAGCACTCTTATGTTGCTGCGTATGCGCTCGAAGACGAACGAGGGGAAAGCATCACGGGAACGCGCAAGGAAGACACGCCACCGCTGAGCTAGGCCTCCACTCCGGATCCCCGACGTTGTGATTTTTCCACGTCGTTGGCCCCCAGTGGTCTGGACTCCTTCCCCGGGACCCCGGGACCGGTTTTTCGCCCCGAGCCGTATTTTGACGGTCCTGGGGCCCGGTGCGTGCCCCTGGAGGCCGAAAATAAGGAAAGACCTCCCGTCGCGGTTTTTTTGTTTTTTGTTTTTTTGTTTTTCCACATCGCGAAGAACTTTTTTTTTTTTTTTTTTTTTTTTTTGTTTTTTTTCCACAGCGCGAAGGGCTTGGCCCGCAGGGCCGCGGGCACGGATCCGTGCTCCGCCCACGCGAGGGGGGGGAGGCCGAGAGAGCAGGAGAACACCTCCAGCAGGCGAGGGCTTTTTTGTCCACCACGCGCGAGGGATCTGGGGCTTCCCTGGCTGCAGGGGGGGAGGATCTCTGGAAGACTCGCCCCTGCCGCTGGTTCGTCGTGGAGGGCAGGTGCCAGTTCGGCGACGGCTGCATGCACGCCCACAGCGCGGGGGAGCTGCGCCCGCTCCCCGAGCGGCACCGCGCGCCCGAGGCCGCGCACTGGCAGGGCCGCGCGGTGTGCATCGGCCTGATCGACCAGGCGGCGGGTGGCCAGATGGTGCCCCTGGCCCGAGGTGCAGGAGGAGGAGGAGGAGGAGGAGGAGGAGGAGGAGGAGGACGAGGAGGAGGAGGAGGAGGATGAGGAGGAGGAGGAGGAGGAGGAGGAGGAGGAGGAGGAGGAGGAGGAGGATGATGATGATGAGGAGGAGGAGAGCTTGTTTCAGAGGCGGAAGAGGTGCCCCCTACCTCTAATTACCCTTCCCTCGTTTTCCCATTTCTTTTGGGCCTCCTGGGAGGCCCTCGTCGCCACCGCCGGATTCGCTTCGAGCTTCTGGTCAGAGCGCACCCCGAGAGAGGCCCGGGGAGAAGCGGAAGCGGTGCCTTTGGGTTTCCCCACTGCTGTTCCATTTTGGAGCCCCTGGGGCCTTCTGGACCCCGTGAGGGGTGCGCTGGAGGCCGTGGGGGCCTCCCTGGAAGTCCTGGGGGCACCTCTTGGGCCAGGGGCGCTTCTAGCAGCACCCGGCCAGGCCCTCTTCCACGGCGCGCCCGGGCCGAGAACGACGGACGTCATTTTCGAGCGGGGGACCGACTGCAGAGTGGCTTTTTTCCCCAGGCTCTTGGTCTTCTGGTCGAATCTGCGAGCAGCCACGCGCGTGGAATGCTCGCATCTCTGCAAGACGTGTGCGTGTGTTTTTGTGCATTCGATGAAGAATTCAATTCTGGGGTAAAATTCTTTAGTCTTAGAAAACCCAGTGTTCGCTAGGGATTGGTTTCCCACCACAACGACGAAAACCCTCCCCAAACCTTCCCGAAACCCTCCGAAAACCCTCCTGGAATCCTTCCCGCAGGGTTTTTTCGTAGGGTTTGGGGGGGGGGTCGGTTATTGAGACAGGAGACCAGTCCCTAGCGAGCCCTGGATTTTCTAAGCACAGTCGATCCCCTGCTCGACATCTGCAACCGCGTCACGTGCCTGGGCAATCCGTTCGCCTGCCGGCGCTACCCGCCCGGCGAGCAGCCGCCCCCGCGCGACGCCCACGGTTGGCGCCTCGCGGAGCACGAGGACCTGTGCGCGGCCTTTGACGAGTACCTGACCGAGGTTCGAGTACGGTCAACCTGCACAGTACTTCCCAAGAGTTCCCTTGCGTCCTTGCCCCTTCGGCCCATCCTTAGCGACTCTCGCTGTCGTTCGGAAAACGCTTGCGTGGCTCTCCAAGGCCCTTGTATCCTTTCCGCGCATCCTTATGATACGGGTTGACTATAGGGGATCGACTACAGAATTGGTTTACCCCAGCATTGTTTTATCTAGGCCTCCCAGATGGGGTCCGAGTAGATGGGGTCGGAGGATCGCGCCGTGTCGTCGATGCATCGGCGATGCTGCTCGATGTGGAGCACAATTTTCGCCTCGCTGGCGTCGCCGATGCATCGCCGATGTCGCCGATGCATCGCCGATGCATCGCTGATGCATTGGCGACGTATCGCCGATGTATCGGTGATGCGGCGCGATCCTCCGACCCCATCTAGGAGGCCTCCAATTTTTCCGTTGAGTGTGCGACAGAAACACGTAGAAGAATGCGCGTGGGGCATTCCACTTCTTTTCGTAGGCTCGACGAAATCATGAGAATTCTGGGGCGCATCGATCCTGAAGTCGATCCCCTACGTACTCGAGAGGTGCTCGAGGGCGGCGGTGCCGAGGACCTGCGGGCCGCGGCCCAGCGCATCGCCGAGAGGCGGTCCATGGCGCTGTCGCACCAGTGGACCGTGCAGAAGCTGCGCCGCGAGGACTTAAGTCGGGCCTGTCCCCCTACAGGGGGATATAGTCAAAACATAGTCGAAAAATAGTCGGGGGACTACTTTTCGAGTATTTTTTTGCCCTTCTGTGGCATTTTTGGGGCATCTTTTTTATTTGTCGTCGAACATCCCCCTGTAGGGGGACACGCCCGACATCAGCCAGGACGTGCGCGGGGCGCTGCGGGGGCTGCTGCGCCGCGTGGCCGCGGGCGAGAAGGTGCGCCTGCTGTGCCACTGCAGGCCGCACGTGAGGTGCCACACGGAGTACCTCAAGGCCGGGGCCGCCCGGGGGGTCCGAGAGGTGGCCCGGCACCGAGGGTGGGCGAGGTCCGAGATTTTTGGTGTCCGTTTTTTTTTTTTTTTTTTTTTTTTTTTTTTTTTTGTTTTTTGTTTTTTGATTTTTTGTTTTGCATCTTTCAGCTTCCGGGGGCCCTCTCTCGGGCCTGGGGCCGTCAGAGGCGGATCTCGGGCGAGAAGCTGCACCAGAGGGGCACGGGGAAGGGTCTGGGGACGGATGTTGGGTGGAGCTGCGCTTATCCTTCCTTCTCAACCGATTTTCTCGAGGTCCATCCATCGGCGGCGGACGAGGGGGGGAAGCGAGAAGGAGAAGGCCTTCTCAGAAGGCTCGGAAGCCCCCGGCCTTCTGAGAAGTTTTCCAAGCTTTCCCCGAAGACGAACGGAACTTCTCACAAGGCGCGAGGGCTTCTGAGAAGTCCCCCCGCCGCCTTTGGAGAAGGCATTTTCTCCGTCTCGTTCCCCCCCTCGCTCGCCGCCGAGGAGTTGCCCTTCTCCCTCCTTCTTGACTGATTTTCTCGAGGCCCATCCTCCTCCTCCTCCTCCTCCTCCTCCTCCTCCTCCTCGACCCCCTCCCCGACCCCCCCCCCTGGTCGCCTCCAGCCTCCAGGCGCACCTGGAGCTGCTGGCGGCGCCGCCGCCCGAGCCGCCGGCGTGCGCCCGGCCGGAGGCCCGGCAGGCGAGGCTGAGCCCCGAGGACGGGCGCGATCGAACGTGTCGTGTCGTGTCGGCCCTCCCCCTGCTCCTCCTCCTCCTCCTCCTCCTCCTCCTCCTCCAACTCCTCCTCCTCCAACTCCTCCTCCTCCTCCTCCAACTCCTCCTCCTCCTCCTCCAACTCCGACTCCGACTCCGACTCCGACTCCGACTCCGACTCCGACTCCTCCTTCTCCTCCTCCTCCTGCTCCTCCTGCTCCGCCTCCTCCGCCTCCTCCTCCTCTTCATCCTCCTCCCCCTCCTCCTGTGGCGACAACGGCGATGGCGAGCCCGGCAGGTTCGTGTCGTGTCGGCCCGTTGGCGACCCCGCTGCGGGCTTTCGAGGTTGAACGCCGCCAGTGGCCTAGAGTCGGCGAGTGTGGAACTTCCCGGCGATCGAAGAGCCGCCGATCGTTCGAGAGTGAACGATGCACGTGGTATCAGAAACCAGCGTTGGGGTCGTCACGACACGAGCCTGCCGTACGGAAAGATTGGGGACGAGGACCGACGGTAGCTTCTGCCCATCTCGAGCAGGACCCGCTGTCCGTGTCGCCGCAGACGGTGCCCACGCGGGGCCAACAAAAAACGTCCCTGCCCGACAGCGGCCGCTGTCGGTCTTGGACAGCGCGTGCAGCTGTGGCCTTTGCGCCCATTTTTCTCTTACACGCCGATCGTCGAAAGCAGGTAATTACTATTGTGAGGGCCTTCCGGCCTGTGCCGCCGACCCTGAAGGTGGGACCTCCCCAGGGACCCCCGCTGGCGCATCCCCCGGGACACGCCTGGACCCTGGGGGGAGCAGTAGTCTGACCCAGGACCCCGCCCGGGACCTCCCCCTGGACCCCCCCTGGGATCCCCCGGGACCTCTCTCCCACTCCTGGCGGGGAAGGGCTCCAAGGGAAGTGGACTCCCTTCAAAGCTCGGGAACCAGGGTGCGGTGAGGATTCTGATCCGGGCCCGCTCCCCCGGACCTCCTCAACGGCGCGACCACGAGTCCCCCAACGGCGCGGCGAGTCCAGCTCGAGGATGACTTCTGTGACGTCGGGCTTCGTGGCAGCAGCGGCAACAACGGCGACGGCGACGAGGCAAACGGAACAAAACCATGTGATCGTGATCGTTCTCTTATTCGTTATTTTGCCGAGCGGCGCGGGTCCTCGCACCATTTCTCCCCTCCCCATGGAGTAGATCTTGGCTGTTTTGGGCGCCTTTTTCAAGCAGGTTGACGGCTCCCCATAGGATTCCCATTGGTGCACTGTTCCAGACAGTCTTGCTCAGCAGAGGCCCAGAGTCTGGACCCCCCCATCCCCCCCACCCTTCCGCTCAGTGTCCAACTGCCGAACAAGAAAACGCGTACCATTCCACACGCCGACAGGGTTGACTGATTTCTGGATGGCACTTCTTCCGACCAGTGCTGGACCCAAACGCTGTTCTGCTGGACTCCGGCAGTGTTTTGCTTTTCGTCTTGGGAGAGAGGCCTGGAAAACGGGCAGAGCAAAGCGAAAGACACAACGAAGACAAAACGAAACACAGCGTTTAGGCCCAAGTCGGGCCTGTCCCTCCACAGGAGGGGCATTCAAACATAGTCCCCCAAAATAGCCTGGGGACGATTTTCTGACTATTTTCAGCCTTTTTGAATATTTTTTGATTATTTTCAGGAGGGAAGAAAGCACACAGACACACTTCATCGTCGATTCCCAGGAAATATAGGAAGATGTGGAAAGTGGGGGGAAGACAAAACCCGAGAAAATATGCGAAAATATGGGGAATCTTGTTATTTGTGTGTATTTATTTGTGTGTCCCAGCGCCCCTTCATATTTCTTATTCTTCGTCCAAGATCCCCCCTGCAAGGGGGACAGGCCCGACCGAACTCTCGGGCCTGCCCTCGAGGAGGCGTGGCCGGGCCTGGGCCTGGGCGGCCCGCCGTGCGCCGCGTGCGGCCGCGAGGGTGCGCGCCCCGCGCCGCCCCTGCCGCGCGCCCCGACGGGGGGGGGGGGCGGGCCGCAGCCCAGCGGGCGAGGAGGGGGTGGTGGGCGCCTGCAAGGCTCGGATCGGGCGAAAGGGGGGGATAGCAAAGGGGGGGTTTGAGAATCAGCTCACGTAACTGATTTTCCGGGCGCCTCCCGGCGGCGGAGGCAGCTACGTATGGAGGAATGGGCTCCTCGGTGGGCCCCTCGGTGAGGCCGCCCTGCCGCGCGCTCCGACGGGGGGGGGGGGCCGGCCGCAGCCCGGCGGTCAAGTCGGGCCTGTCCCCCATGCAGGGGGATTTTCGACGAGAAATGAAGAATGCCTTCCAAAAACAGTCAAAAAATAGTCCAAGAATAGTCTGGGGACTATTTTAGTGTTTCTTGACATTTTTTAGGGTATTTTTGGGGTATTTCTATTTGTCTCGTCGAGCATCCCCCTCCAGGGGGACATGCCCGACTTAACCCTGCGGGCGAGAAGCGGTGGGCGCCTGCGAGGCCGGGCTCCCTCCCCTCTGGACGCCCGAAATGGGTACGGAAAGAATGGGTACGATGCCCAACAGCAGTTCCTGTTCATTCTGACCAGGACTCGCTGTCTGCGCCGCCGCGGCCCGTGTCCATTCGTGACAGAAGGCCGCCTGCCCAACAGCGGCCGCTGTTGGTTTGGGACAACATTGGTTGTTGGGCATTGTACCTATTTTTCCCGTACCCATTTCGGGCGTCCAGATGCCCAGACCCTCTCGCGTGGTGAAGAGATCGCGACGGGAGGCTTCTCGCAGTCTTCGGCCTCTGGGGGCCCCTGCCGGCCCTGGGACCGTCAGAGAAGGACTCCGGATCAAGGAACCGGTCCTGGGGAAGGGGTCCAGACCTGTGGGAGTCGACACTGTGAAAAAATCACGACGTCGGGGGTTTCGGGATTTCTTCAATCCGGCGGTGTTTCCTGGATTTCGGCCTCCAGGGCCTGTTATCGGGCCCAGGGGCCATCAGCCACTGATCCAGGACGAAAAGCCACCCCTGGGGAAGGGGTTGGGACCTCTGGGGCCGCGGATTGAAAAAACCATATCGGCGGATGTCTTGGCTCCGCCAAGAGACCGCTTCCTTGATCCCCCAGTGATAGCGGGCGTGACTGGGGGCGGCGGGGGGGGCGAGGGGGGGGGGAAGGGCACCGGTCACGTCACGATTCGTGCTGGCGCCGTCTGAGAATGCCGATCAGTGGCTCGTTCCTAGACGGTGCCAGCGCGAATCATGTCGTGACCAGGGGGAGCGGGACGGGGCGGGGGTGCGGGGCCGCTCACGGGCGTGATCGCGGATAATGAAAACGGGCTCCAAATGCACATGTGCCAATGGTCGATGGCGGAGCATGCAGAAGAACAAAGGGTGGGGAGAGCCGTCGAAACCTCAAGAGGGAGAGGATGGTGGAGGAGGAGGAGGAGGAGGAGGAGGAGGAGGAGGAGGAGGAGGAGGAGGAGGAGGAGGAGGAGGATGAGGAGGAGGAGGAGGAGGCGGAGGAGGAGGAGGAGGAGGAGGAGGAGGAGGAGGAGGAGGAGGAGGCGGCGTAAGAGCCTTTGGGGCCGTCTGGGCGCCTCTTTTGGCCATCTTGGGGCGCTCTTGGGAGCCTTAGGAGCGCTCTTGGGGCCATCTTGGAGGATATCGATCAAAAAAGAGGGGTTCCCCAACTCGCCCCGCCCCTCCCTCCCCCCCCATGGGGAGCCCCAAAAGTCGCCTCTTGGGGCCCTCTTGGGGCGCTCTTGGGGCGCTCTTGGAGCGCTCTTGGGTGCTCTTGGGGCCGTCTTTGGGCTCTCTTGGGTCTCTCCTGGAGCCCTCTTGGGCCATTTTGGAGTCATCTTGAGGCCTCGGATGGCCATCGGAAGCGAAAAGGCGAGAAAGCAAAAAACATTGATTTTCCATAGGTTTGGGAAGGATTTTGGCTTCTTGGATGCCTCCTAGGAGATCTCGGAGGCGTCTTGGAGCGTTCTTGGAGCCGTCTTGGAGCTTTCTTGGGGCCTCTTGGAGCATCGTGGGAGCCGACTTGATGCATCTTGGGCTATCTTGAGCCATCTTGGAGGTCATCTTGGGCTCCCTGAGGCCCTCTTGGAGCCATCTTGGGCGAAACAGTACCCTCTGACACTTCGCGGGGCGCCCCGTCCAGGTCCAGGGGAGGAGGTAGGGGGGAGGGGTAAATCTCTCCCCGAAGGGGAAGAAGGGGGTTGGAAGAGGAGGTTCCCTAGACCACCTACGCCCGGAGGGCTTGTGGGATTCGCCGACTCGGTTCGGCCTAGGCCGACCGCGTCATGCCCCGAGTCGCCGCGGCCAGAGAGAGAGAGAGAGAGAGAGAGAGAAAGAGAGAGAGAGAGAGAGCGAGAGAGAGAGAGAGAGGTAGAGCTTCGTGCGACGAGATCTGCACATCTCCGCCGCTCCCTGGCCAGGCCCACCCTGAACTCAGGCGCTGTGGATCGGCCCTCCCGGCCAAGCCAGGAGGGCGTGGCGTACACGCCGCTGCTGGGTTCAGGATGGGCCTGTGTCGTACCCCCAGCGTCGTACTTTTTTTCACCGCGTCGACCCCCAGAGGTCTGGCTCCGTCCCCAGTTCCAGTTTTCCATCCTGGGTCGTTTTCCAAGTACGGGATCGTGTGCAGGATTGATTCGCCCCAAAATTGATTCGTTCGCCGCATCGGCGATGCATCGTCGATGCATCGCCGATGCGTCAGCGACGTCGGCGATGCGGCGGTGACGTCCGCGGGGAAGACGGAATCTGCATCGAGCCACATCGCCGATGCATCGGCGATGCGGCGCGATGCTCCGACCCCATCTCCTCCGACCCCAGCTGGGAGGCCCAGGGTTCGCTGTGGATTGGTTTCCACCGAAAACAGCGAAAACCCTTCCAAAACCCTCCCCGAACCCTCCGAAACCGCCTCCCGGAACCATTCCCGGAGGGTTTTTTTAGAGGGTTTCGGGAGGGCTTCGGCTCTCTTGAAAGGACGCCAGTCCCTAGCGAACCGAGGACTTCCTAGAGCCCAGGCTGGAGCGGTCCTCTGCTCCCGCGGCGCCGCGCGGGGGCAGGGGGCGCTGCCCCGCCGCCCCGGGGCAGGGGCGCCCTTCCGCGGCGCGGGGCCTCGGCGGCGCCGCCGCTCCTCGTCCGCCGGGGGCGGTGGTGCTGGGATCGGGGGGGGGGCGCGGCAGAGGCGGGCGGCCCAGGAGGCCCCCTCCCCATTCGACTGGACGTAAGAGTGACCTTTCGCCGGAGTGACCTGTGGTGTGGGCCCGATGGGGTACCCCGATCGCCGGACGCGGGCTGCGGCGGCGGCTTGCGCGCTCGCGTTTGGCTCCCCCCTCTGCGGCCCCCCAACAAGCCGCGCACCAAGGGTCACTGACCCAGGGTCACTCTTGCATGTCGCCGAGCCATGGGGGAAACTGGTCCTGAGGTTTTTGCCGTTTTCGGGCTCTCGGGGCGCTCACGGGCTCCGGGACTTTCAGAATTCGACACATGATGAGGATCTTGTCCTGGGGGAAGGTCCCTGGTCCCTGGGTTCAGGAGCCGTTTCCCTCAGGACTTGCTTGCCCCATGCTTACCCCTTGCTCCTTAATTAGGAGGAGGAGGAGGAGGAGGAGGAGGAGGAGGAGAGGAGGAGGAGGAGGAGGAGGAGGAGGAGGAGGAGGAGGAGGAGGGGAGGCGGAGGCGGAGGCGGAGGCGGATGGCGGCGAGGCGGAGGCGGAGGCGGGGCGGTAGGCGGAGGCGGAGGGGAGGGGAGGCGGAGGCGGAGGCGGCGGCGGAGGGAGGAGGCGGAGGCGGAGGCGGAGGCGGAGGCGGAGGCGGAGGCCGGAGGCGGAGGCGGAGGCGGAGGCGGAGGCGGGAGGCGGAGGCGGAGGCGGAGGCGGAGGAGGAGGAGGAGGAGGAGGAGGAGGAGGAGGAGGAGGGGAGGAGGAGGAAGGAGGAGGAGGAGGAGGAGGAGGAGGAGGAGAGGAGAGGAGGGGAGAAGAGGGAGCGGAGAGGAGGAGGGAGGGAGAGGAGGGAGAGGAGGGAGAGGAGGGAGAGGAGGGAGAGGAGGGAGAGGAGGAGAGGAGGGAGAGGAGGCGAGAGGAGGGAGAGGGGAGAGGAGGGGAGAGAGGGGGAGGAGGGAGAGGAGGGAGAGGAGGGAGGAGGAGAGGAGGGAGGAGGAGGGGGGAGGAGGAGGAGGAGGAGGAGGAGGAGGAGGAGGAGGAGGAGGCGGAGGAGGAGGGAGGAGGAGGAGGAGGAGGAGGAGGAGGAGGAGGAGGAAAACCAAAATAAGTCCATGATTCATCATTGATGCTGCAGTACACCCTCCTCTCCCGAATCCCATCCTCATGAGTCCTCACAAGCATTCCCTTCCACTGCGGGAAGCCCTGGCTAGAAAGACGAGCGATCTATGGGCCTGCCATACAGGAGAGAGCCCAGGTCTTCGACCAGGGGCCTTGAATGCAGATAGGGGTTTCTTGGTGCCTCTGGAGGGCTCTTTTGGAGCCTCTGGAGAGCTTTTTTGGGCCTCCTGAGAGTTCTTTGGGCCCTCTTGGAGGCCTTCCTGGAGCCTCTGCGGGCATTGTGGGGCCCTCCTGGGCCTGCTGAGCGGCCTCGGTGTCCATTTTGGGGCGGAGGGCTCGAAGCGTCAGTTCGTGTTCCCCCTCTTGGGCCCCTCTTGCGACCCTCGTGGGCCGTCTCCGGGGCCTCTTTGGGCCTTCTTGGGGCCCTCTCTGGGGCCACTTGGGCCGTCTCAGGGCGATCTTGCGGGCCTCTTGTGCCGTCTTAGAGCGTTGGACGGTCGAAAGACGAGAGCGCCAAGATCTTTCAATGAACCTGGCGCGACCCCAATTAGGGGAAACAGCTTCCTAAATAACCTCATGCTAGTGAGATAATGCACTTTTGCCCGGGGATATCGATGTTAGTATGCCTGGATCGGTCTTCAACGTCGGTCTTCAAGGGCCTCCATTATCCTCTTTGGAGATGTGGGAGGAACACAACTCCTGGGAAATACTATTCGAGGAGAAGGAGGAAGGAGGAGGAGGAGGAGGAGGAGGAGGAGGAGGAGGAGGAGGAGGAGGAGGAGGAGGAGGAGGAGGAGGAGGAGGAGGAGGGAGGAGGAGAAGGAGGGGGGAGGAGTATTTCTGACACAATTCAATGTTTTGGACCTATCCAATTCGGTTGATAAAACTCACGGGGTCGTGGTGATTGAGATGAGGATCAGAGCTACGATAGGAACTTTGGAGGGGATCATGTAGTTCGGCCTCCCCGCCTGCTGTGGCATTTGAACCACATTCAATCCCGTGGATAAAGAGGTACAAGGGGAAAGGGGAGGGGGGATGCTTCATTATCCAGGGGAGGGGTTAAGCAGTTCAGCCAGGAAGGCATTGCTTTGCTTTGCGTAGATTTGCTTCGCCTCGCATTGCTTGACGTTGCTTGGCGTTGCTTCGCATTGCTTTGTATTGCTTTGCGTTGCTTGGCATTGCTAGGCTTTGCCTGCCTTCGTATGACATTGCTTGACATTGCTTGGCATTGCTTCGCATCGCTTGGCATGGGTTGGTATGGATTGGCATTGCTTGGTCTTGCTTGGCATTGCTTGGCATTGCTTGGCATTGCCTGGCAACTGGACAGCCAGGCAACTCGGTCAACCCGGCAACCTGATAACCATGCAACCCGGGCAATCTAGGCAACCTGGGCAACCTGGGCAACCTGGGCTACTGGGCCATCGGGCTGCAGGACAACGGGGCAACTCTGCAAACGACGGGCAACCCGATGAAGGCCGTGGAAGCCGGGCAACCCGGGCAACCCGAGCACGCAACCCGAGCAATTGTGGGCAACCTGGGCAAGCCGGGCAACCCCGGGGAAGGCCAGCGGCGCAGGCCTGTCTTTGAGGGGCGGCGACGACGATGACGAGGGAGGAGGAGGGGGGGGAGGAGTGAGGAGAACGAGGCGGGGTAGGGGGCGGCCCCGCGTTACTCGGAATGGAGGGGGGCACACATCTCCGCGCCCCCCCCCCCCCCAGTGACCCCC
>CAUYUJ010021866.1:70448-108410 GCA_963575745.1 Prorocentrum cordatum | reverse complement strand
GAGGAGGAGGAGGAGGAGGAGGTCTCCTCAGAGGGCGGCGGGGCTTCTCAGAAGTCCTCGCACCCTCAGAGGTCTGCCGTGTCTTCGGGGAAGGCGCAGGGAAACTTCTGCCTTCGAGAGGGCCCGCCCCCTTCTCACTTCCCCCCTCGCTCGCCGCCCGTTAAGGGCCCAGAGACTTCTGCTGTCCCTCGGCTCGCGCTGGCGCGTCCACGGTCCGTCGGTTTCGGTCCCATTCTTGCGCGGCCCTCATTCTTGCGGGTCCAGGTCCGTCGGTTTCGGTCCCAGGCCGTTTTCACTGAGGGGAGGTTCACTAAAGGGAGGTTTGTCCACCGCCGAAGGAAAAGCGCGTGGGCACGCCGGGGAGTGGGCTTCCTGGCCTGCTCTCGGCCGCGAGCGTTGGCAGCGCGGTAGCCCTCGGCCGCGAGCGGGCGCGCCACGAGGCAGCCTGCTGGGAAATCCGCGCGGGCCGCGCGGCGTGCACCCGCCCGGCTACGCGCAGAAGGGGGGGTAGTTCGGGGGGGGGGAAGGCTCTTCAAAAGCATCCCCGCTTCTTAGAAGGCGCGGGCCTTCTATACTCGGGGAAGGAATAACGGCACAAACATGAAATCTCGGACCTCCGAGTCTTTGTGTTTCTGCCATTGCTCGTTCCCCTATATACAGATGTAGGGCAGGCACCTTCCGAGAAGCGGCTTCCTTCCCAGAAGCCTTCCCTCCTCCCCCTTGCCCCACCCCGTGCGCGCCGCCAGCCAGCGGCGAGAGGGCACGCCACGCGAGGCTCGCGGCAGGGGGACTCGGGGGGAGCCGGGAGGGGCACCGTCTCAGAGCCCTTGCAGCCCTTGTAGGGAGGGATCTGTGACGCACGTCTAGTTGGGGAGCAGCGCTGGCCGCGCGATGTGCACCAGAGGCGAGCGGGCTCGCACTGGGAGGGCACGCGATGTGCACCAGAAGCGAGCGAGCACGCTCGAGTCGACTTCCTGGCTCGTGCGGTGGGGTGATTGTGTTGAAAAGTCGGTGCTCGTGGTGGGATTCTTTATATCGGCTTTCGATCCTCGCGACCCGCCCTGCGACCTACCCCACGTTGTTTTGTCTTCAAAGTCAGCGCCTGCGGCGGGCTTCAACAAGGACACGGCGCTGGCGGCGGGCTTCAGCACATTGTTCCGCGAGCCCCGCTGCACCAGGAATGAAGCCCAGGCGCCCCCCCAAGGGCGAGCGCTTCGGGTTTCATGATGATGATGATGATGATGATGATGATGATGATGATGATGATGATGAGATGATGATGAGATGATGATGATGATGATGATGATGATGATGATGATGATGATGATGATGATGATGATGATGATGATGATGATGATGATGATGATGATGATGATGATGATGATATGAGGATGATGATGATGTTGATGATGATGATGATGAGGAGGAGGAGGAGGAGGATGATGATGATGATGATGATGATGATGAGATGATGATGAGGAGGAGGAGGAGGAGGAGGAGGAGGAGGAGGAGGAGGACGAGAAGGAGGAGTGTGAATTGAAGTGCACGTGCCAGCACATCAGAAGGGACACTGCGCAAGACCTCCCTACGATGGGGCACCTCCCGCCTCCCCACCTCCCGAGATCCGCTCCTCGCCCTCCTCCTGGGGAGGGCGCAGCCGCACGCCGGCGCGACAGCAACTCTGGACGCCTGCGGGCGGTCCCTGCTCCTCCGGCGCTGCACCCCAACTGGTACTGGCGAAGGGGTCCGGACCTCTGGGGGTCGACGTTGCGAAGAAATCACGACGTCGGGGGTCTGCGTAATTGCGGGACGTTTTTCCGCGGTTGCCCCGCGCGGAGCGTATCCGTGCGAGCGCGTACATCCGCGGGTTCGCGACCGAGAGCCCAGACCGCGAGGGCGCGGACACGGGCATGTCCGCCGCTCTTGCTGCCTCGCCAGACCCCCGACGCCGCGATTTTTTCACAACGCCGACCCCCAGAGGTACGGACCCCTTCCCCGGGGCGGGGCTTTCGTCCCGAGCCGCGTCTCTGACGGCCCCGAGGCCCAGAGAGGGCCCCGGGAGGCCGCGCACGGCGAGCAGCCTCCCGTCGTGCTCTTCCTCCCCGCGCGAGGGGCCCTGGGCGGAGCCTCCGGGGCCCAGGAGTCCTGGGCCCCTGTGGCAGCCTCGGTGCCCGCGCCCCCGGCCCGAGGGCGCCGGCCGCGCCGGCAGGGCTCCCGCGAAGCCCGCCGAGGGGCGGCGAGGAGTGCCCCGCCCAGAGGCGCGGGGGCGGGGCCCCGATCGGCGACGGAAGGGGCCGCCCGCGGGCGTCACCGGAGCCCGCACGCTGCCGCCGTGCGGGTGCCGTCCGGGTGTCCCTGCGCCCTCGGGGGAGCCCTCCTGCGCTCAGGCGCCCCCGCCAGGGTCTCGCAGGCGCCGTGGGGGAAGCTCGAGGCCTCCTGGATGGGGTCCGAGAGGATGGGGTCGGGGGATCGCGCCGTATCGTCGATGCATCGGCGATGCGGCTCGATGTGGAGCCCGATTCTCTCCACGCTGGCGTCGCCGATGCACCGCCGACGCATCGCCGATGTATCGCCGATGTATCGGCGAGGCGGCGCGATTCTCCGACCCCATCTACTCCGACCCCATCTAGGAGGCCTTTAGAAGCGGGTCCTGAGGGACACGTGGGTCAGCTCGAGCGCAGGCCCTTGCAGGATGCTGCAGAGCTAGGGGTGCACTGACCCGGGCGTGCGTGCAGGATCCTGCAGGATCTCATAGGGTCCTGCAGGGCCTGACGGACCCAGGTTTGCATTGACCCGGGTCCGTGCGTCCCCGATCCGTGCGGACCTCTCGCCATGGGGGAAACGGGTCCTGAGGGAAACGGGTCCTGAGGTTTTTCGCCGTCTTAGGCTCCCCGGGGCCCTCCACGGGCCCCAAGACCGTCAGAAAACGAGTCAGGATGAAAAGCTCGTCCTGGGGAAGGGCACCCGTTTCCCTCAGGACCCGCTTCTCCCATGTTGCCACCCAGGGCCGCCCCCCCCCCGAGGACGTGGGCCGGCGCCCCGCCGCCCCCCCTCGCACTGCTTTCGGCTCGGGCCCAGCCGCCGCACTCGACCCGGTCAACGAAAAACCCCCATCTGTTTCGGGCTCCACTTCCCGGCGCGAATGGCCGCCCCGACCGCCCAGGCCCTCGCTGCCCCATGCCCCGCAGTCCACGCCGTCCCCGCTCGTGCAGGCCGTGTGGTGCGCGTTCTACGCCTCCGGCATCATCCTCGCCCTCTTGGTGTACGGCTGCTGCAGGAGCGCAGGAGGCGCCCGTCGTGCGCGTGCACCGGTCCTGCCCGGGCGGTCTTGGGCCCCAGGGCTGCGAGCCCAGCTAGGCTCTGTGTAATGAGGCGCTGCCTCTCTCCTCCTCCTCCTCCTCCTCCTCCTCCTCCTCCTCCTCCTCCTCTCCTCCTCCTCTCCGCCTCCGCCTCCGCCTCGCCTCCGCCTCCGCCTCCTCCTCCTGCCTCCTCCTCCTCCTCCTCCTCCACCACCTCCTCCTCCTCCTCCTCCGCCTCTTCCTCCTCCTCCTTCTCCTCAGGAGCGGGTGATCACCCTGAGCTATGGCGGGGAGCTGTTCACCTACTCCGTCTTCCTGGTCTTCGTGAACCGCGTGTGCGCCGTCGTCTTCGCGGTCTCCATGGCGGTGGCCAAGGGCGAGAGCCTGGCGTCCAAAGCCCCCCTGTGGAAGTATCTCACCATCTCGCTGTCCAACGTCTATGCCAGCACGTGCCAGTACGAGGCCCTCAAGTACGTCTCCTTTCCCGTGCAGATGTTGGGGAAGAGCTTCAAGATGATGCCCGTTATGCTGTGGGGCATCGTGATCTCTGGGAAGAGGTACGGCATTCAGGATTGGGCGGTTGCTTTTGCTGTCACGCTTGGCGTGACCAGCTTCCTGCTCACCGGGCCGGTGTCCTCCAAGACCTCCACGGGAAGCAGCGTGGTGGGCTTCATGCTGCTGTTAGCGTTCCTGGGCCTGGACGGCTTCACCTCGACCATGCAGGAGAAGCTCTTCAAGGAGCACGCCACCTCGAAGTACAACCAGATGATGTACGTCAACATGTTCTCCTCCGTCGTCTCCCTGGCGACGCTCCTGGTGACGGGCGACCTGCTGCCCGCCCTGGCCTTCTGCTCGGGGCACCCCTCCTTCGTGGCCGACGCCCTGGTGCTGAGCGGCTCCGCAGTCACGGCGCAGTTCTTTATCTATTCGCAGGTGATCGAAGAGACAGCACTCCATAAACGTAGACTTTCGGAGCTCCGCGAGGACTTCTCGGATCGGCGCAGGAGCCCGCTCGGCGGCGCCTCCGGCGCCGCCCTTTGGCGCGCTCCGCGCGCCAGGGGGGGGGAGTTCGGCGCAGATCCAAGACTCCGACGACCACCGTGCCAGGCCAGGGCCATCCTTGGCCCTACGATGGTGTATAGGCCCTCCTGGCCACGGCCAGGAGGGCGTATACACCGTGCCAGGGCCAGGATGGGCCTGGCTTTTAGCACGGTGGTGTACAGATACCTTCTGACAGGTTATGTTTTCGCCGCTCCTTCGCCCTCCAGGTGAAGGAGTTCGGCGCCCTCGTGTACGCAGCCACCATGAACGTCCGACAGGTGGCCTCGATCATGGTGTCCTACGCGACCTACCACAACAGCATCACGCCCTACCAGGTGCCGCACACGCGAGCGCGCCGGCAGCAGCACAAAAGCTCTCGGAGGTCCGCACGGCTCCCTTGGACCGGTGTGGCGGGCCGCCTGGCGGAGCCTCCCGGCGCGCCGATCCAAGAAGCCCGCGCGGGCGTCCGAGAGTTCGTGCTCGTGCCGCGCTGTGCTCAGGGGAACAAAAAAGGCGACCTAAACATAATAACTCGGAGGTCCGCGCGGATTTCTCAAATCGGCGCTGGGGCCCCCCGGCGGCGCCTCCGGCGCCGCCCCTGTCGCGCTCCGCGCGCCAGGGAGGGGGGTCCAGCGCCGATCCGAGAAATCCGCGCGGACCTCCGAGTTTTTTTGTTTGTGTCACTTTTTTTGTTCCCCTATCACAGGTGGGCAGCCTGCTCATTGTTTTCGGCGCCCTCTTCTACAAGAGCTTCGCCGGCCTCCTCGGCGACAGGGCCGACGAGAAGAAGCACCTGCTGGCGAAGAGCGCGGACGGCGAGAAGGCGTAGTAGGGCAGGCCAGACCGCAGCGACGCGCAAGCTGCGGCCCCCCCCTGGGCGGCGGGGACAGGCCTGGCGGTGCGGGCCCGACCTCCTTAGGCCGCTGGGGCCTGAGAGGTGCCGAGCTGCTCTCGGCTCTCGCCGGGCTGTCTTTGATTTTTTTTTTTGCGCGGGCGCCCCGCCTGGCCCCCCCGTCGCTGCACCTCTCGCCCTCCTCCCTCCCCCCCTCGCCTCCCCGCCTCTCTGCTCCCCCTCTCTCCACCCCCGCTCCCGGGGGTCAAGACGTCTCGAAGTCGGAGGCCTGCGCCCTTCCGCCGGCCCCCGGAGGCGCGGGGAGACGTGCGGCCTCCGCTCTTGCGTGTGCCGTGGGGCGCTCCCCGCCGTGCTGCCTGCGTGTGGTTGCTGCTGGTTCGTCCTCCTTCTCCTCCACGTCTGCTGCGAGGCTTCTCGGGGGCCTCTTGGAGGCCCACGGGACGGCCTAGTGGAGCATTCTCAGGGCTCCTGGGCCCCCTTGAAAGCTTGGTGCCGTCTTGGGCGCCCCGTGGGCCGTCTTGGGGCCGTCTCTGGGCCTTCTCGGGGGGCCTCTTGGGCCGTTTGGGTTCGCTTGGAGTGCCTCTTGTGCCGTTCCAGATTGCCTGAGTTTCGACGTTGGGGAAAAATTGTAGCATCGCAGAAAAATCAGGATTGTTGCCCCGGACCCTATCTTTCTGCGTCACTTTTCGAGCCAGATGGATCTGTGAGGGCCCAAGGGCCCGACACGGGGCGGCAACGACCGTGGTGAAAAAAATGGAACGCCAGGATCTCGGGGTTTGCAGACGCGCGAAAAGATGAGAACGTGACGTTCTCCTCTTTTCGCGTTGCGGCAATGCTGGCGCGACCGAACATTGCGAGAAGGAGTTGTGATCCTGTTTGAACGTGTGTTTAGGAAGGCAAACGTCATATGCGCAAAATGCCTGTTTTTGTTTTTTTCCCAGCGCCCCCTGCTCCGCGCCTCCGCGCAGGCCTCCAGAGTATGACCCTTGGGCGTTTCCAAAGATCCTGAACCTGTATCAAAAGCGCGTGGGAAATCGTAGAGTTTTGGCTCTCGAGGCCCTCTCGGATGCTCTTCGTCGGCGGCCCAGGCCGCCTCGAGACCATCCTTCGGCGCCTCCGCGGCCGCTCCGGGCGTGTGTGCTTCCGCCCTTCGTGCGTTGCTCGGGAGGCTTTCGGTCGGCGTTTTTTTGTAGGGGAACGAGCAGTGACATAAACATAAAAACTCGGAGGTCCGCGCGGATTTCTCGTGTCGGCGCTGGGACCCCCCTGGTGGCGCCTCCGGCACCGCCCCTAGCGCGCTCCGCGCGTCAGGGAGGGGGTCCAGCGCGGATCTAAGAAATCCGCGCGGACCTTAGAGGTTGACACCAACACCAAGATCGGCGTTGTGTCCCCAAGCGGTGCGTGACCGTCCACAGCCTGCACGTCCTGCGCGGCCACCGTCAGTTTTGCTGCATCGCGCGCAGCGCGTTGCGCCCGGAGCTGGGGGCCATCTCGCGCCCGCTAGCCACCAGTGACCCGGGCGGGGGGATGGCGGACCCCAAGGGCAGCGAGTTGGAGAAGAGGCTGACGTGGTCCGAGTTCGACGAGGCGCTGGAGACGGCGAGGGTGTACGCGGGGGCCCCCGAGACCTGGGGGTCGCACTTCGCGTCGTGCTTGATGGGCCTCCCGACCCCGCGCGGGAGGCTGACCCTTCCCGGCGAACTGGAGCGCCTCGTCTGGACAGGGGGGACAGCGCCCTCCATGCCCTCGGCTGCGTCGACTGGCGGGGCCGTTGAAAGCCTGCGAGAGCGAGGAGCAGCAGGAGGTCATCATCGCCGTCGGGAAGCTGCTGTGCATCGTGCTGTTGGCGGTATCCCAGATGGAGGCGTGGGGCGGCCGCCCAGTGCTGTGCGTCGCGGACAATGAGAACGCGAGGATCTGGCGCACCAAGCGGCGCGCCGGCAATAGGCTTGCCAGGTACGCGTTGCGGGTGCTCCAGCTGGCAGAGACGCGGGGCAACTTCCATATCGTCGCGGCCGGCATCTGGACGAAGCGCAGCCTCTCGACGGACCTGACCACGCGCGCTGCGCAGAGGTGCAGCAAGCAGCAGATGGGCCGCCGGGGGCTCCTGGAGATCCTTCTCCTAGAGCGGTGGCGCGCGCTGTTCGTCGAGCTGGAGCAAGGGGGCCCGCTGGTGCTCCCGGGCAAGAGGCAGGAGAAGGGGGGGGCGTCGCGAGGCAGCTGGCGCGGAGGCGCCAGGGGGCGGAGGAGGCGGCCCGCCCGCTGCCCCAGTTGCTGGCGGGCGTGGAGGTGTGCGTGTGGAGAGCGGGTGGCCCCAGCTACGCCCGAGCGGCGGTCGCGCGGGGAGCCCGGACCACGGTCTCGTGCGACCGACGGGCCAGCCAAGCTTGGAGGGCCTGCTTGACGCCCCCCCGCGGAGGCCTGCGCGAGGTGGACGAGCCCGCTGGGGCTCTCAGCCCGGGAGGGGTCCTCTGCGCGGCCCTCGCAGCAGACGCGGGAGGCAGGGAGATGTGCCACCTGCCCCTCGTGGCGCAACAGACCGCTCCAGCCCTCGTGGTGGCAGATGCACCCTGCGGAGCAGTCCTGGGCGAGGGTGCCGCCCTCGAGGCGCGCGGGTGCACGGTCACCCGCCGCCCCATCTTCGCCGCCGAGTTCGGCGACCGGGTCGCGAAGAACCGCGCGGTGGTGATCGGCGCGCCAGACAGGGAAGGGACCGCCCGTTTCCTAGAAGCCCTGGCCGACAGGAGCCAGCCAGTGGCCGAGGCGCTGGCGCCCTGCCTCCCACCCCCTGAAGCAACGGGAGGCGCGGCTTGGCGAGGGAGAGCAGAGGGCGCCCAGCACGACGACCGCATCGCCACGACGGGCGAGCTGCGGTCCGCGGACCAGGCTGGGGCGAAGGGGCGCTTGGTTCGCGAACCAGCCGCGACCCCGCGCGCCATCGAGGACGAGCTCGCGGGCTACGGGGGCCGGCTCATCTGCGACGACATGGGCGACGGGAAGGGGGCGCGCATCCTAGAGCCCCCCAGGGTGTGGCAGCTCGCGGGAGGCTCCGTGCAGGGCTGGAGGACGGCGATCGACGCGGGCATCGGGGTTGAGGACCTGGCGAGGGCGGCCGCGAGGAGGCTCCCCCAAGGGGCGGCAGGAGCGCAGCTGGAGGCAGCCGCGCAGGCGCTGGACGGAGCAGGCCTCCGGGAGGCCCGCGCCGGAGTCGGCCTCGACGCGGAGAAGGACATCATGCGGGGGGCTCTGGGGGCGTGGCTCCAGGCCTGGGCCCGAGCCGGCGCGGCCCGGCCCAGCGTGCCAGTGCTGGCTTGAGGAGCGCGAGCGAGCCAGAGGGCGGGCCGGCCAGTCGGGCCAGGGCTCAGCGCGCCCTCCACCCGCGGCCGCGCCCTTGGAGGGTACGTCACCCGCGGTGTCTGTGGGACTTGGACATGCTCCGATGGCTCTGCGCTCACCTGCAGGAGGACGTGTGCGACAACGCCACGGAGTGGTCCGCGCTCGAGGTGGCGTTCTTCTTCCTCCTCAGGGCCGGGGAGTACGCGGCGGTGGACGGGGCCCCCTGGCACGTGGGCCGAGCGTGGCGCCGACGTCCAGGCCAGGAGGAACGGCGCAGCCCAGGACTGGTTCGAGGGGGCCGAAGAGGTGACCGTCCATGCGCGAGGTTCGAAGACAAAACAATGTAACCAGGGCACGCTGCGCAACATGTACTCCGCCAGCCAGCCGATCGACCACGTGGCCGCGCTGGCCCTGCTGCAGCCCGTGCGCCCCGAGCGATGGCAGCAGGAGAAGGACCAACCACTTTTCCGCCCGGCCTCGGGCTACATGCTGAGGAGGCCGAGGATCCAGGAACTCCTCTCACTTGCGGCGAGCGCCTGTGGGATCGACCCGACGAAGATGTGCAGCCACAGCCTTCGCATAGGAGGGGCCACAGCGCTCTACAATGCGGGGGGTGGACGTCGAGACCATCAAGAGGATTGATCGCCCTCTGTCCCGGTGCGCGCTCTTGGCCAGAATCTCGCGTCGAAATCTGGCCGTGGCGACGAGGGAAGGGCAGCAGTATCGGCAGGTTTTCCTCCTCTGGCCCCCTCCTCCCTTCTTCCTCACTTCCTCCTCCCCTCCGCCCCTCCTCCCCTCTTTCCCCTCCCCTCCTCCCCTCTTCCTCCCCTCTTTCCCCTCCCCCCTCCTCCCCTTTGGCGGCGCGCGCACGGGGGTGACGCGAGGAGGGGTGGGCCTTCTAAGGCGGCGCGCTTCTTAGAAGGCAGAAGGGGCCTTCTTATGAAGGGCCTGGAGGCTTTCAGGAAGGCCTCTCGCAAGCACGGAGGGCTTCGGAGCACGGCCCCCGTCTTCTCGGACCCCCCCCGCGCCTTCTCAGAGGGGTGCGCGCCGCCCCAAACGTCCGCCGATGTATGTTTTTTCTTCAAGGCGCGGCCCCAGAGGTCCCGACCCTTTCCCCAGAGGGCGGCTCATCGTCCCGGATCCACTTTTGATGGCCCCCGGTCCCGATGAGGCCGAAATCCAGGACAAGCCGCCGGATTGAAGAAACACACATTCTCGGATCTCGGGGTCCCAGGTCCCCGCCAGGGCGCGCGCGCGCGCCACGCCGCCGAAGAGGCGGCTGGACCCCGCGGGCCTCTCTGACGCCGGCCCGCCGGCCAGGGGCAGCAAAAGGGGGGGGGCGCGAGCGGGGACCCCGGCCGAGGAGGCGGTGTCTCGGCGAGAGCCGGGCTCTTCGAGCTCCTCTCGGGCTGCTGGTCTGTGCCGTCCCCGGCTCCGCGTGAGGAGTGGCGGCCAGCCTCGAGAGCCTGGCGCGGCAATTCTTTTTCACGACAGGCGTTTTCGCCCCGCTTCGGGCCCTGGGGCCCAGACAGATTGATCCGGCCCGAAAAATGGCGCAGAGCGATTGGGTCCTGGGTCCGTTTTTTTTTTTTTTTTTTTTTTTTTTTGTTGTTGTTCAATGTTGCAATTCTTCCGCGACCTCGGATATCAGGGAAGAGGGGGCCATGATATCTCCCCAGGTTTCATGACGCCTCTTTTTATTTCAGTGCTTCCCCGAGCCCCCCCTGGGCTGGGCACGCGCCGCCAGCCATGATTTGCACGCCCCCCCCTCCTCTTGGACGCCCTCCCTCTTGGACGCCCCCGATTCGCCGGTGCGGGCCCTCAGGGGCGCCCCCAGCACTGACCCGAAGTGGCTTACCTGCTCGAACCCGGCCCCCCTCGCGCCCCCGCAGAGCCGCGCGCCGAGGGTCCTTCTTGCCCCGGGGTCGCTCTCTTGCTCGCGGCCGACTGCCCTCCTCCTGGCCGCTCAGGAGCGCAACAGGGACGCGCTCGTGTGCAGGAACCCACGCTGGTTTCGAGAGTACGTGTTGTGCGAGCGTTCGTACCGCGAGGCCAGTCTCGCGGACTGGGGGGGGCGTACTCATGTGCGTGGGCGCGTGCGTTCTCTGTGGGCTCCCCAGCTGCTGCGCCTTCTCTCGGCGGCGCCCGCAGAGGGGGGCGTCGCGAGGTGCGCGGCCTTCTGAGGAGGCGGAGGGTGCTTCTCAGAGAGCTTCTCGTAGAGGCTGGGCGGGCTGTACGGAGCCCCCTCGGGAGCCCCGAGGCGGGGGTCAGTGCAGACGGGGGTCAGCCAGAGCGCCGGATCTTGCAGGCTCCTGCAAAGCCAGGGTTGCATTGACCCGGGTTAGCGCCCAGGATCCTGCAATGCCCGCCTGACCCGGGTTTGTTTTGATTTGGGTCCGTAGATTCCCGAGCCCCCTGCCTTATGGAAGCCGCCCGCCTTCTTAGAAGCCCACTCCTGTCGCGCCACCCCCTTGTGGGCGCCTTCAGCAAGCGCTATGCCCTCCTCCTCCTGGCTGCTGCGCCTTCTCCTCATGCGCGTGGCTGCATTTGTCGGAGTGTTGAATCCTGACCTGCTGAGCTAGGCAATCGGTATTGTTGGACACCCCCTGGGCGCCCAGACGCCCTCGCCTCGGCGCCAGCCATGTGCCCTTAGGAAGCGAGGCTCACGCTGCTGGAGGGTCTCGGGGGTCCGCCGACACTGGCCCCTACAGGCAACAGCGTTCCCGCTCGAGACCTTTCACTTTTTGCTCAGGTCTGGCGCTGTTGTTCGCAGCCGAAGACTGGACGTCCAACAGAACCATGGCTCCCGCTCGATGCTTCCGCGTTTTTCCCTCCAGAGGGGCGCTCTCGCCTCGGCGTTGTTCTGCCCCCCTGGAGCATGGACGCTCTCACTCGATACGTCCGCGGGTTGTACTCAGGACTGGCGCTCCTTGCCCGCCGCCGAGAATCGGACTGCCAACAACCAGCGCTTCCGCGTGATGCGCCCTCGCGTCTCGGTCGGGAGGCGCTCTCGCCGTGGCGTTGCCACCCGCCCCCTTTCACGGCAAGAACGACCCCGCCCGACAATCCCCTCGGCTCTTGGCTTGGGAGCGGGGTCCTCGTCTCGGCATCGCCTCTGGAGTGCTTCCGGGTGGCCCCTGGAGGGCCCTCGAAGCAGGTCGGGCCTCCACGGGGCCCAGAAGGGGTGCCCACGGAGTCTCAAGAGCGTTCCGCGAGGCCTCCGGACGGCCCAAGAGAGTCCCAAGACGGCCCGAGGAGCCATCGAAGAACATTAAGAGTAAGTCGGGCATGTCCCTCTACAGGAGGAGTATGCAACAATAGTAGAATTATCCCGGCAAAGCAACCTAACAGCGATGTGTAGGAGCATATCTGGAAGCATTCCCCTTACGATTCGGATGAGAATCCACTTGCAGAATTCTGCTGTTCTCGCAGTCGTAGTCGCATTCGCGATGACAGTCGCAGTGGCAACGGCAGTCGCAGTCACAGCCTCAGCCTCAGCCTGCCTCAGCCTCAGCCTCAGCCTGCCTCAGCCTCAGCCTGCCTCAGCCTCAGCCTCAGCCTGCTTTCAGCCTCAGCCTCAGTCTGCCTTCAGCCTCGGCCTCAGCCTCAGCCTGCCTCAGCCTCAGCCTGCATCAGCCTCAGCCTCAGCCTCAGCCTGCCTCAGCATCAGCCTGCCTCAGCCTCAGCCTCAGCCTGCCTCAGCCTCAGCCTCAGCCTGCTTCAGCCTCAGCCTCAGTCTGCCTTCAGCCTCGGCCTCAGCCTCAGCCTGCCTCAGCCTCAGCCTGCCTCAGCCTCAGCCTCAGCCTCAGCCTGCCTCAGCATCAGCCTGCCTCAGCCTCAGCCTCAGCCTCAGCCTCAGCCTCAGCCTTAGCCTCAGCCTCAGCCTGCTTCAGCCTCAGCCTCAGTCTGCCTTCAGCCTCGGCCTCAGCCTCAGCCTGCCTCAGCCTCAGCCTGCATCAGCCTCAGCCTCAGCCTCAGCCTCAGCAGCCTCAGCCTCAGCCTGCCTCAGCCTCAGCCTCAGCTTTCAGCCTCAGCCTCAGTCTGCCTTCAGCCTCAGCCTCAGCCTCAGCCTGCCTCAGCCTCAGCCTGCATCTGCCTCAGCCTCAGCCTCAGCCTGCCTCAGCATCAGCCTGCCTCAGCCTCAGCCTCAGCCTGCCTCAGCCTCAGCCTCAGCCTGCTTCAGCCTCAGCCTCAGTCTGCCTTCAGCCTCGGCCTCAGCCTCAGCCTGCCTCAGCCTCAGCCTGCATCAGCCTCAGCCTCAGCCTCAGCCTGCCTCAGCATCAGCCTGCCTCAGCCTCAGCCTCAGCCTGCCTCAGCCTCAGCCTCAGCCTGCTTCAGCCTCAGCCTCAGTCTGCCTTCAGCCTCGGCCTCAGCCTCAGCCTGCCTCAGCCTCAGCCTGCATCAGCCTCAGCCTCAGCCTCAGCCTGCCTCAGCATCAGCCAGCCTCAGCCTCAGCCTCAGCCTCAGCCTGCCTCAGCCTCAGCCTCAGCCTGCTTCAGCCTCAGCCTCAGTCTGCCTTCAGCCTCGGCCTCAGCCTCAGCCTGCCTCAGCCTCAGCCTGCATCAGCCTCAGCCTCAGCCTCAGCCTGCCTCAGCATCAGCCTGCCTCAGCCTCAGCCTCAGCCTGCCTCAGCCTCAGCCTCAGCCTGCTTCAGCCTCAGCCTCAGTCTGCCTTCAGCCTCGGCCTCAGCCTCAGCCTGCCTCAGCCTCAGCCTGCATCAGCCTCAGCCTCAGCCTCAGCCTGCCTCAGCATCAGCCTGCCTCAGCCTCAGCCTCAGCCTGCCTCAGCCTCAGCCTCAGCCTCAGCCTCAGCCTCAGCCTCAGCCTGCTTCAGCCAAAGCCTCAGTCTGCCTTCAGCCTTGGCCTCAGCCTCAGCCTGCCTCAGCCTCAGCCTGCATCAGCCTCAGCCTCAGCCTCAGCCTGCCTCAGCATCAGCCTGCTTCAGCCTCAGCCTCAGCCTGCCTCAGCCTCAGCCTCAGTCTGCTTCAGCCTCAGCCTCAGTCTGCCTTCAGCCTCGGCCTCAGCCTCAGCCTGCCTCAGCCTCAGCCTGCCTCAGCCTCAGCATCAGCCTGCCTCAGCATTCAAAATGTGGCCCGGAATGGAGTTCTGGGAACTCGAAGAACACGAAGTGGCCTACAGTTGGCTCCGGGCATTCAAAATGTGCCCAGGAATGGAGTTCTGGGAACTCGAAGAGCACGAAGTGGCCTACAGTTGGCTCCGGGCATTCAAAATGTGGCCCGGGAATGGAGTTCTGGGAACTCGAAGACCACGAAGTGGCCTACAGTTGGCTCCGGGCATTCAAAATGTGGCCCGGGAATGGAGTTCTGGGAACTCGAAGACCACGAAGTGGCCTACAGTTGGCTCCGGGCATCCAAAATGTACGCCGGGAATGGAGTTCTGGGAACTCGAAGACCACGAAGTGGCCTACAGTTGGCTCCGGGCATCCAAAATGTACGCCGGGAATGGAGTTCTAGCAGCGCCAAGAGCGATTTTGCGAGGATGTCCCAGGCGATTTGGGCTTCGACGGCAGCCGCCCCGGGTCCCGCCCCGACCCCCCTGTGGAGTCATCTGCTGCTCTCTTTTGACACCACTAGAAACCTATCAGTCTTCGCTGTTAGGTAAAAATCGTCAGGGGACGATTTCTCCATTATTTTTTGATCACAGTTGACTAGTTTTTGACTATTTTTCCATTTTCCTTCCAAACTCCGCCTGTAGGATGACACGCACGACCTAACATTGAGACACGCACAGGCCAGGGAGGCCCAATAACCCCCTAAGAGGATCCCTGACCGCTTTACAAGACTCCCAAGATGCCCTAAGGCAGGCACAGACCGTCCCAACAACCCCGGGATAACCCTGTACTTTCCCTTGGGATCCCAGCATTTTTCATTTCGGCTTGTGCTCCTCGTCCTTTTTCTCCTTGTAAGGTTTGGGCCCAACAGACTTGGGCACGCTAACACACTTCTGGTACATCCCACAACTTCTGGTCGACTCACCCGTCTCGCAGACGCCATGCCGAAGATGTTGAGCGCGGTCGCCCTGTGCACGTTCCCGTTGCTTGCTGCTGGGAGTCCAGAGGTCTCGGACACGCAGATGTTCACTGTCAGCACCCTCCTCAGCTTGAACGGCACCGAGACCGAGAAGTCCATGATGGTAGACTCAGGGTCGAGCCCGTGGCCATCTGATCCCACGTGCATCAACGGCTGGATTCAAGGGGACGGCTACGGCGGTAGCGAGACATATCTTGGCATCGCTGCCGACTGCGACGCCTGTATACAGATGGTCTTGAGTAGCGACCCAAGTGCTGCAGCGGCCACATTTCGAACTCCTGGCCTCACCTCTCGCGTTGGCCAGTGCTACATCGAGCACGGGTACGCGGGCTCGAACGGGAGCCCATCGTGGATCACCATCCCGCTCGCTGGATGGACTCCGCCGGCAACGCCAACTCCAGCGGGCGGTGCAGGCTCCGGGGCTTCCGCCGTTGGCGATCCACACCTGCAGAACGTTCACGGTGAACGCTTCGACTTGATGAAGGAGGGCAAGCACATTCTGATAAACATCCCTCGTGGAAAGGACGCTGAGCACGCATTGCTTCGCGTGCAAGCCGATGCGCGCAGGTTGGGTGGCAACTGCGCGGATATATATATTTCCAAGCGGTGAACGTCACGGGCTCATGGGCAGAGGCAAAGCAAGCTGGAGGGTATCATCACAGCGTGTCGCAAACCGACGCCGAGACTCCAGAATGGGTTGCTTTCGGTAAGGTTGAGCTCAAAGTCGTTCGTGGACGTACGGACACTGGCCTCCGCTATCTGAATGTGTACGTGAAGCACCTAGGGCGAGCAGGATATGCTGTCGGAGGTCTATTGGGCGAGGACGACCACGAAGACGTAATCGTTCCCTCGGAGGCATGTGTTACGCACATGGCCCTGGTGGGCACGGGGGCAGCAGGCCTGACAGCTTCGTCAGTGGCCTCGGTCGCAGTGGCAAGCCTTGCCTGACCAGGCCGCCGCGCCCCCGCGCCACCGGGCTTAATATGATGACCCCTCGCGGGCGCCCGGTCATCATCCCAGCCAGGCGAGAAAGGGATATAATGCCCTGCGACGGGATTTTTTTGTGCATCCCACCATAGATTCACTCACCAAGTGTTGAGGAACAGCTAAGTCTTGTTTTCCCCGTATCGATGGATGGATGGAAAAATAATCATCATCATCATCACCATCATCATCATTATCATTATCATTATCATTATCATTCTCATTCTCATTATCATTATCATTATCATTATCATTATCATTATCATTATCATTATCATTATCATTATCATCATCATCACCATCATCAGCAGCGTCATCATCATCATCATCATCATCATCAGCAGCAGCAGCAGCATCATCATCATCATCATCATCATCATCACCATCATCATCATCATCATCATCATTATCATCATCATCATCATCATCATCATCATCATCGTCATCATCATCATCATCATCATTGTCATTGTCATTGTCATTGTCATTGTCATTGTCATCATCATCACAATCATCATCAGCGTCATCATCATCGTCATCCGCATTATCATCATCGTCATCATCATCAGCAGTTTCGGCTTCTGACGCGACGGGTCCGCTTTGTGGCCCTTCCGCAACCCTCACGGCAAGCAGCCGCTGACTAAGTATCCCCACCAGCCCATCCAGAAACGACGCCCAGGCGAGTATAGGGCCGTCCTGAGGGACTCTTGGGCGTCCTGGGTGCCTCGGGGAGGCCTCTTGAGGCCGCTTGGGGTCCTCTTGGGGGCCTCCTGGGGGCCTCTTGGGGGCCTCTTGGGGCCATCTTGGGACCATCTTGGGACCTATTGGGGCCTCCTGGGCGCTTCTTGGGGCCATCTTTGAGGAGGTCGATCAAACAAGAGGGGAGCTTTAATTAGGATCCCCCGAGGCCAAACTGGAGCCAAAACCCAGGTACAACCAATGATTTTGGCTTCCTCGCCGAGTCCGTTTTGGACGCTCCGACACCTCGCGGAACCCGCTGTCCAGGTCCATGGGCAGGGGGTAGGGGGAGGGGTAAACCCCTCCCCGAAGGGGAAAAAGGAGGGGTGGAAAAGGAAACGCTATAAACCACCCACGCCCAGAGGGCTGGTGGGATTTTGCCAGGACCCGCATTCTATTCATGAATCGCGCTTTCGCTTAGGACTTTCTGACAATTTATTTAGGAATCGTTCTCTCGGCGCTCTGGAGTCGCGCTCTCGTTGGAGACTTGCTTGCAATTTACTCAAACACAGCGCCCTTGCGTTGGAATTTCCTGCAATTTACTCAAGCGCCGCGCTCCCGACACTTAGGCACCCAGGAGTCGCGCTCACGCTTAGGACTCCCTCACAGATTATTTAGGAGACGGGATCTCGCTGCCCTTCGTGGCCCCGTTGCAGCCCTTCGTGGCTTCCTCGCTGCCCTTCGTGGACCCGTTGCAGCCCTTCGTGGCCCCCTCGCTGCCCTTCGTGGCTCCGTTGCAGCCTTTCGTGGCCCCTTCGCTGCCCTTCGTTGCCCCGTTGCAGCCCTTCGTGGACCCCTCGCTGCCCTTCGTGGCCCCGTTGCAGCCCTTCGTGGCCCCCTCGCTGCCCTTCGTGGCCCCGTTGCAGCCCTTCGCGGCCCCCTCGCTGCCCTTCGTGGCCCCGTTGCAGTCCTTCGTGGCCCCCTCGCTGCCCTTCGTGGCCCCATATGCATGCCCTTCGTGGCCCCCTCGCTGCCCTTCGTGGCCCCGTTGCAGCCTTTCGTGGCCCCCTCGCTGCCCTTCGTGGCCCCGTTGCAGCCCTTCGTGGACCCCTCGCTGCTCTTCGTGGCCCCGTTGTAGCCCTTCGTGGCCCCCTCGCTGCCCTTCGTGGCCCCATACGTGTATGCCCTGTGTGGCCCCCGCTCGTTCGCGCCCGTCGTGGCGCCATAAGTATGCCCTTCGTGGCCCCGCTGTCGTGCTTTGTGGCCCCCTCGCTGCCCTTCGTTGCCCCGTTGCTGCCCTCAGTGGCCCCGTCTTTGCCCTCCGCGGCGCTATATATGATCCCGGGCTCCGGGCCCACGGCCCCCCCCCCCCAGATGGTATGGTCCCAGGATTCCTCGGGCGCCCCCCCCAGATGGTATGGTCCGAGAGACGACGACGACGACGACGACGACGACGACGACGACGACGACGACGACGACGACGACGACGACGACGACGACGACGACGACGACGACGACGACGACGACGACGACGACGACGACGACGACGACGACGACGACGACGACGACGACCACGACGACGACGACGGCTGCGGCGGCGACGACGCCGGCGGCGGCGGCGGCGACGACGACGATGACGACGATGACGACGGCGACGACGACGATGACGACGACGACGACGACGCGACGACGACGACGACGACGACGACGACGACGACGAGGACGACGAGGACGACGGCTGCGGCGGCGACGACGCCGGCGGCGGCGGCGGCGACGACGACGATGACGACGATGACGACGGCGACGACGACGATGACGACGACGACGAGGACGACGAGGACGACGAGGACGACGAGGACGACGAGGACGACGACGACGACGACGACCTCTGAACCACCACAGCGCCACACCACATCCACAGGGGGGGGGAGGGGGGCACCGCAGCGCATCACCACGCCGCGCCCACCTCTGAACCACCACAGCACCACACCACATCCAAAGGGGGGGGGAGGGGGGCACCGCAGCGCAGCACCACGCCACGCCCACAGGGGGGGGCGGGGGGGATCATCGCGCGGGGGGGGGCCCAATGGCATCAGCATTGGGGAGGGGGGCCCAAACCCTGGACCATATATGTATGCCTTTCGTGGCCCCCGCTCGTTCGCGCCCGTCGTGGGCCCCCTCGCTGCCCTTCGTGGCCCCGCTGTCGCCCTTCGTGGCCCCCTCGCTGTCCTACGTGGCCCAGTTGCTACCCTCAGTGGCCCCGTCGTTGCCTTCTGTGGCCCCGCATTATCTGCCCTTCGTGGCCCCCGCTCGTTCGCGTTCTTCGTGGCCACATACGCATTCCCTTCGTGTCCCCGCTGTCGCCTTTCGTGGCCTATTTCGCGACCTTGGCGGCCCTGCTGTCGTTCTCTCTCTCGCTCTCGCTTTCATTCGTCGTCGTCGTCGTCGTCGTCGTCGCCGTCGGCGTCGTCGACGTCGTCGTCGTCGACGTCGTCGTCGTCGTCGTCGTGGTCGGTCCCCTGTCCGTCCCTCTTGGGGTCGGGTTGCCGCCGATCAGCGCTGCCGTTGGCCAGGCCGACGGTCCGCGGCCGCCCCGCCGCTTGCTGGGGCCCGGCCTGCAGGGAAGAAAGGTTTACCCCCCAAAAGGGGTACGATCGAAGACGAAGAGTGCGGGTATCGAGGGTTTGGGAAATACGCGTGAACGGACACTCGAGCAGATCATAGCGAACAGTCTTAAAATGTTTGTTGTTGTTGTTGTTGTTGTTGTTGTTGTTGTTGTTAAATGTTAAGTAGTAAACAATTATTGTTGGACCACCCCCAGGCGCCCTGGCGCTTTCGCCTAGGCGCCGGCTACATTTTCAGTGCAAATGAGGCTCACGCTCGAGCGGATTGGGGGGGCGCCAAAACCGGCCCCCCAACAACAACAACGCTCCCGCTCGAGACTTTCTCTTTTCTTACTCATGGCCGGTGCTCTTGCTCGCCGCTGAAAGCCGCCGCCCCAACAAAACCAGCGCTACCGCTCGAGACTTTCTCCCGTTTTACCTTGGACTGGCGCGGTACTGTTTCTCTCATCGGCGCCGCCCCCAGCAACAACAACGCTCCCGCTCGAGACTCTCTTTTTTTATACGCAAAGCGGTGCTCTTCCTCGCCGCCGCAAACTGCCGTCCCGACAAAACCAACGCTCCCGCTCGAGACTTCATTTCGTTTTATGCTGGACTGGCGCCCTAGTCTCTTTTGAATTGGCGCCGCTCCCAGCAAGAACAACGCTCCCGCTCGAGGCATTTTTTTTCCCTCAGGACGGTGCTGTTCCTCGCCGCCGACAGCCCCCGTCCCGACAAAACCAGCGCTCCCGCTCGAGACTTTCTCCTCTCCGCCGACAGCCGCCGTCCCAACAAAAGCAGCGATTCCGCTCGAGAATTCGTTTTGTTTTATGCTGGGCTAGCGCCCTACTCTCTTCAGCGTGGCGCCGCTCCCAGCAACAACAGCGGCCCTGCTCGAGATTTCCTCCCTTTCCATTCAGGGCCAGGTCCTTGCCTCGCCTCCGACAGCCCCCATCCCCACCAAGGCAATCCTGTCGCTCGATACTTCCTTGTGCTTTACCCTGGACTGGGGCTCCACTGGCGGTCTCGCATCGGTGCAGCAAGGCGCGGGCATGCGTTTTCGAGGCGGGATATTTAGAAATTCCTCGGAGGAGGTGTTTGCGAAACCCCATTGGGCGGGAGATCTGGGAATGGGAATAACGGACCCCGCCATAGAACAAACGTCCCCCTTGATGGGGATGGTTATCATGATGGTCGCATGCTTCGTGTGGAAAAACATCGCGCATGAGGGTCAACTGATTGTTGTTGTTGTTGTTGGTGGTGGTGGTGTTGTTGTTATTGTTGTTGTTGTTGATGTTGTTGAGTTTTCATGTCTGAAGAACGATTATTGTTGATCCCCCCTCACCAGTGCATATTGTTTTTTCTCAGTCAAAGTGTGCCCCTCGCCGCTCGCACCCTGTTTTTTGTCAGGGGAAGTCTTGGTGCTCAAAATGTGCCCCCAGCCCCCCAGACTACAACAGCAACAACAACAACAACAACAACAACAACGGCTGCCGCCTGAGACTTCCATCAACTTTACCCAGGACCCCCCCCCTCCAGTCTGAGACTCCCTCCCCATTTACTCAGGAACGGCGCTCCCGCTTGCGACTTCCTCAGTGTAGTCTGGGTCAAATTGCGTTGCTGTTCCCATGGGCTACAACAACAACGGCTCCCGCCTGACACTTCTTCCAACTTTACTCAGGGCCCCCGCTCCCGCCTGAGATTTCCTCCCAACTTACTCAGGATCGCCGGCTTCCGCTGGCCGCGCGCGGGGGAGGGGCCGCGGGCCTCCAACACCTCGCCGAGCAGCACCAGAGGTATTACATGGCGCTGTTTATGGCGCGACCCATGGCGAAGCCTTTGTTAACCTGTGTTGGAATAGCTGGCGCAAGCTATGGCGCAAGCTGAATCGCAATTCGCGGCGCAAATCATCGTCGTCCCTTCCTCTTGCCCCTCGAATCCCTCCCTTCCTCCGATCCCTTCGTCCTCTCTTTTTGTCTTTTCCCTTTCGTTTCCCGGTTTAGGGGCTTCTCCAATTACACGTAGCCAGGAAAGAATGTAACCCCCCAAAAGGGGGTACGATCGAAAACGAAGAGAACGGGTATCCAGGGGTTGGGATATGCATAGTGAATGACACGCGGGCCAGTAGGAGCGAACAGTCTTGTAATGAATGTTGTTGCTGTTGCTGCTGCTGTTGTTGTTGTTGTCGTCGTCGTCGTCGTCGTCGTCGTCGTCGTCGTCGTTGTTGTTGTTGTTGTTGTTGAACATTATTACTTCTAAAGAATAATTATTGTTGGGGCCCTGGTGCACGGCCCCCCCGCCGCGCCTAGGCCGCAGCCACATTTTCATCATTTTCGTGAGGAAGTCTCAGGCAAAACGGGTTGGTCCGGATCCGGTAGTTTTGTTCCCCCCCGCTTTCCCTTGCAAAAAATAAGCTGAAGTGGACATTTCTTGTTCTAACATAACCAAACTTCAAGAATCCCTTGCAAAAAATAAGGTAAAGTGGACATTCGCGCGCGCAAGACGAAATCCTTCCAAAACCTAACATAAAAACATCAAAAAAACAATGGTTTTTTAAACAAAAATTGTCAAAATTTCATCCCGCGCGCTCTTGCGGATTCGTAGGAAACCAAACACTTTTTAAACATTTCTGTCAAACGGGCTTTTGCGAGCAACTTTTTCGAACTTCTGCAACAACGGTTGCGCACCTGCCAGGGCCATCATCCCTGTCAAATAATACCATGCGGGACACATTCGTTTTTTCTTCGCGCGCGCACGCCGTCGTCGTCGGCCGCGGGGCCCTGAATAGTAGCCACGGTCGTCCGCATGCCACGAAGTGAAGTGTCCGAACGTCATAGGGCGGGAAGCTGGGTGTGGGTGGTGGCGAAGAGTCGTTTGGAAATTTGGTAGAGCTTGAACCGGCCCCCCCACAAAGTGGGGGTATTGCCCGCCTCCTATGAAAACCCTGGCACTGGTGAGAACGGAGTGTCCCCACGTGCTAGTAATTGTTGTTGTTGTTGTTGTTGTTGTTGTTGTTGTTGTTGTTGTTGTTGTTGTTGTTGTTGTTGTTGTTGTTGCTGCTGTTGTTGTTGTTGTTGTTGTTAGCGACGCTCGCTGGCGCCGGTATGATCGGAATAATCGGATCCGATTATTCCGATCATTGGATGGTCGGAGTAACCGGATCCGATTATTCCGATCATTGAATGATCGGAGTAATCGGAATCGATTATTCTGATCATGCAACCGCAGTAGAGCACAAGCCCATGTGTATGATCGGAATAATCGGATCCGATTATTCCGATCGTTGAATGATCGGAGTAATCGGATCCGATTATTCCGATCATCCAAGGATCGGAGGAATCGGGTCCGATTATTCCGATCATTGGATGATCGGATGGATCGGATTCGATCAATCCGATCATACAATTGGAATCCCACAGAATCCACATGGGAACCCAATACAATCGGAATCCTATTGTTTTGATCATTGGATGATCGGAATAATCGGATCCGATTATTCCGATCATCCAATGATCGGAGTAATCTGGTCCGAGTATTCCGATCATGCAGTTGGCATCCCACAGAATCCAAATTGGAACCAGATACGATCGGAACCCTATTACTCCGATCGTCCAATGATCGGAGAAATCGGATCCGGGATCCGATTAGTCCGATCATACAGTTGGAATCCCACAGAATCTAAATTCGAACCCAATACAATTGGAATCCTACTACTCCGAGCATTTGATGATCGGGATAATCGAATCCGATTATTCCGATCACTGGATGATCGGAAGGATCAAATTCGATCAATCCGATCATACAATTGGAATCCCACAGAATCCACATGGGAACCCAATACAATCGGAATCTTACTATTCCGATCATTGGATGATCGGAATAACCGAATCCGATTATTCCGATCATCCAATGATCGGAGTAATCGGATCCGATTATTCCGATTATGCAATTGGAGTCCCACAGAATCCATATTGGAACCCAATACAATCGGAATCCTATTACTCCGAGCATCCAATGATCGACAGGATCGGAATCGATTATTCGGATCATCCAATGATCGGAGTAATCGGGTCCGATTGTTCCGATCATTGGATGATCGGATGGATCGGATTCGATCAATCCGATCATACGATTGGAATCCCACAGAATCCACATGGGAACCCAATGCAATCGGAATCCTACTATTCTGATCATTGGATGATCGGAGTGATTGGATCCGATTAGTCCGATCATCCAATGATCGGGGTAATTGGATCCGATTATTCCGATCATACAATTTGAATCCCACAGAATCCACATGTGAACCCACCGCAATCGGAATCTTATTATTCCGATCATGGGATGATCGGAAGGATCGGATTCGATCATTCCGATCGTCCAATTGGAATCCCACAGATTCCGAAATGGAGCCCAATACGATCGGAATCCTATTACGCCGATCATCCAATGATCGGAGTAACTGGATCCGATTATTCCGATCATCCAATGATCGGAGTAACTGGATCCGATTATTCCGATCATCCAATGATCGGAGGAATCGGATCCGATTATTCCGATCGTCCAATTGGAATCCCACAGATTCCAAAATGGAGCCCAATACGATCGGAATCCTATTGCGCCGATCATCCAATGATCGGAGTAATCGGGTCCGACTATTCCGATCATCCAATGATCGGAGTAATCGGATCCGATTATTCCGATCATCCAATGATCGGAGGAATAGGATCATATTATTCCGATCGTCCAATTGGAATTCCACAGATTCCAAAATGGAGCCAAATACGATCGGAATCTTATTGCGCCGATCATCCAATGATCGGAGTCATCGGATCCGATTATTCCGATCATCCAATGATCGGAGTAATCGGGTCCGATTATTCCGACCATCCAATGATCGGAGGAATCGGATCCGATTATTCCGATCGCCCAATTGGAATCCCACAGATTCCAAAATGGAGCCCAATACGATCGGAATCCTATTACGCCGATCATCCAAGGATCGGAGTAATCGGATCCGATTATTCCGATCATCAAATGATCGGAGTAATCGGACCCGATGATTCCGATCATCCAATGATCGGAGGAATCGGATCCGATTCTTCCGATCGTCCAATTGGAATCCCACAGATTCCAAAATGGAGCCCAATACGATCGGAATCCTATTACGCCGATCATCCAATGATCGGAGTAATCGGATCCGATTATTCCGATCGTCCAATTGGAATCCCACAGATTCCAAAATGGAGCCCAATATGATCGGCATCCTATTACGCCGATCATCCAATGATCGGAGTAATCGGATCCGATTATTCCGATCATCCAATGATCGGAGTAATCGGATCCGATTATTCCGATCATCGAATGATCGGAGGAATCGGATCCGATTCTTCCGATCGTCCAATTGGAATCCCACAGATTCCAAAATGGAGCCCAATACGATCGGAATCCTATTGCGCCGATCATCCAATGATCGGAGTAATCGGGTCCGATTATTCCGATCATCCAATGATCGGAGTAACCGGATCCGATTATTCCGATCATCCAATGATCGGAGGAATAGGATCAGATTATTCCGATCGTTCAATTGGAATCCCACAGTTTCCAACATGGAGCCCAATACGATCGGAATCCTATTGCGCCGATCATCCAATGATCGGAGTAATCGGATCCGATTATTCCGATCCTCCAATGATCGGAGTAATCGGGTCCGATTATTCCGATCATCCAATGATCGGAGGAATCGGGTCCGATTATTCCGATCGTCCAATTGGAATCCCTCAGATTCCAAAATGGAGCCCAATACGATCGGAATCCTATTACGCCGATCATCCAATGATCGGAGTAATCGGATCCGATTATTCCGATCATCCAATGATCGGAGTAATCGGATCCGATTATTCCGATCATCCATCCAACGGAGGAATCGGATCCGATTATTCCGATCGTCCAATTGGAATCCCACAGATTCCAACATTCCAACATGGAGCCCAATACGATCGGAATCCTATTACGCCGATCATCCAATGATCGGAGTAATCGGATCCGATTATTCCGATCATCCAATGATCAAAGTAATCGGATACGATTATTCTGATCATCCAATGATCGGAGGAATCGGATCCGATTATTCCGATCGTCCAATTGGAATCCCACAGATTCCAGAATGGAGCCCAATACGATCGGAATCCTATTACGCCGATCATCCAATGATCGGAGAAATCGGATCCGATTATTCCGACCATCCAATGATCGGAGTAATCGGATCCGATTATTCCGATCATCCAAGGATCGGAGGAATCGGATCCGATTATTCCGATCGTCCAAATGGAATCCCACAGATTCCAAAATGGAGCCCAATACGATCGGAATCCTATTGCGCCGATCATCCAATGATCGGAGTAATCGGATCCTATTACGCCGATCATCCAATGATCGGAGTAATCGAATCCGATTATTCCGATCATCCAAGGATCGGGGTAATCGGATCCGATTATTCCGATCATACAATCGGAGTCCAATACACTCGGAACCCAATGCAACCGGAACCCAATACATAATCGGAATCTAATACAATTGGAATCCATTATAATCGGAATCCAATACAATCGGAATTTTATTACTCCGATCATCAAATGATCGGAGTAATCGGATCCGATTATTCCGATCATCCAATACAATCGGATTCGTGGTATTCCGATCATTTGATGATCGGAGTATTCGCATTTGATTATTCCGTTCATCCAATGATCGGAGGAACCGGGTCCGATTATTCCGATCGTCCAATTGGAATCCCAAAGATTCCAAAATGGAGCCCAATACGATCGGAATCCTATTACGCCGATCATCCAATGATCGGAGTAATCGGATCCGATTATTCCGATCATCCAATGATCGGAGTAATCGGATCCGATTATTCCGATCATCCAATGATCGGAGGAATCGGATCCGATTATTCCCATCGTCCAAATGGAATCCCACAGATTCCAGAATGGAGTCCAATACGATCGGAATCGTATTGCGCCGATCATCCAATGATCGGAGTAGTCGGATCCTATTACGCCGATCATCCAATGAACGGAGTAATCGGATCCGATTATTCCGATCATCGAATGATCGGAGGAATCGGATCCGATTATTCCGATCGTCCAATTGGAATCCCACAGATTCCAAAATGGAGCCCAATACGATCGGAATCCTATTGCGCCGACCATCCAATGATCAGAGTAATCGGATCCGATTATTCCGATCATCCAATGATCGGAGTATTCGGATCCGATTATTCCGATCATCCAATGATCGGAGGAATTGGATCCGATTATTCCGATCGTCCAATTGGAATCCCACAGATTCCAAAATGGAGCCCAATACGATCGGAATCCTATTACGCCGATCATCCAATGATCGGAGTAATCGGATCCGATTATTCCGATCCTCCAATGATCGGAGTAATCGGATCCGATTATTCCGATCATCCAATGATCGGAGGAACCGGGTCCGATTATTCCGATCCGTCCAATTGGAATCCCACAGATTCCAAAATGGAGCCCAATACGATCGGAATCCTATTACGCCGATCATCCAATGATCGGAGTAATCGGATCCGATTATTCCGATCATCCAATGATCGGAGTAATCGGATCCGATTATTCCGATCATCCAATGATCGGAGGAATCAGATCAGATTATTCCGATCGTCCAATTGGAATCCCACAGATTCCAGAATGGAGCCCAATACGATCGGAATCCTATTACGCCGATCATCCAATGATCGGAGTAATCGAATCCGATTATTCCGATCATCCAATGATCGGAGGAATCGGATCCGATTATTCCGATCGTCCAATTGGAATCCCACAGATTCCAGAATGGAGCCCAATACGATCGGAATCCTATTACGCCGATCATCCAATGATCGGAGTAATCGGATCCGATTATTCCGATCATCCAATGATCGGAGTAATCGGATCCGATTATTCCGATCATCCAATGATCGGAGGAATCGGATCCGATCATTCCGATCGTCCAATTGGAATCCCACAGATTCCAAAATGGAGCCCAATACGATCGGAATCCTATTACGCCGATCATCCAATGGTCGGAGTACTCGGATCCGATTATTCCGATCATCCAATGATCGGAGTAACCGGGTCCGATTATTCCGACCGTCCAATGATCGGAGGAATCGGGTCCGATTATTCCGATCGTCCAATTGGAATCCCACAGATTCCAGAATGGAGCCCAATACGATCGGAATCCTATTGCGCCGATCATCCAATGATCGGAGTAATCGGATCCGATTATTCCGATCATCCAATGATCGGAGTAATCGGATCCGATAATTCCGATCATCCAATGATCGGAGGAATCGGATCCGATTCTTCCGATCGTCCAATTGGAACCCCACAGATTCCAAAAGTGAGCCCAATACGATCGGAATCCTATTACGCCGATCATCCAATGATCGGAGTAATCGGATGCGATTATTCCGATCATCCAATGATCGGAGTAATCGGATCCGATTATTCCGATCATCCAATGACCGGAGGAATCGGATCCGATTATTCCGATCGTCCAATTGGAATCCCACAGATTCCAAAATGGAGCCCAATGCGATCGGGATCCTATTGCGCCGATCATCCAATGATCGGAGTAATCGGATCCGATTGTTTCGATCATCCAATGATCGGAGTAATCGGATCCGATTATTCCGATCATCCAATGATCGGAGGAATCGGGTCCGATTATTCTGATCGTCCAATTGGAATCCCACAGATTCCAAAATGGAGCCCAATATGATCGGCATCCTATTACGCCGATCATCCAATGATCGGAGTAATCGGATCCGATTATTCCGATCATCCAATGATCGGAGTAATCGGATCCGATTATTCCGATCATCCAATGATCGGAGTAACATCCCCAGGCTGTCTCTTACGACCAATGATCGGAGGAATAGGACAGAATGATTCGAATCGTTCAAATTGGAATCCCACAGATTCAAAAATGGAGCCCAATACGAATCGGAACCCTATACGCCTCGATCATCCAATGATCGGAGTAATCGGATCCGATCATTCCGATCATCCAATGATCGGAGTAACCGGATCCGATTATTCCGATCATCCAATGATCGGAGGAATCGGATCCGATTATTCCGATCGTCCAATTGGAATCCCACAGATTCAAAAATGGAGCCCAATACGATCGGAATCCTATTACGCCGATCATCCAATGATCGGAGTAATCGGATCCGATTATTCCGATCATCCAATGGTCGGAGTAATCGGATCCGATTATTCCGATCATCCAATGATCGGAGGAATCGGGTTCGATTATTCCGATCGTCCCCAATGGAATCCCACAGATTCCAAAACGGAGCCCATACGATCGAATCCCAATTGCGCCGATCATACCATATCCGGAGTAATCGATATCCGATCGGATCCGATTACTCCGATCATTGGATGATCGGAATAATCAGATGCGATTACTCCGATCATCCAATGATCGGGAGAATCAGATGCGATTACTCCGATCATCCAATGATCGGAAGAATCAGATGCGATTACTCCGATCATCCAATGATCGGAAGAATCAGATGCGATTACTCCGATCATCCAATGATCGGAATAATCAGATGCGATTACTCCGATCATCCAATGATCGGAATAAATCGTCTTACGAACTATTCCGATCATCCAAAATCGGAAGGAATCAGATCAATTTATTCCGATCGTCCAATTGGAATCCCACAGATTCCAGAATGGAGCCCAATACGATCGGAATCCTATTACGCCGATCATCCAATGATCGGAGTAATCGGATCCGATTATTCCGATCATCCAATGGTCGGAGTAATCGGATCCGATTATTCCGATCGTCCAATTGGAACCCCACAGATTCCAGAATGGAGCCCAATACGATCGGAATCCTATTACGCCGATCATCTAATGACCGAAGTAATCGGATCCGATTATTCCGATCATCCAATGATCGGAGTAATCGGATCCGATTATTCCGAACATCCAATGATCGGAGGAATCGGATCCGATTATTCCGATCGTCCAATTGGAATCCCACAGATTCCCAAATAGAGCCCAATACGATCGGAATCCTATTACGCCGACCATCCAATGATCGGAGTAATCGGATCCGATTATTCCGACCGTCCAATGATCGGAGTAGTCGGATCCGATTATTCCGATCATCCAATGATCGGAGGAATCGGATCCGATTATTCCGATCGTCCAAATGGAATCCCACATATTCCAAAATGGAGCCCAATACGATCGGAATCCTACTGCGCCAATCATCCAATGATCGGAGTAATCGGATCCGATTATTCCGATCATCCAATGATCGGAGTAATCGGATCCGATTATTCCGATCATCCAATAATCGGGGTAATCGGATCCGATTATTCCGATCACACAATCGGAATCCAATACACTCGGAACCCAATACAACCGGAACCCAATACAATCGGAACCCGTCGGAATCCAATACAATGGGAATCCATTATAATCGGAACCCAATACAATCGGAATCTTATTACTCCGATCATCAATGATCGAGTAATCGGATCCGATATTCCGATCATCCAAGGATCGATTAATCGGATCCGATTATTCCGATCATCCAATACGAATCGATTCGGTGCTATTCCGATCATTTGAAGATCGGAGTAATCGCATTTTGATTATTCCGATCATCCAATGATCGGAGGAATCGGATCCGATTATTCCGATCGTCCAATTGGAATCCCACAGATTCCAAAATGGAGCCCAATACGATCGGAATCCTATTACGCCGATCATCCAATGATCGGAGTAATCGGATCCGATTATTCCGATCATCCAATGATCGGAGTAATCGGATCCGATTATTCCGATCATCCAATGATCGGAGGAATCGGATCCGATTATTCCGATCGTCCAATTGGAATCCCACAGATTCCAAAATGGAGCCCAATACGATCGGAATCCTATTACGCCGATCATCCAATGATCGGAGTAATCGGATCCGATTATTCCGATCATCCAATGATCGGAGTAATCGGATCCGATTATTCCGATCATCCAATGATCGGAGGAATCGGTCCGATTATTCTGATCGTCCAATTGGAATCCACAGATTCCAAAATGGAGCCCAATACGATCGGAAACCTATTACGCCGATCTCCAATGATCGGAGTAATCGGATCGATTATTCGATCATCCAATGATCGGAGTAATCGGATCCGATTATTCCGATCATCCAATGATCGGAGGAATCGATCCGATTATTCCGATCGTCCAATTGGAATCCCACAGATTCCAAAATGGAGCCCAATACGATCGGAATCCTATTGCGCCGATCATCCAATGATCGGAGTAATCGGATCCGATTATTCCGATCATCCAATGATCGGAGGAATCGGATCCGATTATTCCGATCATCCAATGATCGGAGGAATCGGATCCGATTATTCCGATCGTCCAACTGGAACCCCACAGATTCCAAAATGGAGCCCAGTACGATCGGAATCCTATTACGCCGATCATCCAATGATCGGAGTAATTCCGATCATCCAATGGTCGGAGTAATCGCATTTGATTATTCCGATCATCCAATGATCGGAGGAATCGGATCCGATTATTCCGATCGCCCAAATGGAATCCCACAGATTGCAAAATGGAGCCCAATACGATCGGAATCCTACTGCGCCGATCATCCAATGATCGGAGTAATCGGATCCGATTATTCCGATCATCCAATGATCGGGGTAATCGGATCCGACTATTCCGATCATCCAATGATCGGGGTAATCGGATCCAATTATTCCGATCATGCAATCGGAACCCAATACACTCGGAACCCAATACAACCGGAACCCAATACAATCGGAACCCATTATAATCGGAATCCAATACAATCGGAATCCATTATAATCGGAATCCAATACAATCGGAATCCTATAACTCCGATCATCCAATGGTCGGAGTCATCGGGTCCGATTATTCCGATCATCCAATGATCGGAGTAATCGTATCCGATTATTCCGATCATCCAATACAATCGGATTCGTGGTATTCCGATCATTGGATGATCGGAGTAATCGCATCTGATTGTCCCGATCATTGGATGCCTCAGCCTGCCTCGCTCGGCAGCAGTATCGGCAGGTTTTCCTCCTCTGGCCCCCTCCTCCCTTCTTCCTCACCTCCTCCTCCCCTCCGCCCCTCCTTCCCTCTTTCCCCTCCCCTCCTCCCCTCTTCCTCCCCTCTTTCCCCTCCCCCCCTCCTCCCCTTTGGCGGCGCGCGCACGGGGGTGACGCGAGGAGGGGTGGGCCTTCTAAGGCGGCGCGCTTCTTAGAAGGCAGAAGGGGCCTTCTTATGAAGGGCCTGGAGGCTTTCAGGAAGGCCTCTCGCAAGCACGGAGGGCTTCGGAGCACGGCCCCCGTCTTCTCGGACCCCCCCCGCGCCTTCTTAGAGGGGTGCGCGCCGCCCCAAACGTCCGCCGATGTATGTTTTTTCTTCAAGGCGCGGCCCCAGAGGTCCCGACCCTTCCCCCAGAGGGCGGCTCTTCGTCCCGGATCCACTTTTGATGGCCCCCGGTCCCGATGATCGGGAGCGGAAAAGAGGGGGGTGATGACTAGGGGGGGGTGGATATCATGGCGTGGGCCATGATATTTCTCTGATTTCATGGCGCCTCTTCTTATTTCATTACGTCCCTGGCCCCCCCGCTGGGCCGCGCACATGCCGCCGGTCATGATCAGCACCCCCCCCTCTTTGACGCCCCCCTCTTTGCCGCTCCCGAGATGAGGCCGAAATCCAGGACAAACCGCCGGATTGAAGAAACACACATTCTCGGATCTCGGGGTCCCTGGTCCCCGCCGGGGCGCGCGCGCGCGCCACGCCGCCGAAGAGGCGGCTGGACCCCGCGGGCCTCTCTGACGCCGGCCCGCCGGCCAGGGGCAGCAAAAGGGGGGGGGGGCGCGAGCGGGGACCCCGGCCGAGGAGGCGGTGTCTCGGCGAGAGCCGGGCTCTTCGAGCTCCTCTCGGGCTGCTGGTCTGTGCCGTCCCCGGCTCCGCGTGAGGAGTGGCGGCCAGCCTCGAGAGCCTGGCGCGGCAATTCTTTTCCACGACAGGCGTTTTCGCCCCGCTTCGGGCCCTGGGGCCCAGACAGATTGATCCGGCTCGAAAAATGGCGCAGAGCGATTGGGTCCTGGGCTCCGTTTTTTTTTTTTGTTGTTGTTGTTCAATGTTGCAATTCTTCCGCGACCTCGGATATCAGGGAAGAGGGGGCCATGATATCTCCCCAGGTTTCATGACGCCTCTTTTTATTTTAGTGCTTCCCCGAGCCCCCCCTGGGCTGGGCACGCGCCGCCAGCCATGATTTGCACGCCCCCCCCTCCTCTTGGACGCCCTCCCTCTTGGACGCCCCCGATTCCCCGGTGCGGGCCCTCAGGGGCGCCCCCAGCACTGACCCGAAGTGGCTTACCTGCTCGAACCCGGCCCCCCTCGCGCCCCCGCAGAGCCGCGCGCCGAGGGTCCTTCTTGCCCCGGGGTCGCTCTCTTGCTCGCGGCCGACTGCCCTCCTCCTGGCCGCTCAGGAGCGCAACAGGGACGCGCACGTGTGCAGGAACCCACGCTGGTTTCGAGAGTACGTGTTGTGCGAGCGTTCGTACCGCGAGGCCAGTCTCGCGGACTGGGGGGGGCGTACTCATGTGCGTGGGCGCGTGCGTTCTCTGTGGGCTCCCCAGCTGCTGCGCCTTCTCTCGGCGGCGCCCGCAGAGGGGGGCGTCGCGAGGTGCGCGGCCTTCTGAGGAGGCGGAGGGTGCTTCTCAGAGAGCTTCACGTAGAGGCCGGGCGGGCTGTACGGAGCCCCCTCGGGAGCCCCGAGGCGGGGGTCAGTGCAGACGGGGGTCAGCCAGAGCGCCGGATCTTGCAGGCTCCTGCAACGCCAGGGTTGCATTGACCCGGGTTAGCGCCCAGGATCCTGCAATGCCCGCCTGACCCGGGTTTGTTTTGATTTGGGTCCGTAGATTCCCGAGCCCCCTGCCTTATGGAAGCCGCCCGCCTTCTTAGAAGCCCACTCCTGTCGCGCCACCCCCTTGTGGGCGCCTTCAGCAAGCGCTATGCCCTCCTCCTCCTGGCTGCTGCGCCTTCTCCTCATGCGCGTGGCTGCATTTGTCGGAGTGTTGAATCCTGACCTGCTGAGCTAGGCAATCGGTATTGTTGGACACCCCCTGGGCGCCCAGACGCCCTCGCCTCGGCGCCAGCCATGTGCCCTTAGGAAGCGAGGCTCACGCTGCTGGAGGGTCTCGGGGGTCCGCCGACACTGGCCCCTACAGGCAACAGCGTTCCCGCTCGAGACCTTTCACTTTTTGCTCAGGTCTGGCGCTGTTGTTCGCAGCCGAAGACTGGACGTCCAACAGAACCATGGCTCCCGCTCGATGCTTCCGCGTTTTTCCCTCCAGAGGGGCGCTCTCGCCTCGGCGTTGTTCTGCCCCCCTGGAGCATGGACGCTCTCACTCGATACGTCCGCGGGTTGTACTCAGGACTGGCGCTCCTTGCCCGCCGCCGAGAATCGGACTGCCAACAACCAGCGCTTCCGCGTGATGCGCCCTCGCGTCTCGGTCGGGAGAGGCGCTCTCGCCGTGGCGTTGCCACCCGCCCCCTTTCACGGCAAGAACGACCCCGCCCGACAATCCCCTCGGCTCTTGGCTTGGGAGCGGGGTCCTCGTCTCGGCATCGCCTCTGGAGTGCTTCCGGGTGGCCCCTGGAGGGCCCTCGAAGCAGGTCGGGCCTCCACGGGGCCCAGAAGGGGTGCCCACGGAGTCTCAAGAGCGTTCCGCGAGGCCTCCGGACGGCCCAAGAGAGTCCCAAGACGGCCCGAGGAGCCATCGAAGAACATTAAGAGTAAGTCGGGCATGTCCCTCTACAGGAGGAGTATGCAACAATAGTAGAATTATCCCGGCAAAGCAACCTAACAGCGATGTGTAGGAGCATATCTGGAAGCATTCCCCTTACGATTCGGATGAGAATCCACTTGCAGAATTCTGCTGTTCTCGCAGTCGTAGTCGCATTCGCGATGACAGTCGCAGTGGCAACGGCAGTCGCAGTCACAGCCTCAGCCTCAGCCTGCCTCAGCCTCAGCCTCAGCCTGCCTCAGCCTCAGCCTGCCTCAGCCTCAGCCTCAGCCTGCTTCAGCCTCAGCATCAGTCTGCCTTCAGCCTCGGCCTCAGCCTCAGCCTGCCTCAGCCTCAGCCTGCATCAGCCTCAGCCCCAGCCTCAGCCTGCCTCAGCATCAGCCTGCCTCAGCCTCAGCCTCAGCCTGCCTCAGCCTCAGCCTCAGCCTGCTTCAGCCTCAGCCTCAGTCTGCCTTCAGCCTCGGCCTCAGCCTCAGCCTGCCTCAGCCTCAGCCTGCATCAGCCTCAGCCTCAGCCTCAGCCTGCCTCAGCATCAGCCTGCCTCAGCCTCAGCCTCAGCCTGCCTCAGCCTCAGCCTCAGCCTCAGCCTGCTTCAGCCTCAGCCTCAGTCTGCCTTCAGCCTCGGCCTCAGCCTCAGCCTGCCTCAGCCTCAGCCTGCATCAGCCTCAGCCTCAGCCTCAGCCTGCCTCAGCCTCAGCCTCAGCCTGCCTCAGCCTCAGCCTGCCTCAGCCTCAGCCTCAGCCTGCTTCAGCCTCAGCCTCAGTCTGCCTTCAGCCTCGGCCTCAGCCTCAGGCTGCCTCAGCCTCAGCCTGCATCAGCCTCAGCCTCAGCCTCAGCCTGCCTCAGCATCAGCCTGCCTCAGCCTCAGCCTCAGCCTGCCTCACCTCAGCCTGCCTCAGCCTCAGCCTCAGCCTCACCGGCCTCACTCAAAGCCTCGCCTCAGCCTCAGCCTCAGCCTGCCTCTGCCTCACCTCAGCCTCGTCAGCCTCAAGCCGCAGCGGCCTCACCTCGCCTCAGCCCAGCGGCCTCAACCTACCTGCCTCGGTGAAGCTCAGCCCTCACCTGCCTTGCTCGTCCCAGCAAGCCTCAACATCAGCCTCTCCTCAGCCTCAGCCTCAGCCTCAGCCTGCCTCTGCCTCAGCCTCAGCCTGCTTCAGCCTCAACCTCAGTCTGCCTTCAGCCTCGGCTTCAGCCTCAGCCTGCCCAGCCTCAGCCTGCATCAGCCTCAGCCTCAGCCTCAGCCTGCCTCAGCATCACCCTGCCTCAGCCTCAGCCTCAGCCTGCCTCAGCCTCAGCCTCAGCCTGCTTCAGCCTCAGCCTCAGCCTGCCTTCAGCCTCGGCCTCCGCCTCAGCCTGCCTCAGCCTCAGCGTGCACCAGCCTCAGCCTCAGCCTCAGCCTCAGCCTCAGCCTCAGCCTCAGCCTGCCTCAGCATCAGCCTGCCTCAGCCTCAGCCTCAGCCTGCCTCAGCCTCAGCATCAGCCTCAGCCTCAGCCTGCCTCAGCCAAAGCCTCAGTCTGCCTTGAGCCTTGGCCTCAGCCTCAGCCTGCCTCAGCCTCAGCCTGCATCAGCCTCAGCCTCAGCCTCAGCCTGCCTCAGCATCAGCCTGCCTCAGCCTCAGCCTGCCTCTGCCTCAGCCTCAGCCTGCTTCAGCCTCAGCCTCAGTCTGCCTTCAGCCTCGGCCTCAGCCTCAGCCTGCCTCAGCCTCAGCCTGCCTCAGCCTCAGCCTCAGCCTGCCTCAGCATTCAAAAGGTGGCCCGGGAATGGAATTCTGGGAACTCGAAGAACACGAAGTGGCCTACAGTTGGCTCCGGGCATTCAAAATCATGCCCAGGAATGGAGTTCTGTGAACTCGAAGAACACGAAGTGGCCTACAGTTGGCTCCGGGCATTCAAAATGTGGCCCGGGAATGGAGTTCTAGAAACTCGAAGACCCCGAAGTGGCCTACAGTTGGCTCCGGGCATCCAAAATGTGGCCCGGGAATGGAGTTCTGGGAACTCGAAGACCACGAAGTGGCCTACAGTTGGCTCCGGGCATTCAAAATGTACGCCGGGAATGGAGTTCTGGGAACTCGAAGACCACGAAGTGGCCTACAGTTGGCTCCGGGCATCCAAAATGTACGCCGGGAATGGAGTTCTAGCAGCGCCAAGAGCGATTTTGCGAGGATGTCCCAGGCGATTTGGGCTTCGACGGCAGCCGCCCTGGGTCCCGCCCCGACCCCACTGTGGAGTCATCTGCTGCTTTCTTTTGACACCACTAGAAACCTATCAGTCTTCGCTGTTAGGTAAAAATCGTCAGGGGACGATTTCTCCATTATTTTTTGATCACAGTTGATTAATTTTTGACTATTTTTCCATTTTCCTTCCAAACTCCGCCTGTAGGATGACACGCACGACCTAACATTGAGACACGCACAGGCCAGGGAGGCCCAATAACCCCCTAAGAGGATCCCTGACCGCTTTACAAGACTCCCACGATGCCCTAAGGCAGGTACAGACCGTCCCAACAACCCCGGGATAACCCTGTACTTTCCCTTGGGATCTCAGCATCTTTCATTTCGGCTTGTGCTCCTCGTCCTTTTTCTCCTTGTAAGGTTTGGGCCCAACAGACTTGGGCACGCTAACACACTTCTGGTACATCCCACAATTTCTGGTCGACTCACCCGTCTCGCAGACGCCATGCCGAAGATGTTGAGCGCGGTCGCCCTGTGCACGTTCCCGTTGCTTGCTGCTGGGAGTCCAGAGGTCTCGGACACGCAGATGTTCACTGTCAGCACCCTCCTCAGCTTGAACGGCACCGAGACCGAGAAGTCCATGATGGTAGACTCAGGGTCGAGCCCGTGGCCATCTGATCCCACGTGCATCAACGGCTGGATTCAAGGGGACGGCTATGGCGGTAGCGAGACATATCTTGGCATCGCTGCCGACTGCGACGCCTGTATACAGATGGTCTTGAGTAGCGACCCAAGTGCTGCAGCGGCCACATTTCGAACTCCTGGCCTCACCTCTCGCGTTGGCCAGTGCTACATCGAGCACGGGTACGCGGGCTCGAACGGGAGCCCATGGTGGATCACCATCCCGCTCGCTGGATGGACTCCGCCGGCAACGCCAACTCCAGCGGGCGGTGCAGGCTCCGGGGCTTCCGCCATTGGCGATCCACACCTGCAGAACGTTCACGGTGAACGCTTCGACTTGATGAAGGAGGGCAAGCACATTCTGATAAACATCCCTCGTGGAAAGGACGCTGAGCACGCATTGCTTCGCGTGCAAGCCGATGCGCGCAGGTTGGGTGGCAACTGCGCGGATATATATATTTCCAAGCGGTGAACGTCACGGGCTCATGGGCAGAGGCAAAGCAAGCTGGAGGGTATCATCACAGCGTGTCGCAAACCGACGCCGAGACTCCAGAATGGGTTGCTTTCGGTAAGGTTGAGCTCAAAGTCGTTCGTGGACGTACGGACACTGGCCTCCGCTATCTGAATGTGTACGTGAAGCACCTAGGGCGAGCAGGATATGCTGTCGGAGGTCTATTGGGCGAGGACGACCACGAAGACGTAATCGTTCCCTCGGAGGCATGTGTTACGCACATGGCCCTGGTGGGCACGGGGGCAGCAGGCCTGACAGCTTCGTCAGTGGCCTCGGTCGCAGTGGCAAGCCTTGCCTGACCAGGCCGCCGCGCCCCCGCGCCACCGGGCTTAATATGATGACCCCTCGCGGGCGCCCGGTCATCATCCCAGCCAGGCGAGAAAGGGATATAATGCCCTGCGACGGGATTTTTTTGTGCATCCCACCATAGATTCACTCACCAAGTGTTGAGGAACAGCTAAGTCTTGTTTTCCCCGTATCGATGGATGGATGGAAAAATAATCATCATCATCATCACCATCATCATCATTATCATTATCATTATCATTATCATTCTCATTCTCATTATCATTATCATTATCATTATCATTATCATTATCATTATCATTATCATTATCATTATCATCATCATCACCATCATCAGCAGCGTCATCATCATCATCATCATCATCATCAGCAGCAGCAGCAGCATCATCATCATCATCATCATCATCATCACCATCATCATCATCATCATCATCATTATCATCATCATCATCATCATCATCATCATCATCGTCATCATCATCATCATCATCATTGTCATTGTCATTGTCATTGTCATTGTCATTGTCATCATCATCACAATC
>CAUYUJ010021866.1:55448-65448 GCA_963575745.1 Prorocentrum cordatum | reverse complement strand
CCTCCAGTCTGAGACTCCCTCCCCATTTACTCAGGAACGGCGCTCCCGCTTGCGACTTCCTCAGTGTAGTCTGGGTCAAATTGCGTCGCTGTTCCCATGGGCTACAACAACAACGGCTCCCGCCTGACACTTCTTCCAACTTTACTCAGGGCCCCCGCTCCCGCCTGAGATTTCCTCCCAACTTACTCAGGATCGCCGGCTTCCGCTGGCCGCGCGCGGGGGAGGGGCCGCGGGCCTCCAACACCTCGCCGAGCAGCACCAGAGGTGTTACATGGCGCTGTTTATGGCGCGACCCATGGCGAAGCCTTTGTTAACCTGTGTTGGAATAGCTGGCGCAAACCATGGCGCAAGCTGAATCGCAATTCGCGGCGCAAATCATCGTCGTCCCTTCCTCTTGCCCCTCTAATCCCTCCCTTCCTCCGATCCCTTCGTCCTCTCTTTTTGGTTTTTCCCTTTCGTTTCCCTGTTTAGGGGCTTCTCAAATTACACGTAGCCAGGAATGAATGTAACCCCCCAAAAGGGGGTACGATCGAAGACGAAGAGAACGGGTATCCAGGGGTTGGGATATGCCTAGTGAATGACACGCGGGCCGGTAGGAGCGAACAGTCTTGTAATGAATGTTGTTGTTGTTGCTGCTGCTGCTGCTGTTGTTGTTGTTGTTGTTGTTGTTGTTGTTGTTGTTGTTGCTGTTGCTGCTGCTGCTGCTGCTGCTGCTGCTGTTGTTGTTGTTGTTGTGGTTGTTTGTTAGCCAGTAAGCAGTTATCAATGTTTTTGGCGCTCTCGCCTCGGCGTCGGCTAAATTTTCATTGAAACTGAGGCTCACGCTCAAGCGGTTTGGGCGGTGCCAGAACCAGCCCCCGAACAACAACAACGCTCCTGCTCGAGACTTCCTCCTTTTTTACTCAGGGCCGGTTCTTTTGCACACCGCCGGCAGCCGCCGTCCCAACACAAACCAGCACTACCGCTCGCCGTTTTACTTGGGACTGGCGCGGTGCTGTTTCTCTCTTCGGCGCCGCCCCCAGCAACAACAACGCTCCCGCTCGAGACTTCCTCCCTTTTTTACTCAAAGCGGTGCTCCTCCTCGCCGCCGCAAACCGCCGTCCCGACAAAACCAGCGCTCCCGCCCGAGGCTTCCTCCCGTTTTACGCTGGTCTGGCGCTTTACTCTCCAGCAAGAACAACAATCCCGCTCGAGGCTTCCTTTTTTTTCCTGCAGGATGGTGCTGTTCCTCGCCGCCGATAGCCTCCGTCCCGACAAACCAGCGCTTCCGCTCGAGACTTCCCTTCTTACTCAAGGCGGTGTTCCTCCTTGCCGCCGACAGCCGCCGTCCCAACAAAACCAGCGATTCCGCTCGAGATTTCGTTTTGTTCCCCACATCCAAAGTGGGGTTCTTGTTTTCTCTGGACACCCCGCGCAGGAACAGGAACCCACCATCATCATCATCACTCATTCCTCACTCACTCACTCATCATCCCTCACACACTCACTCACTCACTCACTCACTCACTCACTCACTCACTCACTCACTCACTCACTCACTGACTCATCAGCACTCACTCACTCACACGCTCATGTGATGATGATGATGGTGATGATGATGATGATGATGATGATGATGATGATGATGATGATGATGATGATGATGAGTGTGCGCGTGAGAGAGTGTGATGATCATCATCATCACCAGTCAGTCAGTCAGTCACTCACTCACTCACTCGCCCTGGGCCTCGTCTGTGAGTGACTTGCGAGGAAGTCTCAAGCGGGAGCCCCCTCCCTATGGGGCCCGCGGATCATGTTACTAATCCGAGCGGGTCATCCAATTCTTGTATCTGTCGCCACTTTTGGGCTCTCGCGTTGCCAGAACGCCATTCCCAGGTCACATTTGTGAGTGAATTGCGAGGAAGTCTCAAGCGGGAGCCCCTTCCTATGGGGCCCGCGGATCATGTTACTTATCCGAGCGGGTCATCCAATTCTTATATCCGTCGCCACTTTTGGGCTCCCGCGCTGCCAGAACGCCATTCCCAGGCCACATTTGTGTTTGAATTGCGAGGAAGTCTCAAGCGGGAGCCCCCTCCCTATGGGGCCCGCGGATCATGTTACTAATCCGAGCGGGTCATCCAATTCTTGTAACCGTCGCCACTTTTGGGCTCTCGCGCTGCTAGAATGCCATTCCCAGGCCGCATTTTGAATGCCCGGAGCCAACTGTAGGCCACTTCGTGTTCTTCGTGCTCCCAGAACACCACTCCCGGGCCACATTTAGAATGCCCGGAGCCAACTGAAGGCCACTTCGTGTTCTTCGTGTTCCCAGAACACCACTCCCGAGCCACAACAGGAGGGCGAGAGGTCGGGGGCAACGTAGAAAGCGGGGGGAGGGCCCGCGCCAGGGCGAAAATTACTATACGCAGAAGAGACAGCCAGAACGCCTCACCAACCACGTTGACGACGGTGAGGGCTTTCTCTAGATTCGCCCAGAGGATTCTCATGTGGGGTCCTTCCGTCGGAGTAATTTTATGCTGGAGTAGCGCCCTACTCTCTTCAGCATTGGCGCCGCTCCCAGCAGCAACAGCGGCCCTGCTCGAGACTTATTCCCTTTGCGTTCAAAGCCAAGTCCTTGCCTCGCCGCCGACAGCCCCCATCCCCACCAAGGCAATCCTGTCGTTCGATACTTTCTTGCTCTTTACCCTTGGCTCGGGCTCCACTGGCGGTCTCGCATCGGCGCAGCAAGGCGCGGGCATGCGTTTTCGAGGCGGGATATTTAGAAATTCCTCGGAGGAGGTGTTTGCAAGACCTCATTGGGCGGGAGATCTGGGAATGGGAATAACGGGCCCCGCTATAGAACAAAACTCCCCCATGATGGGGATGGTTATCATGATGGTCGCATGCTTCGTGTGGAAAAACATCGCGCGTGAGGGTAAACTGATTGTTGTTGTGGTTGTTGAGAACGACGGATTTCAGACACCCCCCCTGGAGAGGGGGGAGGGGGTGGCATCGCATCGCATTTGGGGGGTGCTGCACCTACGAGATTCCTACGGGATCCCTGGCATTCCTGGATTCCTGTGGATCCGTCTGGATTCGTGGGGCTCCCGGGCATTCCAAGGGATTCGTGCGGATGTGTGCAGAGTGTTCTGAATTTCTGGGGATTCCTTCGCATCCCTCAGGATTCTTTTAGGAATCCATCGGATTTCTGAAGGAGGCTTCGGGGAACCCAGGATTCCCGCGGATTCCATCGGATTTTTGTGAATTCCCAGCGAATTCGGATTCCGATGGATTTCTTTGGATTCGGGGGGAGTCTTTCAGATTGTTCATGGTTTCAGAGGATCCCGGCGCCCGCAAGGATTCCTCAGGATTCATAGGGTTTCCAACTCTAAAGGAGGTTGGGGCAAAGGCGAGAGAAAGCGAGCGTTTGTCTGCGGCCGTTTGTGCTCAAGCGGCTGGCCGCCAACATATGATTGTGCTTCATCGCGAGGCACACTATTTGCCATTGGGACCGAAAATATCTTCGATTGACATGGCCCGTCGCTCCCGCGACGATCTCCTACTTTTGGAATTGCCGTCGCTACGGTACAACAGAATTGGATATGGGCTTCGCCTTAGGCGAAGCTTCTGGTTGGGCCTCCCACCCCCCTTCAAATTTGTAAGCGGAGCTGGCCTATGGTGGTCAACTCTAGCTCTACTCTCCACCATCCACGGCACTATGTGGTGGATTATTGACATGGTGGAACATCAGGGTGCAGTGGGTTTGCGCGGAGGAATGTGCATGAGTACGCACAATCGCAAGGACAGTTGCAGTGGTATCTCCGTTCTCGCGGAGGCCTCTTATATGAGTCCCACTTCCCTGCGCTATTGCACTCCTGAAGTCCACCGTCCTGCTCTAATTGGGCACTTTTCTGAAGACGCATGGTAACGTGCGATGCGACATTGTGCCGCCTCCACCCCCCGCAAGTTAATTGCAGCACGCCGCAACCCCCAGCCACGAACGTCTGACCACGACCTAAAGGGCCACTGGATTGGTATCACCATCTTCGGCTTCCTGTGGGTCGCTGTCGGATGTGCTGTGGGGCATATGCAGCGTGGCGGGGGACACGCGCGTTCAACCGGCCCCCACTGGGACCCTGCCGGTAATGCACCTTTTCCGCGAATTCGTTCGCGAGGTTCGCGCCTGGTTCAACGTGGCACAGGCGGTATGACCCCTCCCAACAGGCCGCAGGACTGCAGCGTGGTTTGGGAGGGCTCGCGAATCACGGCGTAAGCATCGGTGGTCGCCACGCTGACGGCGCCACCTACATCGTGTTCCTCCTCAGCGCTAAGTTTGGAAATCTAGAGGAGGAGCGCCGACGGAATTCAGGAACTGCTCTCGTCGACTTTCGCGTCCATGCGGGAGAGGATCGACCAGAGGTCAGCGCGCTGTGAGATCGCCCGTTTCGAGGTCGAGACCGCGGGCTTCAATATCCCCAACTTCCAGATCCTAACAGTCATCCTGTTCAGGGCTCTGGGAGTGGGCGCGTCGCGTGCACAACAACTACAACAACCGGTCGACCACCAAATGCCAAGGGCCCAGCAATAATCTGACTTCCTACTAGAACGCACGAGGTCCCATGCTCACATTGCCGAGCGAACCCCTGGCAACATTGGTGGTGTATTTAGTTGCTGTCATCGTGCCGAAACCTTCCACGCTGAAACCAATGCAGGGCAACCTGCCACCAGCGCCTGGAACGATGATCCACAACCAACAGAAGCCACCACCTTATTGACTCAACATGGTGGCCAGCCTATGGGGTCGCAAGACTCATGGACTCGATGTCGGGGGCCGTCGGCAACGGCAGCCCCTGCCCGAGCCGCTGCCCTTGTAGGCTCAGCGGGGCGACCCGCCGAATCTAAATGTGACTGTGGGGCCGACGTCGACACTTCATCAGATGAAGGAACTGGTGCCTTATATCATTCTGACGTGCCTACGTGCCCGACAGAAGAGCAACAGGTCCAGTGGTTATTTCTAGGATACCAGAAACAAACACGCCGCTGGATACGTTTTATGAAGATATCACTTCGTAAGGCACGACGTGTCCGACGGGCGTTCAGAGCAAAGGGTAAGGGTGGAGGCAACGGTAAAGGCATTCGACGGCGACCACATGGCAGAGGAATGTTGGCATTCTTGGTATCCCTCACTGGACCGCAGTGCGAAGACATTTTCCTGGGAACGGGTAGAGGCCGTAGGCGCACCTCAGGAAAAAAAGGGTAAGGGGCGTCGGGGTAACCCGAAAGATGCCAATGGGGGAACCATGGAATGTGATATCTGCTATAGCACACAACTTTTCCGTCGTGGATGCCTTCAGAATTATTGAAGAATCGCGCTATCGCGCGGATTTTCTCACAATTTACAGAGGAATCGCGCTCTCGCGTGGGATGTCCTCGCAATTCATTCCGACGCCGCGACCTCGACATTCGGGAGTCACGCTCTCGCTGTGGATTTCCTCACGATTGATTTTTGAGTCGCGCTATCGCTCGAGACGTCCTCGCGAATTAATGCAGGACCCACGCTTCAGCAACCCGCCTGCTCGACTTGGTCGCCTGGGCTCGCCTTCCCGACCCGCCCGCTATGGGTTTGCCCATCCGATCTGCCCGTCTGGTTCTACCAGTTGTTTTCGGCTCCTTGCCCCCCTCCTGCCTGTTGCTCTCGTGCTCCATCCTTCTCCCTTCCCCTTCCACCCGCCCGCTCTTTCCATGTTTTAGGGGCTGCGCTAAATACGCGTGGCAGGTAAGGAAGATACACCCCCACGGGGGTACGATCGAAAACGACGAGGGCGGGTACCAAGGGTATGGGATATACGTATTGGACGGCACGTGAGGAGATAGGAACGAGCAATATTAAGCTGATTGTTGTTGTTGTGGCTCTTGTTGGTTGTTGTGATTGCGGTTGCTGTTGCCGTTGTTGTTGCTGCTGCTGCTGTTGCTGTTATTGTTGTTGTTATTGTTGTTGTCGTTGTTGTTGTTGTTGTTGTTGTTGTTGTTGTTGTTGTTGTTTACGTTGTTGTTTCGTTGTTGTTTGTTGTTTGTTGATGGTTGTTGCTTGTTGGTTGTTGTTTGTGGTTAAGGTTGTGTTTGTTGTTGGAATTACTGTTGTTGTGGTTGTTGTTGTTGTTGTTGTTGTTGTTGTTGTTGCTGTTGTTGCTGTTGTGGTGGTGGTGGTGGTGGTTGTGGTGGTGGTGGTGGTTGTGGTGGTGGTGGTGGTGGTTGTTGTGGTTTTGGTTGTGGTTTTGGTTGTGCGTGTTTGTTCGGCGTGTCCTCAGGAGGGGGGGTCCCACCGCCAGGGGATGGGCGGGGGCCGATGTCGGGCAGAACGTCGCCTTCCTCCAGAGGGGTATGTCTTCTATTCGACTCGTGGATCTCCTGTCTTGGCCACGAGGTGTTCGTACCCTGGTGAGCAGGGGTTCTCCCTGTCGTTCGTTTCGCCCGTTCCTGCTCACGAGTCCAGTTGTCTCCTCCCTGACTGCCAAGGCTGCACGTCCCGTACGACGAGCGACGATTGCGATTGGTTGGTGGTGGTGCTCATGCCTCACGGGGTGATCAGGAGAGGAAGCACGCCCACAGCGATTTCGTATCAGGACCGTGTGCGTGCGAGACATAAGCCTTCCCTCGGTGCAAGGACGTCCGGCCCACGCGTGGAGGCGTTGACTGGCCACAAGAGGAGGCTCGCAGCGGCCCCTTCGAGGAGGGACAGGAGGGCGCGCACCCAGGCGCTCGCCGACCCGGCGATGTGCAAGCTCGCGGTCACGCGGCTTCGCAACCAGTGGAGGAGCGCCGAGCGCCCCCCTTGCGCTCGCGGGCGCGCCCGCGCTCTCACTGTATGGTTGTTCTGGGGGCCCGCCATCTCTTTCGGCCGCGCCCTCCTCCTCCTCCTCCTCCTCCTCCTCCTCCTCCTCCTCCTCCTCCTCCTCTTGCATGGTGACACAATTCGCCATAACGGCATCCCCGTTAAGGCCTTTCCGCTAGCGCAGCCTTCCCCTGCCTCGCCGCCGACGCAAAAAGTTTGTTCTGGGGACTTTCCCTCGGGTCCACGTGACGGATCTGTTCGGCCCCAGTTCGGGCGTTCCAGAGAGGTCCTTGCCTTCGAGGATCGAAGGAATTGCCACTTTTTTCTCGGCGGGAGCGGCGGAAGGGCGGCGGAAGGCGTCCGAAGTAAAAACGAGGCCGCCTCCGACGGCGGCAGCTGGCGGAAGGGCGGCGGAAGGGCGGCGGAATGGGCGGAAGTAAAGCACGACCGTTTCGGTTGAATTTTTTCCATGAGGCCCATCACGTAACTTCCAGCGTCACGAGGGTGTAGTGCGCGCAACAAAAAAAGCAAGTCAAACATGCGCCCCCCAAGAGATGGAAACGTTTTGGGTTCAGGGCCTTCTGCAATCCGCCAAATCGACTCCAGCTCGTCGCCAGCTCGATTCCACTTTTCGGGTCGAGCTCGACCCCGGGCGACGGTCCGGGGCGGCCCACGCGACCCCCAGCAAACCATCTCTCTCCGTGACGCCCCCCCTCGCCTCGACCCAAGATGTGTGTGTGTGGCCCGTTTAGCCCGACCGCTGGCGCAGTAACCTCTGCCTCGCCGCCGACGAGTGTATATATAAATATATATATATATGCATATCTATATATATGTATTTATATTTACACGTGTATATATACATATATGTATATATGTGTATACATACATGTACATGTGTATCTATATTGAGATAAGTATGTTAGGTGTGTGTGTGCGCGCGGCCGGGTGGGAGCTTGAGAGGCGAGGGGGACGTCACGGATCGGAGGAGGCAAAGCTACCCACATCTCTACCCTTGCCTCGTTTCCCCCTGGGTTGTCGCCACCGCTGGATTCGCCTCGAAATCCCAGTGAGAGCGCACCCTGGGAGAGTGCTCTTGGGAGCAGCGGCGTCGGCACCTCTTGGGCTCCCCAGCGGAAGGTGCTGGTCTGCCAGGGGTCGGTCAGGCCGCGCCCGAGACGGGCGCTCGATGCGGCATCGACGCACAAGCGGGGCGAGGGACTCCAGGAGGGTTCCCAGACCCAGACCCTTGACGTCGTGATTTTTTTCGCGACGGGTGCCCCCAGCTGTTCGCTCGATTTTGGTGCCCCTCGGGCCCCCTGGCCCTCGTGAGGTGAGACGACGCCGGGACGAGGGTAACATCGGGTGGGGATACATCGAGAATCTCTGAGATCCGGGCGGTTCTGGAGGGTGTCTCGGGCGCCGCGGCATTCTTGGAGCGTTCCGGAACGCTCCGAGAGCGTTCTGCAGCGCTTTGGGAGCGGATTTCTCCTCGTCCTCACCCCGTCTGGTGATTGGGGTGCTCAGGAGGCCGGGGGCGCCTTCTTTGCACAGCGTCGACCCCCAGGGGCCTGGGCCCTTTCCCTGGGGCTGGTTGTTCGTCCCGAGTCGCTTATTGACGGACCCGAGGCCCAGAGAGGGCCCCCGGAGGCCGAAGACAGCGGAAAACCTCCCATCCTGATTTTTCCCTACCTAGGCTCTGCCTAGAAGGGTTCTTACTCTGTCAGCTTAAAGGGGCCGGGCAGTGGGGCTCGCCCCGGGCGGTTCCCCCAGTATCCGCCCCGCGGTTCCCCCAGTTACGTCCCCTTAGCTTAGCGTTGCTTATCTCATCTTAGCTTAGCTTATTTCATCTTAGCTTAGCTTAGCTTCATCTTAGCTCAAGGTTATCTTAGATTAGCTTGCCTTCATCTTAGCTTCGCTGAGCTTTAGCATAGCAGAACACAGCATAGCATAGCATTTCGTAGCATAGCATAGCGCAGCACAGCATATCATAGCATATCACACCGCAGCATAGCATAGCATAGCATAGCGCAGCACAGCACAGCACAGCATAGCATAGCGCAGCATAGCATAGCATAGCAGAGCACAGCATAGCATAGCATCAAAGCGAAGGCAAAGCAACAGCAGCGACAGCAAAGCAAAGCACAAGCAACGCAAAGCAAAGCAAAGCAAAGCAAAGCAGAAGCAAAAGCAAAGCAAAGGAAAGGCAAAGCAACAGCAATGTGCGACAGATGCCTACCTAGGCTCTGCCTAGAGGATTATATTAGCTTAGCTTAGCTTAGCATAGCGCAGCGCTGCATTAGCATAGCATAGCATAGCATACCATAGCCAAGCCTATCATAGCATATCATAGCATAGCATAGCGCAGCATAGCATAGCATAGCATAGCATATCATAGCATAGCATAACATAACATAGCATATCATATCATACCATGTCATACCATAGCGCAGCTTAGCATAGCATATCATATCATAACATAGCTCAGCATAGCACAGCGCAGCATGACATAGCATCGCTTAACATAGCATAACACATCACATCATAGCATAGCATCGCATAGCGCAGCATAGCATAGCATATCATAGCATAGCATAACGCAGCATAGCATGGCATAGCATAGCATAGCATAGCATAGCATAGCAACTAATGCTGCTTTCCTAGGGGCTCCAACTTCTAGGTAGGGTCGCACTGGGGTAATTTTTGGCTCCGCGACACGAGGGGGTCTGGGAAGGGTGCCCTGGTCCGAAATCCGGCTTGATCCGGCTTATTTTTCCGGCTTCATCCCGCTTAATCCCGTTCAATCCGGCTTAATCCGAGGCCCACTCCGGCACAACAGCCCCCCGATGGGGCTTAATCTTCTTTTATCTGCCCGACGAGAACCTCCCAGCAGTTGCCTCCTAACCTGCCCCCAGGGCCGGTGTCTCGTCCTGACTCGTTTCTGACGCCCCCGAGGCCCGGCGGGGCCCCCGCCCGCTCCCACTCTGTTTGGGGCGTCGGATTTTGGGGTCGTGTTTTTTTTCACGACGCAAGGGGGTCTGGGAACACTGGATCCCCTCGCGCCAGAGTCCCCCGGCGGACCGGGGCTGGACCTAACTACACGTTGCTTCTCGTTTTCTTTTCGGCACGTTTTTCGGTTTGCTCCTCCCGTTCTCCTGTGACCCCTTCCCAGAACGAAAAACATAACTAGGG